>CM053267.1:53692041-53801774 GCA_028583415.1 Protea cynaroides | reverse complement strand
TTATGACGGTTTTTTCGTTGTAAAAGGTTTTTCCGTCACAAATAATATTTTGCACGGTTAAACCCGTCATATATAATGGCATTACCGTCGATATGTAGCCGTCGTAAATGTTAACGACGGAATTGCGTGGCTTCTGGAAAAGCATATTAACGACGGTAGTTTAAAACCGTAGTAAGGATAAGATATACAAGACGGAATTTAATTTCCGTCGTATATAAGTATGTATGACGGATAAATTCCGATCGTAATAAAAGTATTTACTTCGCAAATTGCATTGTTATTTTAATTTTAACGACGGTTTATTATAACCGATCATTAAAAAAGGTTGTTTTTTATTTTAATATTAAAGAAACATAAAATTGATTTGGAAGTTTTTTCACTTATAATTCACATTTATAATTCACATTTACAGACATTCCCTGTACCATGTTCCACACCAAAAAGAACATATGAACTTTAACAATCATGATCAATACATTGCCATTAATTAATAGTTCTTAACATTTGAATAATTATTTTTACATGATCTATTTAACAGTAGAAACCCAAGCACGCTACAAGCTCCCTTTGTATGAATGGTGGGCCTGTGTATGGCAGCATCCGGATCCTGCATTTCGTCCCGCTTATCAATGGATAAAACAAAATCTGCAGCAACCGTAGATGGAAGAGGTTATAAATTAATTTCAACAAGCCATAAAGGGGTTTAGATGATGCTATTGCACGCCTGAAAGTTGAAGTATCTAAATTACCTGTCTTGTTTGACATCGTGCATTACTCCAGCCCCTGTTTCTCCCGGATTGCCTAACGCACACCCATCAGTATTCAGTTTATACCATAGACCCCTTGGTGCATACCACTGAACCTGACCTAGTTTTTCTGTTTTTTTGCTAAGCTTGTGAGCAACACAAGTTGTCTCACCACCTCCATATCCGCCTAGTAATGAATCCACTTGCAGGTTTTCTCACTGATAGGTTTTGGCATGCTCTTTGAAAGTCATCATGGTGCTGGTAAATTTTTGTTTCAAATTTTCATTGCAGCATGCATTGGGTTTGTCATATCAGCAACAAACCTGTATAGCAGGCATCCACAACTACGGATGGCTGCCACTCCCCTCTTTCTTCCCTCTTCTTGTCCTTGGGTGCATTGCTTTGTCCTTCATGTCACCTGCCCATACCCGATATATCTCCATGATGTCTCAATGACTCAGTTTGTCCCACACCAACACCATTGTAAAATTTCCTGTGATTGAATCAGTCCATACTGTTGCACTATTGCACCATGACTCAGTTTGATAACTGAATTTCCACTGCATCCGCCCACACCTTTATTAACGCATCTGACCTCACCGGCAGTAAACACGGCAACCATACTTGATTAAAGTTGATAACTTGGTGTTCTTCCTGTCAAAAATAGACACATCCAAATCAAGAGTTTCTCTCAATGTGTATTCAAATGTCAAGTTACAGCATTACTTTCACTCATCACTACATTACATTCAATACTACATTACACGTCCATCTAGTATAGGAACAAAAAAATATTTTATAAAAAGTGAATTTGGGTAAAAAAATCAGATTGCAAATGCATTTCTAATTGAAGAGAACTACAAAACCACTTATCATTTTGTGAAGATATTCTCATGCACTGTATTATACCTTTCAGTTTCTTCAAGTAATTTATTGAGTTCTTTTGACATCTCTTCCTGCAAGTCATATTAAAAGAAGATTTCAAAACAATAAACATAAATTGAAGTATAGAACAACAAATGATTTCCACCATTAATCTAGCAAAGGTAAGAGTGAAAGATCATTTGCAGATATATTATGTATGACCATACCATCTTTTTCTTTTGAATTCATGTCCACAGGAGTTCCATCCTTCCTGGTGTGTGCATGTAGAAAAGGGTTCAAAGAAACATGGTGAAGACTCTCAATGCAGTAAGAAAGGCAAAGAAGTCGTCCCAAGTACTTCAAATGATGTAGATAATACACTACTGCTTATGCATTATTTTCAGAAAAGCAAAGGATTTTGGTGGTGGAGTGTTCTCACTTGCAGCAACTGTGATGAACGATCTCATTCACAAAGATCCTACTTGTTTTTGGTGACAGCATCATTACTGCAACCAAGCGTCTTGTGGTGACGTGGTCCTTTGGTTTTTGTCCCTTCCACTAGATAATTACTGTTCAAAAGAAAAAAATTAGATTGCAAATGCATTTCTAATTGAAGAGAACTACAAAACCACTTATGATAGGAGCCAAAGAAAAATTAAGGTAGCAAAATTTACTAAATAGGGATCAAATACTAGAATTAATCCTCAAAAATCACAACAAAAACAAAAAAGTGTATAATATGATCCTAAAAGCATACTAGAAATGGATAAACCACTTATTGATAAAGGATTGTCTCTAAACTGTTGGAATGCAAAATGCCATCTGTCGAATTAGTTCTAAGTTTGACAATGATACAGCAGAAAAAAAAAGTGGTTTTCCAAACTGAAATAAGCATATAAGAAGAGCTTGTTGATGTTTGTATAGGTGGTGAAAGGTGAATAAAACTATACAAGGTTGTTCCTCTTAACCCCCTTAATAGTCGGATCGATTCGTCTACATGGATGCTATAATGGGGGCATTATTATTTTTTTTTGGTAGCTTGTCTGCAAGGCGATCCATGGAGTTTGATGCAGAGGGGAAGAGTGGTTCAGGACGTGTTCCTGATTTTGGTGCAATCTTCATTTCTAACTGTTCGACGAAGAAAGAATGTCTTAGAAAAAAAAGTATTTGGGCTTCCATCTAATCAAGCTAGCTTTGTAAAGCACGTGAGTGATGGAACATTCTTGTTTCTTTTTGAGTATGAAAAAAGAGAATTGTATGGAGTATTTCAGGCATCTTGTGATGGGGCAGTGAATATTGTGCCGGATGCATTTAAGTCAGTAGGCAAACATTTCCCCAGCACAGGTAATGTTCCTAAACTTCTTGTCATCTGTGTTTCTTCTCCACCTCAAATCCTTTCCTTTCCTTTCAGCAATTTTTAGACTGTGTAACTTATGTTTTTGTTATTTTTCTATCTTCCGAAAGTTGATGTCTGTTGATCTTTTTATTCAGATTTGATTCAGAACTATCTGGATCTGTGATCCACTTCGGAGTATGATTTTCGTGATGCTATTAAGGATAACTACTACAGTAAATACAAATTCAACTTTGGTCTATCTGAAGATCAGGTATTCTCTTTCCTTTACATGTCATCAGTTCAGCTGTCGATGGAATGGCAAGTAGCAGCTAATCGTGTTTTTTTTTTTTTTTTCTTTTGTTTTTCCTTTTCTCTTTTCCTGTACTTGTAGGTTGACCGGCTTCTATGGTTGTTTAAGCCAAGAATTCTGAAAGACTTGCGAACTCAATTCTAGTGACAAGAACTAAAATCAGTAAACATTTTAAGATATCCAATTGGGATTCCAGATTTTTGAAAACCTATAGAGAAGAAAATAATCTTAACATGGACTGGCATTGAGCCATATGATGTGGCTAGGAAACATGGTAATTGTCCATGTAAATAGAAGACATGCTTGACAGATGTATTAAACTATTAAAAGGAAAAGACAAGAATGATCCTACCGAGCAAGCATGCCTAGTTTTAAATGGGTTATTTCCAGCTGTAGTTCGGCAGTTGCTACCAGACTGCCAGAGGGTTTGGATGAACCAACCATCCAAATCATACTGTGATCTTGTCTACAGATAATTGTCTTCTCTTCTACTCAGGGACAAGGATTAATCACATATAGAATAGAATGCCTGCCATTGAGCAAGCATGTCCAGTTGTGCATGTTAGCTTGTCAAAAGATAGCAATACCCGACCATCAGCTAATGTCTCAGCAGCAGGTGCTGCAGTGATGTTATCACTATCGACCCCACTCCCCCACCCAAAAAAAAATGAATATCTAAACAACCAGCAACATCCAGTCCTCACCCATGAATTTCTTCCACGTTATGGAATTTCAAGGTTCTTGAGGTACGATGTGCTTTACTAGATGCATCTAAGAATACAAGCATGTAGGACCCAATGATGCTGTGAAAGAAAAGATAGTAAGACCTGTTGATAAAATTAGATTTTGAAGCAAGGGCGATGAGGTCCATGTTTCTGGGAGAGAATTCCATTATTTCTCTAATGACCGCTTCTTACCACATTAAGTAGTTTTCAAATTTATCAATTTTAGGAAATTATTTTGAAGTTAATTCAATTAGACATCAAAGATCACATGATTCTGACTTGAATAGATAAATATAGGAACAAACAAGTGTTTTGATTCATTAAAATTAAATAAGGCATTTCCCTGGTCTAAAGCATTAAGCATGGGTCTGCAGCATGGAATCTAAGCCTCAGAATGATCAAATACTTTTCAAATAAACAAGACAACTATAGAATCAGTAAAGGATGAATTAAAAAAATTAGCAAAAACATGCAAGGAAAATAAAACTAGCACATTACAAAAGGATATCACCAATATTTAAATTTTTATAGGAGGAATTAATGATACTTAAAAAACTAAATGCTAAAGGTATTCAAAAGAATTAGGTTATCAGAAGTTAAAGATGACACTGGAAAATATAAAGACACAGGACAAGTATAAATGGGGCTTTCTTGTTTCTCTTTATTGGCTAAACACTGAAGCTGGAACTCGAACTAGAAAACCAGGAAACTAAACTGAAGCTAATTAGTGCAGACGTCTATTCAGCAGAACATCAATCATTAGAGAGACTTAGAGTAAACAAAATTAAGGGAGAAAACTTGCAGCCTCAAGATAAGGGAAGGTTTTCAGAAAACAAATACAACAATTGGAACCAAACAGTCAAACACCAAATTCGAATAAAAAATAGAAAATCAAAAGTCAAAATCGAACCAACCAGACCTTACTTTTCAGTTCGTTAAAGAAGACAAAGGAAGTTACCCTTCTAGCGCTCCTCGTCCTCACTGTCGTACTCACCGTCGTCCTCGTCATCATTCTCGTCGTCAAACTCAAGAATCTCCGTCCAATACGTCGGAATCACCAACACTCAGAGGAACCCCATTGCTCCGGCGACCATTGCTTCTCTTTCTCTTAGCATTAGAATGCTCAACCCATCGTCGATGCCCCTTTTTTTATTCTTCTTCATTCTTATTTTTTAGGGTTTCGTAGGGGATGATCAACGGAGATACTGCAGCGGCGGATGACGGGGACAATGGTAGTCTCTAGCTAGCTTCTTTCAAACGATCAGCTTCATTTCGATTTACGGTTTGCGGGATGGAACAAGCACAGAGATGAAATCGTGGGCAGTTATGAGTACTCTGTTCGCGGGAAGAGAAGGAGGAAATAGAAATTGGGAAAATACGGATTTTATTATAAACTAAAAATATATTAGATTTTATACGAGAATACACAGCCATACGACGGGTTTCTGATACCCCGTCGAAAATACTAGATGTACACGACGGAATACAAATTCCGTCGTATAAAACCTATTAAAACCTACGGTATTCAACTACCGTCATATTAGATAAATTGTATACGACGCTCTGTTTTACCCGTCGTTAATGACTCTCTTTTGCGACGGTAAAAATTTACCGCCGTAAAATTACGTCACAAAAAACCCATTTTGTTGTAGTTTAATCAAGATGCACAAAAGATATAAAAGAAAATAAATAACTGAATTTGGGAGTAGAATTAAATATATGGTCAATTCAAAGCATTCCTTACAATCCAATGGTTAAAATGGCTGTTGACTCAGCCTCCCCATGTGGCACAATTAAGTCGTTTATAGTAAAATGTGGGAATGAAATTTAGGATTGTGTTGTAAGCCATCCAAGGCTTCCCAAAAGAACGGATTGGGAGAGTGAGTTTACACAAACTCAAGAGCAATCACAAGTTGGGAAAAAATTGATAGATTTACCGACTTGAGGAGAAATGGCTATAACTTCATTGATATATATATCAGATTAATCTAATACCAGTGGCAAATAAAAGATACGTCACAGGAATATGAGTTTCATTGTCTAAAAATGTGCAAAAAGAGACATGAAGTGCAATAGCAGATTTTCGGAAAAATTTCAGGATGCAAGAATGAGAAAATAATTTTTGATGGAATGAAGGTAAGGTAATTTCTTTTCAAAGATGTAAATTAACTCCAAAGGCGGCCTATAACTCTTCTACGATGTAGGTAAACAATAAAATTTCAACTCTCCTATAATGAAATGTAACTTCTTCAAGATTTCATAGTGAACTCTTTTAGGTTCAATGTAATGCACTTAGAAAAATTTCATTCATTAAAATCACTTCAATTTTCTGCCTTACAAGTTAATTTGAGTGGCCTTTTATAGGTATTATAGAGCAATTAAACAGATAATCATTTGTAATTCAAAATTTAAATATACAAACTTGAAGCTTAAGATAAAAAATGCTAGTTAAATAAATATGGAAATCTTCTAATGCAAGGGGTTGTTCCAATTTGCCTTGATGCAAGATCTAAGGTCTTGAGGTAAGTATAAGAATTTATTTTGCCTCTTCAGGATTTTCAATCAATCCATTACAAGAACATATCCTGATAGGATTTCAGTTAACCCTAATTATCTCTACACAGTCGGTCCATAGAAACCAATGAGAAATTATATAATCAATATAAAACATATCTAATCGTAGAGATTGATTTTCGTCTGATTCCAAGCTTTGGCTTGAGTCTTTCACAGCCCTCAGGAGTCCTTTCAATCTCTCCAATATGGGAGTGGAAATGAATTGAAAACATAGATAAATACATCAATATAGGAGTCTAAACACAGTATCACACAACAAAAATGTATCTAATAATTTATCTTTTTACTATATCCATAAATGCATAAATTTGGGGTTTGAGAATATCATGTTGTAACTTAGTGTGCTATTTTGGTGGGTTCTATCCAATCCTCATATGACACTTACAAATCTTAATTTGAATAAAACTTAACAATATTATATTTGGGTATACATTGTCTTTCCATAAGCAATTATAAATACATAAAACTTGAATTTGAAGACATCATGATGAAACTAAGTGTGCTACTTTGGCGGGTTCCACCTAATTCCATCATGATATCATCAAACCCTATTTTGCAGAACTTTGTGGGTTAAAAATAAAAAAAATTTATACACATTTAACCTTTTCCACGTATCTGGTACAAAACCATCTAACTAACACAGAAAAACTACAAAAAGAATTCCCTTGGGCTACTTTTGGTAAAAAAAAATGCAATTCCCAAGACACCGAAGTATGTCAAATAACATACTAATTTGTAGAGCACGAAAAAACGGATGCAACGCAAAAAACCGGAGCTCAATCAGAGCTCTTACGTGCCATTTAAAGTAGGTGTGTGAACCTACTCTCGTAGAATCGATTTTGACCGGTTCATTTTGGTCTAGTTTGGTATTGCCTGGTCTGGGCTGGTTCCGTTTGGATTGAACCAATAGGTTTTTGGTTATTTTGCCTTAGACGAACCGACTTGAATTTGATTCATATTTAAACCGCCGATCTGGGTCAAAGGTTTAATATCGATCCAACCCGGTTCAACCAAACAGATTATTGAGTCAGAAACTCAGGTAATCAGATTAAAAATTCGGGTATCCGGGTCAAGAATTTGGTCTAACAAATTGGGTTACTGGTTCAAAGTGCCGGATCGATGTGTCGGGTTGCTAGGTCACAAACCCGGTTACTTATTTGGACTCTAGTTTATGGATCTCGGGCTGGTTCATTTGACCCATGAATCCAGGTCAACACCTTCGGGTTGGGCCAATCCACACGATGCCCAAACACTGGGTTGACCAATTCGGATTAGGTTTTTGAGTCGTCTCCGGGTTAACCAAGCGACAAATCGGTGCTGTCCTAATTTTTCCTTTTTTTTTTTTTGTTGAAAATAACTGTTGGTGCATGGTTCTAACACGCTTTTTCCAGGGGCGCGTGGTGGCGGTTCTGGCCGCTGCCAGCGATGAAATTTATATCTTCCGGCTCTTTTTTCCTAGATCTTCACATTGGCATAATTTATTTTAAGTTTTACTGGTTCAAAAAATTTTGAAGGGTACGAACCCTTGGCAGGTTTGTACAAAAAAATTTTGGAGGAAAAACTCGACATTTTTAATTTCATCAATCATACTGTTAGGGGAAAATATGACCGATTCGATCTTAGCTGGTTAAAAGGGATATCACAAAGGAGCTGTTAAAAGCGTATACGTGGCATCAATCTGAAGGTAGGATGATTTTATCTGAAAAATGAAATATCCCACCTAATGATATTTGAAAGAGATATCATTCAACTCCCCTAGAACTCTAATGGCAAAGAGACAGAATGAATGGTGGGTATTAAATGTGCAACCATTAATGCTCATTAATGTCGATAAGAGCAATAAATGCGGAACATGTTGATCTGACACGCCCCAAAGCTATGTTCTAGATCAATATTAGTTAAAGAGATACGAGATCCACTCGGATATCAGGAAATGGTAGGCGCCTGTGGCAAGATAAGACAGTGACATGGACCTTCAAAGGGGTCGAAAAGGGTAGATCTGATAGATATGTGCCACCCTTGGGGTCGTAGCTCTCTTACTCTATATTGTCCTATTGACGTGGGGATGGAGATGGCGGTAGGTGAGGAAGGGAAGCTTGCTTAACAAGCCTCTTCTTTGTTCTATAAATAGCAGCAAGGTATCAGTTACAAGCATCCGAATTCTCATTTACACAAGGTAGCCATACTTTGTCAAATTCTCCGTAGAATCGTTTGCTCGTCCATTTTGCAATATTGCTTTGTGTGTTCATCCATTTATCTCGTTACCATGATGAACTGAGGGGAAAATGCTCTAGGGAACTCTGTACCTCAATCCCTTCTCTCTAAGGAACTTGGGTATCTTATCCCTAAGTTTCATTCTGTTTATCCTAGACCAATACTGACTTAGGCATCAGAGTGGTCACGAGGTAAAACCCACCACCTCATTGCGTGCTCTTGATCTGCAGATATGTGGTAGCATCTTGTGCACAAGGTGAAATCCAGCGACAACACATACAGTCTCAAAAAATCGTTAACTACCAATCCTAGATCTGTATGAGAAGCTCTGATACCAATTGTAAGAATTTATTTTGTGTCTTTAGAGTTTTCAATCAACCTGTTACAAGAACATATTCTAATAGGATTTGAATTAACCCTAATGGTCTTCGTACAATCCCTAGAAAACAATGGAAAATTTTATAATCAATGTAAAAAAAAAAAAAAAAACTGATTGTAGAGATTGATTTTCGTTGATTCCACACTTTGGTTTGAGTCTTCCACAGCCCTCAAGAGATCCTCTTTCAATATCTTTACGTATGAGAGTAGAAAGAGGAATTAATAACTTGGACTGTAAGGACTCTAACTCTAGTATTTATAATACTATCCCAACCCTGGACCCCCCCTCACCACCACAATGGATCAAGTTGGTTTATTTCAAACCCGTGATGAACCAGACCAAGATTTGTTAAACTCCATAATGCGAACTCCCACTAGTCAATGAGCCTAGTAATTAATCAAGCCCATAATAATATTTCATATAGTACGTTCTAAAGTCATGATGCAAGCTCCAATGTCTTGATGTAAGCTCCAACGTAGAAGAGTCTATACTCATTGAATAGAAATAAATAGTCACCTCATTCCCCAGTATGGACTTGAAAGATCACAAAAAAAAGGATTGATTTTAAGAGTTCTAGGACTAGGTTCTTTGGTGTTGTTTTGTGCCTTGGTTAACAATATTGTTGGTGCATAGTCATGCCTTGGTGCAGCGCAAAGTGGGCTTTGTCGACTTGGGCCTCGATGTTAGTAGAACTCCATAATATCTTAATTATTGAACTTGGATGCAATTGGACTACATCAGTTTAATAATTACGTAAAACATTTCACTTCGGCTCCGTTTGTTTTGATGTAAAATCTTATAGTAAAAATTAATAAAATCTTTTAAAGTTGTGCCCTTTTTAATTTGTCCTTGTACCTATACAAATTTCAAGCAGCTAACCAATGGTGATAATTCAACTAAAGCAAACCATTGTTAAAGACTAATTCAGTCAATGATATCTATGAACGGTGATTTACTTTCGCACAAAGTAGATTATATATATTTACTCTTAACTTATAATGGCTATTTTGTCAACATATATTTGTAAGAGTAATGATAGAATAGATGTAGGTCCATTCAAAGGGCGGGATTCCAACTATTGACCACTTTGTAAATTTTTTTAGACACATATTCTCTAATAGGTGAATGACTACTTCTTTACCGTCCAAAAAAAAAAAAAAGTGAATGAGTATTTATTTTCTATGATATAGTTAGTCAGATGGAATTGAAAATTTTGTATAGAGATAGACCCTAAAATATTCTATTCTATGTCAAGTTTCAATAAAAAAGAGTTAATCAAGTAGCAAAGAGATACACACAAAGATAAACAACAGAACAAATAATGAATTTGAGAGTAAAATTAAATACATGGTCAATTCAAAGTATGTCTTACAATCCAAAGGTCATAATGGTGGTTGAAATGGTGGTTGACGTAGCCACCAATATGGCACAATTAAGTTGTTTACAATAAAATATGATAATAGAATTTAGGATTATTGTGTAAACCAATTGTGGCTTCCCAAAAGAACGGATCAGGGGAGTGAGCTTATACAAACTCAAAAACAATCACAAGTTTGGCAGAAATTGATAGATTTGCACGACTTCAGAGAAATGACTATAATTTCCTTGATACAAATAGGATTGCTCTAATTCTAGTGGCAAATAAGAGATATGTCATGGGGATATAGGTTTCGTAAATGTATTCTCAGATTCTGAGTAAAAGTTGTCAAAAAATATGCTAAAAGAGATGTGAAGTGCAAGAACAGATTTTTGAAAAATTTTCAAGATGCAAGAACAAGAAAATAATATTTTTGATGGAGTCAAGCTATGATGACTTCTTTTCTAAGATGTATATCAATTCCAAAGGTAGGCTACAACTCTTCTATGATGCAAGTGAAGAATAACTTTACAACTCTTGTAGGATGGAACGAAACTTCTTCAAACTTTCAAAGGAGAACTCTTCTAGGGTTAAAATATTGCAGTTAGGCAAATTTCATTAATAAAAATCACTCAATTTTTTTCCTTATAAGTTAATTTGAGTGACCTTTTATAGGCATTATAGAGTAATTAAAAAGACAATCATATCCTTACAATCCTAGATTTGAAGATACAAACTTGAAGCTAAGATAGAAAACTCTAGTTAATTAAATATGCAACTCCTCCAATGCAAGGGGTTGTCCCAATTTACCTTGTTGCATGATCCAAGATCTTGATGTAAGTTCCAAAGTCTTGATGCGAGCTTCAATATCTTGATGCAAGCTTCAATATAGAAGATTCTAGACTCATTGAATAGAAACAGTCATCTCATTCTCCAATATGGACTTGAAAGATCACTAAAATGGGACTAGTTTCCAGGTTCTTTGATGTTGTTTTGTGCCTTAGTTAACAATATTGCTGGTGTGTGGTCGTGCCTTGGTCCAACACCAAATGGGTTTTGTTGGCTTGGACCTTGATGTTGGTAGAACTTCGGAATGTCTTAGTTGTTGAATTGGATGCAACATCAGATTAATAATTACGTAAAAAATTTCACTTCGGCTCCTCCGTTTGTTTAGACGAAAATTTTATAGTAAAAATTAATAAAATCTTTTAAAATTGTGCCTTTTTTCATTTGTCCTTGTACCTCTAAAAATTTCAAACAATTAGCCAATAGTGATAATCTAACTAAATCAAACCATTGCCAAACAATAATTCAGTCAATGGTATCTATGGATGGTGATTTACTTTAGCACAAAGTAGATTATATATATTTACTCTTAACTTATAAGGGTCATTTTGTCAACATATATTTTTAAGAGTCATGATATAATAGACGTAGGTCCACTCAAAATGATTCCAACTATTGACCATTTTGTAGAATTTTTTTTAGACACACCTTCTCTAATAGGTGAATGACTACTTTTTTGCAGCCCATAAAAAAAAGTAAATGAGTACTTATTTTCTATGATATAGTTTGTCGGATGGAGTTGAATATTTTGTATACAGGCAGACCCTAAAATATTCTATTCTAATGTCAAGTTCCAATAAAAAAGAGTTAATGTATTAGCAAAGTTATGGACAAAAAGATATAGATGAAAATAAATAAAATTTGGGAGTAGAATTCAACACATAACCAATTCAAAGCATTCCTTACAATCCAACGGTCATAATGGCGGTTACTCTGCCTCCCATGTGGCACAATTAAGTCGTTTACAATAAAATGTGGGAACGAAATTTAGGATTGATAATGTGAAAATTTTCACATTGGCTCTGTTTGTTTTGACGTAAAATTTTCTGTAAAATTTACTGAACTCTTTTCTAATTGTACCAGTTTTTATTTGTCTTAATATCTATTAAAATTTCAAGCAGTTAACTAATGGTGATCATCTAATTAAAGTAATATTGCCACAAACTAATTTAGGTCAATGGAATCTATGACAGTGATTTACTTTCGCATGAAGTACATAATAGTTATTTACTAATAATGTATAAGAGACATTTTGTCAACATACATTTTTAAGAGTCATGATAGAATGGACCTAGGTCCACACCAAGGGAATCTAACCATTGACCACTTTGAGTATATAAAGGCTTAGGGAATTGAAACACATCAACATAGAAACACTTATAATATTAATTTCCTAAGAGTATTCACCCATATAAATGGTATAATAATTAGGTCACCTTCATAATAGATGCGACCACCAATCCCAAAATTAACAAGATCCAAACAAGTGCAATACCAATAACAAGCTTCATGGTAAGAATCTTGCAAGTGAAACTTCTATGCCAAACAAATAGTATCAATAGCCCTAAACCAAATAAGAAACACAATGTGATTGATATCACGCAGGATTTTAAGGGGGTGTTTGGTAACACTCCAGAAGTTGGATTCTGACTTCTGGAGTATAAATGGAGTAAAAGCACGTTTGGTAACTCGGTTCGGACTTCTGGAGAATCCATAGCCGAACCGGCTCCAAACAGTCTCCAGAAGTCATTTTTTTGGAGCATCATTTTGATGCTTTTCAACTTCGGAGTTGAAATGAGGGACGAAGTTATAAAATTACTCCGAAAAAACCCGATAGCTTGTCAGAGACAAGCCTGGGTTTCTTCTTCTTCTTCATCATCGTCGACGTCTGAGCAGGGGCTGGGTTTCTTCTCCATCATCGATGAAGTTTCAAGGGTGGATTCTTCTCTGTTAGTGTGGCTACTGACCGACGATCGACGATCGAAAACCAGGCGAGATTCTCAGGCGTATTTTCTCAACCGAGCAAGAAAATCACCGAGGAAGAAAATCTGAAATCTCTCTCTTTTTCAAATTTATAGCTTCACCAACAACCTGCGACGAGTTCAGTTCATCCATTTTCCAAGTAAGTTTCTCAAATCTCTCTCATAAACCCTCTCCCGAAATAGGTTTTTCAGATTGCGCAAAGGGAAAAACCCTAACCGATTGAGCAAAGGGGTTTCAGATTGCGGCTAGGGCTTCTTCGATGTCTCTCGTTCTCTCTCTATTAAATTTTTTTAGAAGTTTGTTAATAAGAAACTAATGGAGAGAGTGGACAGAGGAAGTTCACCCTGTTAGGAAATTTCTTGTAATATTGTACTAGACCCAGAGACTGAAAACTGTTTATGACTGGAAGCCCAAAAAATTGCTACTTCCATTATGTAAGCCTCAAAAGCCTGTAGCTACAACCCACCAATTGTTCTTTTTTATACTTGTATTGCTTTGTCTCTGAAATTGTCAACAGATCTACTATTGCTCATCCTTATACTTAAGTCGACATTGTTAACAATTGTTACATGTTTTTGCCTTTTATATTTTTTAAGCACGGGTAAAACATATATAATATAGGCAATTGGAAGTCTCCTACATGATGGGAATTTCATTTTTTGCCTGTCCACACTTGGCTATTTATTCATTCTCTCTCAATGTCCTTTCTTGCAATTTTTTCAGGCAGACTCTATACACTCTGGCTCCATATCGTTTGGAAGGTTTGAAACTGAACCCCCTAAGAAAATCTGAAATCTCTCTCTTTTTCAAGTTTATAGCTTCACCAACAACCTGCGACGAGTTCAGTTCATCTATTTTCCAAGTAAGTTTCTCAAATCTCTCTCTTATAGAGTTTTTATCTAGGTGGATGAAGCAATGTGATTTTCAATTGACATAGTTATTGCATGGATTTGTTACAAATATAGGATTCATTAGCCAAAAGGGATCCAGAAGAAGATTTTTGGCTTGGAAAATAATTGATTCTTCCAACTTTTGGGATTGATGATCTCAACGTGTAGAAATTTTACACAAACTTGCATTGAGTCATGGAAAAATATGAAATATTGAAAGTTGAAATGAGAGGTCTTAGACTGTACAGATTAACAATTTGTTTACAATCTGGTAGTTTAATAGATTTAACAGATTGGGCTGTATACAGAAAGCGGCAAAGGGGCATTACTGCAGTGGTAATATTTTGGGATTGTATTTTGTTCATATGATTTCATCCAGGTTAGGTTCAGGCCTTAACTTATTGGAATTGAAATGTTTTCTCAATGCAGACAAGCAGATGGTGTGATTTTTAAAACCGTTTAATGGTTTTAAAACTTGTGTAGTGCTCAATATTTTTTTTATTAGTTTTTCAAATGGTTGTTATCTTTTGTTTAACCTTTTTTTTTTGGGGTAATATTCTTATTTTTTCATTCCTATGTGGAATATCTATTTTTTATCCTTCTGTTAATTTTTTCTGTGGTACAAGATTGATTTGTTGCCTTGGATCATCAAAATCAGAGCAATTTTTTTGTTAGGGGATGGCAAGGAAATAATTGTCTATAAGATGGTTGACCTAACCATATGGCTTTTAATGCTTATATAGATTTTCCGGGCTTGGTGAGGTTTGTCGATTTCTTTGTAATCCATTGAGGGCCTTAGTTGTTTATTGTGTCATTTTTTGCTGACGGCCGTACCCTCTAGTGCTGCTTGTGCTTGGGTTTTGGGGGGTTATTAGTTTAAAGTGCATGATGGCCCAACTCTTGCTGCTCTTATTTTTCTCATGCTTGACTATTGGTTTGTCAAAGTGATGAGAATGTCATTTCTGGATTTGAGCTGAATGGATCCCAATTTAGCCTGTGAAAAACTTTGTACACACAAATCAGTTGGATTTCAAGGCTAAAATTTGATAAAATGATGCCCTGAAGTTCCTGCATTATTGTGTACTGACACTCATTTAAGCATATCATTTGTGGATGGTGAATCTCAAGATTTTGATGTTAAGCAGCAGCAGTTTTATCATACACTTGATGACAACTCAAGATTTCAATTTGTTGATACATGTCTTTGATCTTGATTAATATATGGGAATGGAAGGAGACAATTGAACAGGATCCCTCCTACAACATAAGATGTTCCAGAATTCCATGCAGCTGACGCATGATCTCACATTTTTTTTGTTCATTTTAAGTGTTAGGTCAACTCATTATCAAAAGATGGGCACACAAATGGTAAGAGTGACATCCCTTCCAATCCCAAGAAACAAATAACCAAAAACAAAAAGGGAGAACAAGACCCTTGCTATTCCTATAAATAAATAACTTTTCATTGCACTGGACCACTGGTGTGTATGTTTCAGACTTTTACCCCATTCTGGAAGACAAGGTCTAAATATATATATTTTTTTTTTGGGTGGGGGGGAGGAAGGGGTTATACAGAATAGGATGATTCTCTTCCCATGACAGAGATATCATACAAAAACTCTATATTACAAAAGCCAACCGGAGTTGATTGGATTTGAGTTGATTGACTTAGAAGCTTTGCTTTTGATTTGAGGATAATTCAAATTGTTGGTGTATTAATTACTTACATGACCTGAAATTGGATTTGAGTTGATTGACTTAGAAGCTTTGCTTTTCTTTTTATTTTTCAAGTTTATTCATTATTGATCCTTCGCCCACTTCATGGATTAATGGTTGCCTAGGCCAGTTAATTGTCTTATAAAAGGTGATTGTCAACTTTGCTAGTGTCATTCACTACTACATTTTTTTTTTAGGTTGCTAGTCTGTAAAATGGCAAGTTCTTCAAGAACAAGTATAGAGACGGTTAAATGGAACAAGTATGAAGTGGATACATATGTTGATATACTAGTGGAGGAAGTCATAAAGGGAAACAAAACAACTTGCACATTTAATAAAGACGGGTGGAGTAACATAAAGAACAAAATGGAAGAAGCATTGGGTAGACCATTGTCATTGAAGCAGTTGAGGAACAAACTGAACAAGTTGAGGTCCGAGTATGGTAGTTTTGGCAGATTGGTTAATACAACTGGGTTTGGATGGAATGACACGACCAAGCGTGTTGAAACACATGACCCAGCTATATGGGACAGACATATCCAAGTATACTAACTATAGTACAAATAGTAATTCTCTGCTAATAAGTTCACAAATTCTGAAGCTTCTTTTCATTTGCTTCCAGGAAAACCCAAGTTGGGCCAAATTTAGGAAAAATGGACTGCCCCAGTATCGAGAGCTCCAAGTCATATTTGGCGATTCATATGCAAACCGGTGAATTTGCTTCGTAACAACCACGATGACAACTTCATATTTGAAGAAGGAGATGCTTGATAACTTAGACAACCAAGATGGTTCAGAGGTTCCACCTGTAGAACCTACCACTGATGTCACTGATGAAGGTGATGTACATCATACCCCACAGGCAGCTGCAGCTCACAGACTGGATAGGACTCCTTCTGCCCTTAGAAAAAGGAGTCGAAGTACAGACATAATGGGAGCTATAAATGCAATGGTGGAACATTCCAAAGCCCGTTTGGATTTGTTCACTACGTCACATACTTCCTCAGCCTCTCCTTCTCCTAGCTCTATCAGCACAGGAGGTTATTCAATCACCCAATGTCTTGCAGTTTTGAATACCATTCCGGGGTTGGAGAAGGCGACATATATCAAAACTATGAATCATTTGGTTAACAATGCGGAATGGAGGGAGTTGTTTATGGGCTTAGACGAGGAGAAGAAGTTGTGGGCGATAGAGTCCATTCCATGATATCACCATTTCTATACCAACCTTGTAGTAGTGGTTCTTATTTCAATGCTACAGATACAATGGTTTTATTTTTAATTTGGAACAATGGTTTGGTAGTTTGCTTTTGATGGTTTGTTTTTTTTCTTGAACAATTTGATGTTAACTCTTTATTGGGTTATAACTCCTTCGGTACAGTGGTGTAATCTTAATTTCGGCTGGGGACAAGGGTTTCAAACAATGGTTTGTTTTAATATGGTTTGTTTTAATATGGCTTGTTTTAATATTGGTACAATATGTGATGCTTAGCTCTTACGGTATGTTTACTTTGGATCATTTGGTTTGATCCTATACTTTGTTTAAATCTTAGATAATTGATTATATATATTTGTTATGGTTTGTTTTAATCTTAGCTTCTACTTCATGGATTGGTTTCTCTCTATGTCTTCATTTATTATGCAGTTTTAAACATGAATGGAGCGATTAGCAATGAAGTTATGAGAGGTTTTGAGGATATGGATTGGAGTATATTGGAGGTCCTATCACTCTATGAATTAGATAATTCATTACACGTCAGGGAACCATGTAGGGATTCAATTATGACTGGTTCCAGATGGGTAGCAGAACTGTTGAATGGGAATACAGATAGAATATACGAATCATTACGTATGGAAAGGCACGTGTTCATTAACTTGTGTAACCTCATGAAACATAGAGGGTGGCTACAAGATAGTCGATACGTAAGGGTTGATGAACAACTAGCAATGTTCGGTCCAATCACTACAGGGAAGTTGTAGTACAAGGAGGCGATGTGAGAGGTTCCAACATTCTGGGGAGACTGTTAGCAAGTTCTTCAAAATTGTATTGAAGGCATTTCTAAATTTAGCCAAAGAGAATATTCATGCCCCAAATATGAATGTTGAACAACCTCAAATTAGAAACAACCAAAGACATCATCCTTACTTCAGGGTAAATGGTTTTTTCTTGATTTTCTTTCGTTTTACCTTATTACATATCTACATATATTTATGTAAGTTTTTGTCTTCTTAATAAGAATTGCGTTGGGGCCATTGACGGGACGCACGTAGACGCTTCTGTTCGGGAAATTTACAAACTCCTTACGGGAATAGGAAGCACACACTTTCACGGGAATGTCATGGCTATATGCTCGTTTGACATGAAATTCACCTATGTGCATCCAGGATGGGAGGGTAGTGCTAATGATTGCCGCGTATTAGCAGATGCCCGTCGATCACCATCATTTCCTCACCCACCCCCAGGTTGTACCCCTATTTCTGTCTTACAATGTACCATATTGATTTCTTTCAGGTTCTTTATATCATTAATTGTGACCTGCTACGTGTTGTAGGAAAATATTATGTCGTAGATTCTGGATATTCGAGCCAGCGTGGGTATTTGACACCATTTAAAGGGGACCGATATCATCTACGTGATTATAGGGGCCTTTGGGCGAGAGCCTAGAACTGCCAAAGAGTTGTTCAATCACAGACACTCTTCTCTACGTAATGTAATTGAAAGATGCTTTGGAGTGTTGAAGGCACGTTTTGGCATATTGAAAGCAATGCCATCATATTCATTGAGAATTCAAGCTTATATTGTCATAGCATAGAGAAGATGCTCTGGATCAACATCAGGAAGAGGAAAATGTACTATTGGCAAATGATAATGTTCAAAATGGGAATGAGAATTCGGCTGGTACTGCACATGAGATGAATATCATGAGGAGAGGCATTGCCAACCAGTTGGCTAGGGACAATGGATTACCACAGATATGAGTTTTTAGTTTTAATACATCTGGCTGTAAACACTTATTTAATTATGCATTGTATCACAACAATTTATCGTTGACTTGATGTTGTTTACACTTATTTTGTTAGATGTTTTTAATTTCATACTAATTAAATGATGGATATGTGAATGCATATTTAATAGCAATTTGACGGTTTTAATTTTGTTTCCCAATCACAGATATATATATATATATGGCTGATTGTGATATCCCAATGTGTGAGTGTGGGAAGGGGAGAATGATATTGCAAACATCTCGCACCCAAAAAAATCCGGGCCGTAAGTTTTACACCTGTCCGATCAAGGAAGACCATGAAAAATCTTTTATTTGGGTCGATCAGTACAAAGGGACTGCAGGGTTTAAACATAAGTCCGCTCAACCATATTGTCCGAGTGAGGGGAAGTCAACATATTCGGAGTGAGGGAATTGAGCATATAAGGAGTGAGGGAAGTCAACATTTTTCGAGTGATGGAATTCAACAGATACGACATGAAATTGTTCTACACCAATCCGTGTTATATCCGATATATGGCATAATTATATTCGTAGCCATATGGTTGTTGATTCTGACATGTTATGTTGTTTATATAGCAACCATGAAGAACTAGAAGGATGATTGTTAATTTTTTAATATGTACCCCTTTATAATTTGGAAGACCATGGAACAGATGTAGGAGTGGTAGTTTTTGTAATTATACTTGTTTTGAATTTGGATCACATATTTTTTTTGTTATCAAACACACTTCTACTCTATATTTGCTCTGAAATGGTTTCAGAACCAGATTTATCAAACATACTTCTGTTCTAAAGTTGTTCTGGAGACCATGTCAAAATTACGTTACCAAACGTGTTTCTACTCCCAAATACTCCTGAATCCTTTTGAAGTTGGAGTACAAATTTGAACCAGAAGTAAGAATCCCAGAGTTGAAGTTTTAACAAACAGCCCCTAAGAGAAACATTTTTTTCCTATGATCAATTTGGTTTCCCAAACCACTTGCAGGACTTTAAGAGAAATATTTCTTTCCTATGATCAATTTGGTTTCCCAAAACCACTTGCCAAACAGTAAGAATTGCTGCTGTAGAGACCGCAATCACCAAACTTGCAACCTTCATCCCAGCTTTTTGAAGAAAATATAGATTTTCTTGTGTTTGGTGTCCCATTGCAGGGTGACGTGTAATAACCTATGTTCACATTAATGATTTAGTGTAAGTGAAATTCTTTCGTAAGTAAATCAAGAATTGACCATAGATAGAATATAAGAAAATTATTACGATTCTATATTAGCCTTACAGAGGTGTTACCATGGATACCATTGATATGAACTTTCAAAAAACTGATCCCTAAATAAAGTCAGATTGTAAGGTGAGGGTCCCAAGACCATATCAACCTACACCGAATCCCTTACAAGATCAATGTGGAATTAACCCCTCATAACTTTAATGTGGGATTGTGACAAAAATAAAATGTAACACGATATGAGCTTTCTTGCATTGGATCCAAGAGGATTGGTCTCGAGTTAGTCCTAACCTTCGTGGGTATGATCTAGAAGTACAATAAAGAGAGGGAGCAGGGGGAAGCCTAAAGAAACTTTGTCCACACTGATTATGTTATCAAATCTTTTCTAGCATTCTGGGTTCTCAGGTATCCAAATAGAGCTTGTAGTTGAACATTTGATTCATTGAATCGCGGAAGAAGTATCATAAGTTCAGTTGTTGAATAGTATTGTTGAGTTGATTCAAAAGCTTTTAGTAGAAGTCTAACTTACACGGGGGCAATTCGGGTTCTCACCTACCGTCTGAGATCAGAGGATCCAAGTTATAAAGTTTGTGATGCTACATGTGCCCCTCAATCAAATTCAACGTCAGAAACATCACAACATCTTGGTGATGTTTAAAACCACTACATACAATTCGTAAGTCTTTAGAAAGTGATTTGTCAATTTCTATAATTTTCTTTACAGACAATCAATTCAGTGCTGCTAATGGGCTGGTAGAATTTCTTGACCAGTCCAGCCCAGCCCAGCAAGGTTCAATTGCACCCCAGAAGGCCATCCTAAAGGGCAGTGGGCTTTATATTTGCCCCATGACTCTAAAGTAAAAATGGTGGTAATTTCAAGGTATGGGCCTTGCGAACTAACGGTGT
Source organism: Protea cynaroides (assembly GCA_028583415.1). NCBI lineage: Eukaryota > Viridiplantae > Streptophyta > Magnoliopsida > Proteales > Proteaceae > Protea > Protea cynaroides. The sequence continues at coordinate 53,780,698 of CM053267.1, read as the reverse complement.
CAATTGGGTACTAAAAACCGTATACAGAAATCAAACATTTAAAACCGTATCGAATCAGACTAAAGTAGAATCAGCATCGTAACAGTACCAAAAGCAGAAATTTTATTTAGTGCAGTTTTGTTTCAGTATTATGTGTTAGGGATAATTCTATCCTTTAAATTCAAATATTCAAACACTGGACTTACTCGAGATAAATTCAGATATTCAAACATTGGATGTTATATTTGAATTCAAATATTCAAATGTCCAGCAATGTTGTTCGTTTCTACCAGATTCCTAAAATTCAGTAAATGGAAATTGAGTCACATACAAAATCTCCAAAATGTGGAGGACGTTCAACAGCTGCAACCGTTACTTCACAATAGTCATTTTATGATAAAGCTAGGTACCACCATTTTGCCTTTTGTACCGAATCAAAACCTTACTGGATGGGTTTTGGAGAGGATAGGTTTCTGGGCTTGTTTTATTGGATGGGTTCAAGTTTGCATCAATTTTTTAATGATCTCTATTCTGATTAATGAAAGTCACGTAGGGTTTTTTTCAAGGAGGTGGAGGAATTAGACAAGGTGATCCTATCTCCGCTTATTTATTCACTCTGACCATGGAAGTGTTCTCGATATTGATGAATGAGGCTACCAGAAATAATTCCATCCTTCTTGTTGCAAACCGCTGGGAATTTCTCATTTAATTTTCGCGGATGACATTATGATAGTTGTGAAAGCAGACTCTCAATCTATTTCTAAGAGTTTGGAGGTTCTGAACTTGTTCACTTCATTTTCAGGTTTGCATCTTAATACCAATAATATATATATATATATATATATATATATGGTTTTGGGGGGTGGATTTCCTCGGATCAAAAGCAAGCTTTGATTGCTCTATCTCAGTTTTCTGAAACAAAGCTTCCAGTTAAATATTTGGGTATGCTGTTGATCGTGGGTAGGCTGTGTCATGCTGATTGTCTCCATATTGTTGAGAAGGTGAGAAAGAGCATTGAAGAACGGATGGTTAGATTTTTATCCTTTGCTGGAAGATTACAATTGATTCTCTGCTTCTGTTAAAATAGTTAGAAGTGACAATTTTCTCTCCTCATCTATGCAACATCTCTTTAAATCTTTGGATATTATTCATCAACTTACGTGTGTCTACACTCTTCAACAAAATAGAGCGGTAGAAAGGAAACACCGGCATCTACTTCAGGTGGCCTGAGCCTTTCGTTTTCAGGCTAATTTGCCTTTACAGTTTTGGGGGGAATGTGTACTTACAACTTGCTGCTATTTGATAAAGAGACTTCTTACTCCAATTTTGTCAGGTAAGTCCCCATATGAAATTCTGTTTCATAAATCCCCTTCTTATACACATTTGGCTCTCTGTGTTTTGCTCGAAACTCTTCCCCTCACAAAAATAAAATCTCTCCTCTTTCGTTTCCTTGTATATTTGTTGGGTACCCATTTAATCAATGAGGAGAGAGTCTTTGATCTTTCTTCTCAGTCTATTTTCAGTAGCAGGGATGTATTATTTTTTGAATCTGTCTTTCCTTTAACTACCTCTGGTCAGTGTATCTTACCTTCTAATGATTCTGGTCCTCCAGTTGTCCTTCCTCTTCCTATTACTGAACCCATCTCTTCTTCTCCAACAATTGAGCCTATTGTTCCAGTCCAACATAGCCCAGCTTCTGATGGTGATGGGCTGTCTCCTCTATCCTCCTCAACTACTTCACCTGAAGCTGATCAATTAAACACTTTATCACCAGTGGTCAATCCCTCGTCTCAGCTACATCCTGCTCCTCTTCCTTAAGTAGATCCACTAGGATTGGTCACCCCTCTATTATATCAAATGATTATGTTTGTAATACTATTACATTGCAGCCCATGACAGCCTCATCTCCCGTAGGAACAGGTATATCATGCCCAATATGGGCCCATTTATCTTTCTTTTCCAATGAATCGTATAAAACACTTAAAAATCTTTGTACTCAACCAGAACCCGTAACATTTATTCAGGCCAACAAACATCCCGAATGGCAAAAAGCCATGGATGATGAATTGGGTGCATCAATTGATAATAAGACTTGGTCTATAGAGCCCTTACCCATTGATAAGCAGGCTATTGGGTGTAAAAGGATTTTAAAGATCAAACGTCATGCAGATGGTACCATTAAAAGGAATAAAACCTGCTTAGTTGCCAAAGGCTATTGATAGATGGAAGGCCTGGACTATCATGAGACCTTTGCCCCTGTGGCTAAACTGGTCACAGTACGATGTCTATACCAAAGGCTTTTGCCACCTACAAAAGTTGGTCCCTATACCAACTAGATGTTAAAAATGCATTCCTCCATAGAGATCTTAAGGAAGAGGTATACATGACTGCACCACCTAGATATAAGTTCAATGGGAGCCCTCTCAAATCTGTCTTATATGTAGACTCACAAATCCTTATATGGGCTTAAACAGGCTCCAGACAATGGAATAAGAAATTTGTGGATGCTTTACCCTAAATGGGATTTGTACAATCATTGGCTGATGCGTCTTTGTTTACTTATCATCATAGGCCCATATTTACACCTATTTTGGTCTATGTCGATGATATAATCATAACAGGCTTAGATGACAATCACATCACCACAACAAAAGCCCATCTTCATCAGCATTTTCATATCAAGGATTTAAGTGTGTTAACCTATTTTCTTGATATTGAGGTTATTCGAACAGCAGAAGGCTTAATTTTATCTTAGCAGAAATATGCATTAGATATTATATATGATTCTTCTTGCATGCAAGCCTAACTCCTTTCCTGTGGAGCAAAACCTCAAATTGGATAATGAATTTGGGCCTTAATAATCAGATCCAACTACTTACCGGCAATTAGTGGGCAGACTTTTCTATCTGATTGTTAAGCATCCAGATATTTGCTTCTCGGTCCAAATATTGAGCCAATTTATGTAAGTCCGTTGAGAACCACATTTCCAAGCTGCTATACTTGTGTTCTCTAATATCTGAAGGGATCTTTATCTCTTGGACAATACATGCGATATGATATTTCCCCAATTCTCTTAGGCTATTGTGACTCGAATTGGGCTGGCTGCCCATTCACTAGACGATCCACTATTGGATACATTGTATTCGTTGGGAGCAGTCTAGTTTCTCGGAAAACAAAGAAACAGAACACAGTCTCAAGATCTTCGGTTGAAGCAGAATATCTTCAGCTTACTTGGTTGAAGTCATTATTTACCCATTTGGGTTTGTTACATCCTTTTCCAATATTGGTCTTTGCGAAACCAATCTGCCGTACATATATCGGCAATCCAGTATTTAATGAGCGAACTAAAGACATAGAAGTGGACTGCCACTTCATTAGAGAAAAGATTCAACGTGGTTTGATTAGACAGTTACATATCCGATCCCAACTTCAACGTGCAGATATACTAACCATAGCATTGGGCCAAGGTCCACTTTCCTTTTTACTCACCAAGCTTGAACTGCGACTTGCATCTTCGTCAGATTCAAATCGTCTCCTCCCTATACTTCAGGGAGGAGGGAGACGCCTCCGTCGGATGGCCGATACGTGGTTCTTGGGAAAATCCAAGCCCCACGTCCCAGTCGACATCCCCTGTCGGCTCGGCTTGTCAGCTGGGTGTCGACTCAGACGTGGGGCTTGGATTTTCCCAAGAGCCACATATCGGCCATCCGACGGGACGTCTCTCTCCTCCCTGAAGTACAGGGAAGAGACGATTCGGATCCATCTTCGTCAGCTTGAGGGAGTATATTAACATGACAGTAACACGTGTCATGTTTATTCATATTTATATCTTTACTTTGTAGCTTACGTAACATCTTTGTAAAGTCGTACATATACAACTGTGTAATGTAACTTAACTTTTACTTTTCTAAATCTAATTGCTCGATTGAGGTCAGCTCTCTGTTTTCTCTCTCTATTCCGAATTCTTCATTTGACACAGATTGATAGAGAAAGGTTTATGGGCTGCGATGCATTCAAGGGTGGATGTAATTTAGGGAAGGTGGGGAAGCTTACCTTTTGTGCTTCCATATCTCACATATGGCCCGAAAAGAATGTTAGAATCTTGATCAACAAATCCAAGGTAAGAGAGACCATCTCCATGCTTATCATTTTAGAGGTTCAAGCTAAATGCCAATCATTAAAATGGCATGCTAATAGCTTGTGCTAAGAACTCCCACATATTATCTAATTGGCAAGTTAACACTTAGGCTTGGTTCCTGTCTTCTTAGTTTTATCTTGGCTGTTGGTTAGCCTTTGAAGAGTATTTCAGAAGTGCTTGGTTCAGCTTGTTTTTTGCTCCCTTCCTCAGAAGGGTTCCTTATTGTTCTCTTTCGTCCGGTTATTAAATTTTTACTTACTAAAAAATAAAAACCTTATTGAATTACTAATACCGAATCAATTGATGCCCTTACCCACAACATTGTAGCAGCTGTCAACTTGTGAAGTCTGGTGTAAATCCAAGGAATGGTGTTTGACTAGTTCCCCACCGTGTCTATGCACTTAATTTTCTCTATCATTTCTAGTCCCACCTCCTTCGGCCGAAGACAGTCAATCCCCGTCTGGGCCACCATAGTGGTGGGCCCACGTAGCACCCAAAAAAAAAAAAAAGAAGAAAAAAAAAAAGAAGAAAAGAAATTTGTGTGGGGCGTAGCATGCCAACTACAAGATAGTACTTGTATGTAAAAGTGAAAATTTAATTTTGAATTTTACCAAAATTTTTATTTTATTTTTTACTTTTGTATGATTGTGGATCTTTTTCTATGTCTCAACTTGGCTTAAGCATAAAAACTATGCTATAAACAGTTGAAAAAGAAGAAGCACTATGAACCACTTTAGTTCTGTTTCATTTTTACCTTTGTGATTCCATTTTCATAAGCATTATAAGCTCCACAATTTTCCAATTCTTCTATATTACTCGACGTGGATTTATTGCTTGATTTGTTCATTTCAGTTTCTGATCCTTTCTCAAGATCTATGGTTTCCAGCATAATAGAGAAGAAATTGATTTAAATCTCAACTTATGTTGAATAAGAAACTCTATATTGCCAAAACAATTAATTAGTGACATTGCAAATAGGAAGCTTTGGGTTTATTGCCGCAAATTAAGAGTGATATTGGATTTGTCAAAAGCTAAAAAGATTAAGAAGATTAGACATTAAAAATTGTAAAAATCTAGAGGAAATTCGTTTTCTCAAAGGAACATACTCGTTGGAAATGTTGAATGCAGTAGGTTGCCATAAATTAACGAAGATACCAGATCTGCCATATTTGAGAAGATTATGGATGTTAAACATTGAAAATTATGGAAATCTAGAGCAAATTCACTGTCTCGAAGGAGCAGAATCGTTGATAGTATTGAATACACCGACTTGCTACAAATTAAAAGAGATACCGGATCTATCAAAGCTGAAAAGGCTGAATTACTTAAACATTAGAAATTGTGTAAATGTAGAGGAAATTCACGGCCTCGGTGCTGCAAAAGACTTACGTACTTTCGATGCACAAGGTTGCTACAAATTAACAGAGACAAGGAAGAATATATTTGGGCAGATACTTTATCTAATATTTTCTCAATAGCTTTAAATGGAATTTAAATACAGCAGCTCTATAAGTAGAGCTAAAAAAAATATCAGCAATTAGTTTGTATATGATTGACGGGTCTTTGACTCTTTTCCTTTTCCTTTTCCTTCTCTCTTATATATGTAGGGAAGAATTGTAGATAACGTTGGAGAACCCCTGGGAAGCAAGTCAATTGCTGATGATGAGATCCATCGTGGCTCATTAATTCTGCGTGTTGTTTTTGCATTCACACCTTGGCACATGGATAAGATATTGCTGCATGCCGGTGTGCCAGCAACCATCTGTTTTGAAATTGAGGCTGTTATCCCTCAGAAAATTATAATGATTTCTTGTAGGCATTCGGTTAAATTTGATGAGGGCATTGAATTTCCCTGTCGAGACATAATCTACATCCACCATTTTAAAGGTTTTGATTGGTTTGGGTTTCCGTTGAAAACCAATGATGATATTTGCAAATTACAGCTTAGGATTCCATGGGTATACTCACAATCTGCCAGTTCAAAATCTAGATTTTCTTTGGAAGTGAAATTCTGAAAGGTGTTGCTTGAAAACAAGTAGTCAGACCAGCAAATGCATAACCAACAATCCAGTGCTTTGTTTGTAGCAGATTTCTTGGCATCGTTATTGATGATGATGTGGAGGAGGAGGGATAGCATGTGTTGATGAGGAATAACACAATAGAAGGTTTCTTTGAGGAAGGGGAAGAGAACAGAGGATACCACGACAACACTTCTTCATGAGGATGAATAGTCAATGTAAGAATATTATTGTGAGCTATATTAATTATACAGTTAGTTGGTTCAGTGGAAGTCTAGTTACAGATAGACTAGTTTAAGTATGATTAGAGATGGACCAACTTGGTCTACTGTAGGACTAGTGCAGGAGTGGGGTGGTATTATATATACCAATGGTTAGAGTCCCCACAGCCATGGTGTTATTTTCTTCTCCTATTCCCATACGCAGAGAGAAGGTCAAGGGATCCCGACAGGCTGTGGAAGACTCTGATCCAAGCATTCCAAGCATTCAAAGCAAAGAAAATGATCGAAAATCAATCTACAGCAAGGGGTATGTGTCTTATCATCAACTCTTTTCAATACCCATTGTATTCTAGTAATCTGTGTGGTGTGTTCGTTAGGGTTCATGAAAAATCCCATGGGAAAAACCTAAAGAGGATATAAAAAATCTTACAGTGGTATCAGAGCCACCTACACAGATCTAGGATCAATGGAAAAACATTGTAAAGACTTCATGTTTGATTGGATTGGAAAAGGGAGATATTTTTCTCTCAAAATTTTCATATGAACTAGTCTAGGATTTGGACCCTCGAAAATTTTTTTTTAGACCGTTAAAAAGTAAAATAAATTTTATAAGATTGTAGATCTCGGAGAGACGGAGCCGATGACATAAGGTTGGTCGCCGAAAGTTCCCTGACGCGCTCTCACGCGCCGCCTGAAAAAGCGCGTGAGATCCACGCGCCGACGATAATAAAAAAAAGAAAAAAAAGGGCAAAGGTAGGGCTGACGTCACCTGGTTAGCCCCATATTGGACCTAGCCGATCTGGGCCAGTCCAAGACCTAACCCGGGCCCAGACCAGCCCGACCGGGCCAAAGGGGACCTATGAACCCATCTTAGGTTCGCACGTGCGGTTTGCACGTGTGACCATGGGTCGACCCATCAGCCCGAATGTTTGACCTGGGAACCCGATTTATTGACCCGAATTTATGATCCGATAACCCGACCCAACGACCCAAAGTAGACCTGAGAACCCGGATGGGTGGGTTGGTTAGGTCGATGGTTGAACCGATGGTTTATGGTTCGGTTTAAAGTCGAGACCGTTTGGTTTGGCCTGGACCAAAGCATTAAAAAAAAAGTTTTAATTTGTGGGTTCGGTCCGCCCATAACCGAGCCCGGCCAGACCCAGGCTAAACCGCTTGGAATCGATTCAGGATCCAACAATGCAAGTACCGACTTTGATCGACGATTGTGGGCGCTAAGAGCGTCGGATTTTGACGCGATTATTTGGGTTGGGTTCGTATTTTCATGCTCTACAGTTTGGTATAAGTTTGACACAGTTTGATGATTTGAAGAATTTATTTTTGAGTAAAATATTTTTCAAATTAGTCCGATTTCTAGTTTTTTACTTGTTTATTAATTATTTTTGTACCAGATACTTGTAAAAGGTTATGTGTGCATGATATTTTGTTTATTGATCCACAAGATGCTGCAAAGTAGGGTTTGAGAATATCACTGTGGAATTAGGTAGAACACACTAAAGTGGTACACTTAGTTTCATCATGATGTCTTCAAATTCAAAGTTCATGTATTTGTAAATGCTTGTATAAGGGCGATGTACACCCAAAGATGACATTGTCAAGTTTTAATCAAATTAAGGTTTGTGGGTGTCATGTGAAGATTGGGTGGAATTCACCAAAGTTGTACACTCAGTTCCAACATGGTAGTCCTTAAACCCCAAATTTGTGTATTTATATATACAATAAATGATATATTTTTATTACACTGTTCTTCATGGTGTGAGAAACAGTTAAGAAAGACAGTGTTAATCCAAATGTGACATTGTCAAAGTTAAAGGTATGTTCATGCACATGAGTTGAAAGGGCTTTGACTTTAGGGAGTCTCACTAACCCAAATGTGATGAGATTTTTGAGAATCATTACTCTTTCACAGTCACTGCACAGAAACTGAGAAGACCACTGCTTGTTTATCCCAAAGGAGAATGAGTAGTTGGTTAACTCTTGGAAAAAGATATTTATTTGTATGAATGATTTATATGGTTAATGCAAGTAAATGGTATGTGTATGAGTCTTCAGTTGTTTGATACTGTATTTAAACTCATACATTGATGTATTCATCTAAGTATGACTGTCCCAAAGAATGTTTTGATATTTATCTTTTTCTATTCGAGACAAAGTATAAATAAATATATATTGATTGTGTTTATATAAGTCTTGTGTAATTTATCTATTGCAGGACATTTGTGTTTGGACTCATCTAATGATGATGGTTTATGTCTCCTAGGATATCTGTCTCAGTAAATGTACCATATGATTTTGTAGTTTCTTTCCCATGCCACTCTTCCTGGGACAAAGAATAAAATTTATTATGAAAAGGTTGGAGACTAGTCTATGATCATTTGACCTAGATGTATCTTTCATAGTAGTTTACATAAGTTGTGAGGTATTCTACTATTGAGGTTATGTGCAGCAGTATTAAGATGAGAAATATTGCAAAGAGATTATCTAAGAAAAATCCAAAGGATAAAAATAATGTTTTAGAGGGGAGTCGAAAGATAGTTTATTAACTTAGCTCTCTAATACTAGTTATGTTGAAAATGGTAATGTGATGAAGTATTTTGGGAGCTATCAACTATCACTGAAAAACTCAAAGACAATGAGACCAATGTAATTGATATATTAAATATTTCATTCCTTACTAGAAAATATATTCAGATCTAGGTGGCTTACATTACCAAAGGGAAGAAATAGCTAGTGATAAGATTATTGTTGGGTAATTCTAAGGTGGATTACTCAAAGATGGATAAATTGACCAAAGATAAGTGGTTTGACTAAATATTGTTAAGCCAGATAAGCATATCTAGAAAAGAATAACGATTCTAGGACTCCCAAGGTATTTGGGGTAGGGTCTTGAAGACTGTTGGCTTGAATATTATAAAGTTTCTTTTACATTCAAATGCTTTTTCTGCCCTTGATTTTACTTCGTTTTATGTTTATTGTTTGACTTAACATATTGTTCCCATATTAAAAATGTAAAGATGTTATTTGAAATATTGAAATGTAAAGTTTTCCTTTTAATTAAATGGAAAGAAATTATGCTTATGATGTTGTAAGGTAAATGACTGCATGTAATGTTGATCTTATTTGTTATGTGATGTGATGAATAATTTTTTATATTTGACTATGCAATCTTAGGTTTGACTAGTTGTACTAGTCATAGTTGATCTCTAGGGCAATATAGAGACAGTTAAAAAAAGGTTTTCTTGGAATGGTTAAAAAGATTTTGTCAATGAGTCTTTAGATTCTCTTAGTCAGTGGGAGTGTTTAGATCTGTTTGATTAGTGGAGATTTAATAGTTGATGGTTTATCACTGATTGTTTATGTTGCCTATGGTTTAATGGGCATGATTATTGGTGAGCATTTATTGTTTGTATTTATTCTTGATTATTTAAGACATGTCAGAATTGCAATGCGGTATTTAGCCAAAGAAGGCGGTAAGCCAAAGTATGATATTAGTTCAAATTGGAGGCAGTTTTCCTATATAAAGTTGGATAATATCAAAGTGCGTTGACCTATAAGGATTTTAAAGTAACGAGATCGTGGTAATTCAATCATTAGATTCAAGTATTCATCTCAAAGTGATTTATGTCATTAAGTAGACCTCTGTATGTGATTGACAGAAGGGGGTACACCGGATGTGTAGGAGTACTTTTCGTTGTTGTTCGACATTGGTAGGCTTGAAGACTAGATCAAAATAAAGGATGGTTTAGGTGTAATTAGATTCCATGACCACATTTGATCAATGATGAAAAATTTCATCTACACCCCATCAAAGATCGTTAACATCATCTACACCCACAAGAATGCCAAAACATCACCTAGGTCCACTAACTTTGGCTGTGGTAATCAAAGAAGTTCACTCCGTCAGTTGATTCCCGTTAGATGCTGACGTCAGGTGGATTGAAATTTTTGACGGACGAGAATACCCTTTTTGTAGCTTGAAAAGACCAATATATCTTTTTGATATTTGAGAGGTTACCTTCTCTATTTCGAAGACTACCATTACAAGACCCGGGCGAAACGTCAGCTTCAGAACCATGGGTTAGGTCTTCGGACAGTTTCTTCTTCAGAGGATCTGATGAGAGGAGTGGCTGGACAACTAGTAAGGACACTCTACCGGACAACGAAGCAGGGGCAACCACTGCAGCAGTTGGAATCCGTTTGATATCGATAGGAGCAGCTCGTGGAAGATTATAAGAAACAGGAGGGCCACCGTACTCCATAACAAACAAGAACTCCACATCATCCTCCTCGACGGAAACCGGAGCCCCAATAGACAACATCCTGCTAAGAACCGCCTTCATTTTCTGCGTCATTACAGTTTTTACAGAGAAACTCTATTTCTAGATTCCCAAAAATCCACTGAAACGAACAAAGATGGAAGTAGACTCAACATCCTCCTATGAACCGCCTTCATTTTCTGCGTCATTACAGTTTTTACAGAGAAACTCTATTCCCAGATTCCCAAAAATCCACTGAAACGGAACAACATGGAAGTATACTCTGAGCTTTTTTCCTGTTCCCAAATCAAGTTGAAACCTAACATCTATCGGAAGAGAATGGAGTCACGGAAGAACCGTTCGCCTCTTTAATTCACTCCATTCCTTGCAGAGAACAGACCCTTGAGAGAAATTAAACCCATACAAAAACAAAAGAGATATCCAACTGGAACAGGAAAACTTCAGAGTAGTAATTGAAAGTAAAACGTGGGAGATGGCCAGATCTTCCCTAAGACTAATATCAAAAGGGTATTTTTTTTTTAAATTTTTACTTGAGGGGTAAAATTGTATTTCAACAATTTTAGTGATTTTCGTCAGTTAAGTGGACCAAGGTGATGTTTCGACATTCTTGTGGGTGTAGATGATGTTAACGATCTTTGATGGGGTGTAGATGAAATTTTTTCTATAATTAATATAGCCCAAGTGAGAGATTGTAAGATATTTTTATGGGTTAAATTAATTATAAGGTTAGTTGGTTCAGTGGAGTCTAGTTATAGGTAGACCGATTTAAGTATGATTAGAGATGGATCAACTTGGTCCACTGTGGGATTGATCAAGGATTAAGGGTGATATTATAAATATCAATGGTTAGAGTCCCCACAGTCACGGTGTTATTTTCTTCTCATGTTCTCATACGCAGAGAAAAGGTTAAGGGATTCCGACAAGCTGTGGAAGACTCTGATCTAAGCATTCCAAGCATTCAAAGCAAAGAAAACGGTCGAAAATCAATCTACAGTAAGGGGTATGTGTCTTATCAATTCTTTTCAATACCCATTGTATTCTAGTAATCTATGTGGTGTGTTCGTTAGGGTTCATAGAAAATCCCATGGAAAAAACCTAAAGAGGATCTCAAAAATCTTACAAGCACACCATCATTGGATAAGATAGAAAATCTGTTTTCTTTGTTGCTTCAGCGTTTATTGACAATTGAATATGGCATATCAGATTTTTTTTTCACTTCCTTGCTATTAATTTCATTAAGGTTGGTTTCTAAAGGGTTTATCGATTAGATTCAAAGAATTATGAGTAGAAAACTTGAACCGAACCAATTAATAATTGGTTATTGATTTTCCCAACCAGAACCTAACCGATTAACCACCAGATTATCTGTTTATCACTTTTTGGGTAAAGGCTCGTAAGCGGTTTCTTTTGCGGTTTTCATCAGATCCAATTATTGGATTTCTTATCCGTTCAAGTTATTTCCATACTCAAAGCACAAATCCTGATATAATATACAATCTCATTCATAGTTTCATTTCCAAAGACATTCATGGCATACAATGCTAGGTATTGTTAGACAATAAGATCAATTCAGAGCAAAGACTAAAATAAGAAATGAGGACAGAAATCATAAGATAAGCAACAGCAAAAAATTTTGACTGGTTATTCAAACACTTCAATGGTATAATCAAAGTATCAGGTATTACACTATTACTCTATCACCCAATTTACCCTATTATGGGTTTTGAGTCTTTTAACTTCTGACACCCCTAATTGATTATGATTAACGGTTTACCGGTTTTGAATCAAACTAAACCGATTACACATAGATATTATCAGAATCTACCGAATAAGCTCGGCTTGGTTCAGCTCGATTTTTTACCGGTCGGTGTCGGTTTGATTAGTTGCTTTCAATTCAGAATTGACACCATTAACTTTCAGTCGGGATTAATTGGTTTGATTCGGTATTATGTATTTGGAGATATGTGATTGCTCAATTTTGATTCAAGGGAGCATTCAAAATTAGCGAAGAGAAGGAGAAGTAAAAAGGAACCATCGGCTGTGGTAATAAAATAAAGATACCAATTTCTTAGCAGAATCTTACAAAAAAATCTTTTCTTTGGTTTTGTAACTAAAGGAAAAAACCACCTTTCCCTTCTTCCTCATTCCTTTCTCCATGATGAACTATTGGTTCTAAGCCATCTTTGGCAAATCTCATGTTGATAGCTACCTCCTCGATAGATTACGATACGAAGTCAACCCAACTTGACGAGGTTAGGGATTTGGCAATTTTTCCACCTCGTTCTGCGTCGAGCACCGAGATCCTCTTGGTCTCCCTCTGCTCAACTCAACATGAATACCTCTGAAATTACTACACCATTACCTGAGCCTATCTTTGCTTCTACTTCTGCTTCCCCTGCTTCAGCCCTCATCTCATCTCTTCTCTTCCAGCACCGACCACCGCCCACCGCCCACCGCCCAATTCCAACAACTTATTACATTCTTGAACACCACTACACCTTTGGCTAATATTGCAGGTATGAATACCTACCTACCTGCTGCTTTAGCATCTTCCAATTTCTGAATGGGATTGAAATTGATGACAGTAATCAATCCTTGGGAAGTAATCCCCTACACACAGAAACGAAAAGAATTAAACTTAGGATGATGTTTGATTTTCAAACGGCTGTAGGTTCTTTTTGGTATGTATTATAGAATTAGTTATATAATTCATTATGACATATATTATTATTCGATATGATTTATAATACTAATTTATATTTAAAATAAATTAATATAATCTGAAATCTATTAATATGTTAGAAGGTATATATCATTATTAATTTTGTAATAATCCATTATTATTTCTTTATGTCTAGTGGTATCAAATGGTTATTATTTATGATTCATAATTTATTTTCATAAACAATTTATTATTAATAACATAAACATAAATATAAACCATACCAAAGAAAACCTTTTGTAGATTTTAGATTACATAAATTTATTTTAAATATAAATAAGTCCCATAAATCATACCAAACAATTACATATATAATAGCGTGTTATATAATTAATTCTATAATTCCGTGTTTAAAATAGAATTAGTGAGGAAATTTACAGTTGTTTTAGTGATCATTATACCCGATTTGGGAAAGGGGCTGAACCAAAAGTATGAATGGGAACCGGACCGAGGTTAATAGCTAGTACGTGCCAAACCAGATCAAAGGGGAATAAAGAAAAAAATCAGTGGAAGATTCCAACTACGGCCATGAATGCATTCCCACGGCTAAGTGAAATAGCGTTAGGATCCTCTTATATTGGGGGATCCGACAATGAACATCATGATCTGGGGGTGAGGATAGGGGGATCCGCATCGTCTCCTCCCACCACTGGGAGGACAGCGGCAGCCTGTTCTAGATGGCCGTCGAGTCAATACCCAACCAACAAACTGAGCTGGCAAGGGATGTCGGCTCGGACATGGGTCTCGGATTCACTCGAGAATCACGTGGCAGCCATCCAGGGCAGACTATTACGATCTCCCAGAACCACTGAGAGGAGATAATGTGAAGGGTGAGGTGGGGGCCAAGGGTAAAAGAAGGGGAAGACGAAAATCAGGCAAGGATCTTGCCAGCATTGACACTACTGTCTATACCGACTTTCCAACCGATGAACTGACGAAGAATGGGGATATAAGAATTTTTTTTTTCCTGTAACCCCTTTTCATGTATGTCGATATAGAATCTGATCTTCCTAATATCTTGCACAAGATCTGAAACCATTCCAAATATCTTTTACAATTTTCTATAGCATTCCTAATATCTTGAATGCATCTTATCCATATCTTTTGTATTCAAATTTTGAATAGAGTTGTAAAAGATACGTAGCTTTATATAAATCAGACAATTTACCTTCAGAAAAGCATCGAGGGAATTCACTTGATATCTGGGTTCTTTCATGGCATGAAAGCCCCACGACTAAATGTCTTCTTCAATTTCATTTTTCTCCCTTCTAAATGGGCACGAACGCTTCTTCCACTACCATTGTCTCTCCCAGCAATATTATTCAGTATCTGCCAATTAAGCTGAACCGCATTAACCATGTGTTGTGGAAGTCACAATTTCTTCCTTTTACTTCGTGCTCATGATCTTATTGGATACGTCAATGGTGAGTTCTCTCCTCCAGATAGGTACCTCTACAACTCCAAATACAAGATTCTTCTACCATCCCTTCCACCCCTACAGTGAATCCTGCTTATACTCTCTGACATAAACAGGATCAGACGATACTCAGGTGGCTCATCATCCCTTACTGACCAATCTCTCTCCCTTACTGGCCTATATTCAACCTAGATTTTAACAATACAAGAGAAGAAAATGTAACAGAAGATGCACCATATATTTGAAATGAGATTTTGAGCTTTTTTTTTTTTTTTTTTTTTTTTCAAAGGGCTTCTTTGGGTGAGGAACCGCTAGAAGTGGAGGAAGTGGGTGACATGGCTGTTACGTGGCAGTTATATTGGACTTCTGAGAATGAGTACCTACATTGGGCTTATAGAAACCTAACTAGTAGGGTGGATAGGATTTGTGTTAGGTATAGCTAAGCCTAGCCCAGCCCAAACAACAAAAATATAGCTCTTTGGACTGGGCCAGGGCCCAATATAAAGTCCATGAAAAAACCCACTACAGAAAAAATGTATTAGCCCTTTGCCGGTTCCATCAGGCTGCCCCGCAGGTTGAACTATGTACCATTTTTTGATCTAGGATAACTTAACCCCATCACTCCCGCCACCCCACGCCATCTAATCGACATGATGCAGGATTCAGTCCTGGGTCTCCGACTCCGTACAGTTTGAAACTTTACCATGCCAGGCTAAAAAACCTGGATCCTCTTGTTGTCTAGTCGCTTTAGTTGTTCATCTGTTGGTCTATTTGCTGAGCATTCTAGTTCGTCTAATGGACGGTTAATGGGCTAGACAATAAGAGATATCTTTTTCAAACCAAAATACGGTATTTCTATTGTAATCCCTTCATTTAGGGTAAAAGTTTTTATGATTAGCAATCTTATCCTTTTTGGCACGTGAAAAAATGATACGCCAATTCAAATCGTTGCATAGCATATATCGAACGTTAGCTTCAAATTCAATCATCTATTCTACTATCTAATGGCATAACCTCTTATGTATGTCCATACATTCCTCGTTGTCCGATGCATCTACTTTGTACTTTAATTTTTTTTATACTTTGTCTGATTTCATGGATCATTTGATTGGGCTTAGACTTGACATGCTAGAAAAGAGATACTGCAATCTATTTGTAACTAAAATCTGCTGACAATAAACATGGTAGATCTAAGCACCCATCCATCGTTTTTACTCGTTTTGTCATCCATCAAAACCGCTCTCTTTACTAAATAATAATCTTGATTTATGAAAAGAAATCCAATTAAATCCATATGAAAAGTTAAAATATTATAATATCAATTTCTACAAAATCCAATCCTGGACAACATATGACATTCTAAGTGTTCATAAAACCAAATTAAAGTTGGGGGAAAAAAATCCCTCTTCTCTCTTACACAAGCATGTGGCTCTCTATGATGAAATCATTTTCTACATCACTATTGATGTAGCATGGGAGATTCCTTCACACTAGCGATAATAGTGGCATGAGAAACTCCTTAAATTATGAGGAGTTGCATGACACTTAGGGGGTGTTTGGTAATACTTCAGAAGTTGGATTTTGACTTCTGGAACATAAGTGATCAATTCTGAACTGGAACTGAGAAACCCAATTGAAATCGAATGCTACAAACCTAGTCGAACTAACGAAATTAATCGGTCTGGTTTTGGCTTTGGTTTTGATTTTGGTTTTGCATATAAGTTAATGATTCGAAACCAAATTTAAGATATTAAATCGTCCCAAATAAAAATAAATTAAATAAAACTCGAATAAAGACCAAGTAAAACAGATTAACTGCCATCTCCGTGTGCTACTTGCGGGTATGATGCATTAAGTCATGGGTTATTATACTATACTATATATAATATATTTTCGGAAGAGATTAAAATATATAAGATTGTAGTATTCATGTTATTTTTATCTAGTATATAATTTTTACTCTTTCCCAAGAACAGCGTAAGAAATTGTTTTTGAACCGATTAATCAAAATGGATAAGAATTCAATAAATAAATTATTAATTGGTTTGATTTTGATTTATATAATAACTTCCAACGTTTTAGGGCATTGTACAAATTAATTTAGTTGATTAATTTTAGAATAAAGAAAGACTTGGTATTTTAGAATAAAGAAAGTCTTTGGAGTATGGACATATACAGAGAGAGAAATCAAGAGACTACTTTTTATTATGGAGTTGCAAAGTACATGGAATCTCTCTTGGAAGATACCATGCGGGGGAGGCTGCGAGGGAGATTTTCTTTGAATAAAAATGATTTTGGAATTTCAGAATAATGAAAGACTTGGGATTTTCATAATAAAGAAAGATTTTGGAATCTGGACAAAGCCAGGGATAGAAGTAGGAGAGGCTATTTTTTATTGCCAAGTTGCATGCTGCATGGATATTTTCTTGAAAGATACCATATGGAGGCTGCAACAGAGGCAGGAGATTTTTTTTAGAATAAAAAAAGTCTTCATAAATTCATTATAAAGAAAGATTTGAGATTTTTTGAATTAAGAAAAAACTTTGGAGTTCGGATGAAGTCAGAAATGGAAGTCGAGAGACTATTTTTCATTATTAAGTTGCGGAGTGCATGGATATTTTCTTGGGAAGATACTTTATGGGGAGGCTGGAATTGGGCGGGAGATTTTTTTAGAATGAGAAGAAGACTTTTGGACAAAGACAGGGATGAAAGACCAAAAACTATTTCTTATCATCCAATTGCACAGTGCATGGATGTTCTCTTGGAAAATACCATGTGGGGAAATTAGAACTGGAGAGCTGGGGAGGTTCTTTTAGAATAAGAAAAGACTTTGGAATTTTAAAATAAATAAAGACCTGGGGTTTATAGAATAAGCAAAGACTTGAGGCTTTAATTTGGGGATCCAAATCGTCTCCTTCTTGTACTTTAGGGAGGAGAGATGGCGGCCTGGATGGATGGCCGTCACCTGACTCTTGGGTGAATCTCAGTCATCCATCCGAGTCGACATCCCCATTGGCTCAGCTTGTCGGCTGGGGTGTCGGTTTGGATGGATGGCTGGGATTCACCCAAGTGCCATGTGGCGGCCATCCATCCAGACCGCCATCTCTCCTCCCTGAAGTACAGGGAGGAGACGATTTGAATCCTCAACTTGGACCCAAAGGCAGCCTAAAATTTCCGAACATGGACTTGGGGTATTTTAGTCTGCATGTGCAAGCCTATTGTCAATGTGGTTTAGAATGCTAAATTACCTAACTACAAAAACTAACAGGAATTTGGTAAAAAGTATAAGATAATTTCTAGTGATTCCTTGGTTTATATCAGTGATGGGTATTTTAGTAATTTAGATAATTAAAAGGAAGTCCGTTTTATTGCAATCCCTAGTTTTTGTGTAACGCTTAGATAAGATGATTCAAGGGATCCACATCCTCTCCTCCCAGAGGTACGGGAGGAGGGGGATGCCCCGTACAACCGCTTTTTCCATGGCACTACAGGAGCTGAAAGCCTGCCAGCAAGCGAGATGGATAGGTAGTAATAGCCAGGTAGAGATGTTATTGCTAGACATAGACCAAGATGCAAGAATGAGGGGTAATAGTGCTTGGATGGCCGACATGTGGGGCTCGGGTGAATCCGAGCCCTCCATACAAGTTGATACCCCCTGTCAGTTCAACTTGTCGGTTCAGTGTTGGCTCTGATGAAGGGCTTAGATTCATCCGAACCCCACGTGTCAGCCATTCAACGGGAGCACCCCTTCCTCCCGAGTCTCTGGGAGGAGAGGTTTTGAATCCAAGATTCAAGATCACTGTGTCAGGGCATTTAGAAACGACCTAGCAGTTGATTCTCTGTGGAGGTTCCAAGGCCAGGTGGGTCTGCGCCTTGCATGATAGCTCTGAACTTATGTGGAAGCCAACCCATACTTCTTGTGATGGTTCATTCATTGCCATCAGATGGGATGGTTCTATATAGGTTCCAACCCAAGTGTGTCATTCTCAGGACCATTCTATTTATTAAAGAATCCCAAAACTAGATTCGTCTCATTTAATAACAGTTCTAGAGATTGTGCACCATTGAGCACTTCTTTACCTAAAAAAAGGAACCAACCCTAATAAAAAAAAAAGGAATGGGTATATATAGAAAAAAAAGAAAAGAAAAGAAAAAAAAGCACAAGAGAGACTTCATGAGTTGGAATAGCAAACTCATAATTAGTTGCAGACCTTGTAGCAAAGGCAAGTAAGAGATACTGGGATCGTGTGGAATACAAAAGTACAATTTGATGCCTGTGTACAAGTAGACAAAGTTTACTCTTTGGGTACACCAAGAAGAGTCTTTGTCTATGTTCTTGAAGAGGAAAAGCAATGGATAATGGCTCAAAGATACCATCTATATTAGGATTTTTAAATGGTTCTAGATGTTTAGGTTCGTAATGGTTCTTTAATGGTCTATCGATTTTAGAACTATTGGGAAACTTGTCCTAGAAACGTCCCATCCATTTATTATTCAATCCGAAAAATCACTCACAGAACCATCCCATTTAGTCATGGGACTGTAATGACCTGAACAAGTTTTAGAGATCCGATTCTAATACAATTTTCCGTTCTTGTATCAAATTGACACCCATACATAGATGAGCTATGTATTTATTATTGGAATATTGTTTTAATATATACGAGAATATGATTTATGCTATATAAATTGGATGGGTTAATGTACTTACTATAATACCCTTCACATATAACAAACACTTGGGATTGTAGTAAAATAGATTTGCTTTTAATTATCTAAATTAATTAAAATATTGCCCATGATTGATGGATCCAAATTGTCTCCTTCGACAGGAAGGTCCTGTGGTTGATCCAAAGGCTTAGGGATCAGTCTACCCACCTGTCAATACATAGAGAAGTGGGCCGGCTGAAATTCGACCCTTGACAAACAGTAGGTCGACAGAAAATGATTTGAATACATGATTGATAAGAAACCGAATGACTAAAATCAATTTTTCCTTCTGTTAATTTTGTAGGTTTTTTTTTTTTTGGTAAAATGTTGATTTTGGATTCTAAACTGCACTGACAATAGAATCGCACAGGTAGGATTGGAACACCCCCGGCCATGCTCTGAAATTTTAGATTGACTTCAGACACAAGTTGCATCTCAAGGATTTTTTAAAATGGCATTTTTTTAACTTGATTCAAAATAAAAGTACTTTTTTAAACTTTTCTTTTAAGTTTCAGAAGGTTCATCTATTTTGTCTGGATTCTCCTTTTCTCCATAACAGAAAAATGGGCTATGGTCATCTTCGGTGGATCTGTTCTGTTCATAGAAAATAATAAATAACGTCCCCTCACGATTGCCCAGCATCTGTCACGAAGGCTTTTAACTTGACTTCTAAGTGCAAATCTATCTACTGAAGGGGATACATGTAGGGCTGCAACAGAGTTAGGTTGGAACGAGTTTTTTAAAACCCTAACTCTAATCCTGACTATTTAAACTTAATTCTAATTCAGTCCAACTCTGTTAGGGTCAGAAAATATACAATCCTAACCCTGATCCTGACAGGATTGGACCTAACCCTAACCTACCCTGATTGACCCTGACAGGATCAGGTTGAGCTGGGTTAATCTTGATTAACCCTGATTTAGGGTTGGAATGACCCTAATTGGTCTATAAACATACAACAAATTGTCAAATAACATATATATAACAATTATAACATAAAGATATAACAAACACAAATATATATATATATATATATATATATATATATATATAGGATCGGGCTGGGTTGGGCTCAACCCAGGGGTCAACCCTAACCCAACCCAACCCTGCCAGAGTTTATCAAAATTTGAACCCTAACACAACCCTATCAGGGTTTGGGCCGGGTTCAACCCTGTCAGGGTTCAGGACGGGTTTGGGGAGTTCGGATTGTCAGGGTAAAACTTGCACCCCTACATACATGCCATCGTTACCACATCATGAGCGATATAACCGACTTTGAAACTAACGCCATTAGTCAGTGTGGTTCATAAATGACCATTCTACTAATGAAAAAGAACCATCGAAACCACCAACGAAACGGTCAAAGATAGAGGGCTGGAAACCAACTCTTCCCTCTTTATAAAACAATCCAAGCAGTACCGCACGTTAAAGGATCGGATTCTTTCTATTATCTGAAACTTACTCAATGTCTTTCTATACCCCCTTTCTTATTGATTGTTATTGTCTGAATCTAACTTAAGCATTAGAGTGATTTCTTCAACCCTGAGTTTGAGTACTCTCTTATTTACCCTTCTCATCATTTGCAATCTAGGTTCCACCTCAGAAGATCAAATTAGATTTTTACGATAACATTCCTATTGTGACCCTTTCCTTTATGGAGTTATTTGTATTTCTATCGAGATGCTGGGAAATGGTAAACAAATTCGGAGCTCCCTTTTTTAAGCTAATTAACATTGGATCCTTTTTTCCAAAAAATTGATATGCAAATATCATATTAAAATTTGAGAAAACGATCTTTAAATACATCAAAGTTTCATGAATTGAATACCTCTAAATACTTGCTCTTTGACACGGAAAATGCAAACCAAATTGAAGACCACATTGCAGGGAAATTTGCCAATTCAAATTTAGGTGAGAATATATTCTGTATGATTAAGAATGTATTTGTCAATATCAAGACTTCTAGTTCTTGGACACATCCTCAAACCCTAGTGATAAAGAGTTAAAAGGAAAATGTTTATTAATTATAAGGTCTTTTTAGTTGATACAGGCCATTGTCAATCAGTCAATTCCCTTAACGTACCCTCGCCATCTCGATAATCACAAAATTAAGGAAAGTTTTGATATTTAAAGAGGGTTTTGTGAGATCCCACGGCCACGAGGCTGTTGACACCAGCCCAGTGTAAAAAAGAAAAACCCCTTAATTATATCGATCTTGCTACCTAATCCAATTGACCCTAAATTAAATTAATGATGAGTTAGTTGGGTCTTTTTTTTTTTTTTTTTTTTTTTTTTTTTTTGGGGTAAAAGAGTTAATTCGGTCTTAATTGACTAGCAATTGGGATGATCAACTATAAGAAAGCTAGCTTGATATGGTAAATAATTTAGAATATCTTAGCGTAGTGGGCTCATCCAATGATTGTTATTGACATCCATGTTCATTCATGGTGGTTGAGCTACCAAGAGATATGGTAATTTATCAAATTGCATATTTATTTATTGGTAATTTATCATATTTAAATCTAATCATAATTTACTCATAAAAATAGAAAAAGTGGCATTAAAGATGCAACACGCAAGGATGGTACCTTCAACGCCGTGATTGACAATTCAACTAACTCTTCCCGCATCAACTTACCCTCATATATATATATATATATATATATATATATATTCAACTAACTCTTCCGCCTTTCACTAATGGAATTGAATATGCAATTTTGAGTGATTTCAAAATTTGTATTGGAGAATCTAAGTAGGATCCGCATCTTCTCCTTTCAAGGGGATCATCCTTTCAGATGATCGATACGTGGTTCTCGAGAGAATTCGAATCTCACTTCCGAACTGACACCCCTTGTCGGCTTGGTATCGACTTGGATGTGGGACTCAAATTCTCCAAAGAGCCATGTGTCGCCCATCAGAAGGGAGAGTCCCCGTCCATCTAGAACCACTGGGAGGAGAGGATGCGGATTCACAAAAATATTGACCAACTTTATAGAGTGTCAGGCATACAAATTCACCCAATTTTATTAAAAATAAAATAGACAAAATCCTAAAAAAACTCTTACCAAGAAAAAAAAAATCCTGAAAGATCGTAAGAAAGAAAACGAATCCACTATGAGTTGGATGCCACTAATGAGTGCAACCAACGCGTTTTATTTTTTTTATTTTTTT
Source organism: Protea cynaroides (assembly GCA_028583415.1). Classification (NCBI taxonomy): domain Eukaryota; kingdom Viridiplantae; phylum Streptophyta; class Magnoliopsida; order Proteales; family Proteaceae; genus Protea; species Protea cynaroides. The sequence goes on along the minus strand of CM053267.1, from coordinate 53,758,024 downwards.
TGGTAAATGGACCCACGTGTTTTCATAGTTGAAAAAAGATCATCTTTAGTAAGGCCACCTGTGTAGTAAAGATCCTACCCATTCAAAGTGGATCGGCATGTATCTCAAGACAGTCAAAGTGTATCAAGATATATGCCGATCCATTTTGAATAAATAAGATCCTCACTACAGCTCACTACAGGAGGATCCCCGTCCTTCACAGTTTTGGATTCTTGGAAGCTGCCTGCTACTTTCCTCTTGGAATTAATTGGGGAAACCAAGAGAGTTCCTCTAGTCTACTGTTATGGTCAGCCTCTCTCTTGGCACATTCTAGCAGGTTATTTAAGAAGAAAGTTAGTTTTTCAACATCTCTCTAAGTACTGTAGCTTCATGGAGGAACTGACCGGGGCATCCTCCTCTTCTGCTTCTTCATATGGGCCTTCCAATTTTGATGTATTTCTTAACTTCAGGGGTGAAGACACTCGCAATAACTTTACTAGTTTCCTTCACAGAGCTCTAAAAAACAGTGGAATCCATGTCTTTATCGATAATGAAAAGCTTTGGACCGGAGAAGCCATTGGCCCAGCCCTTCTTAGAGCGATCGAGGGATCCAAAATCATGATCCCTGTCTTCTCGATGGGCTATGCCTCTAGCAAATGGTGTCTCCTTGAACTTTCTCAGATACTTCATTGCCACAGATCTAACGGTCAAATGATCCTACCAATATTCTTAGACGTTGAACCGTCCCATGTTCGGCATCAGACTGGAAGTTTTGAGGGACCATTTCGGAAACATGAGAAGCATTTTGAACCCCATATCGTAAAAAGTTGGAGGGAAGCTTTGCGAGTGGTAGGGAATCTAAAGGGATGGGTTCTCAAAGCAGATGCAAATGGGTGAGTCTCAGTCCCACAAAACAAACTTGTTCTCAAGGTAGTCTCGTTAATTATCGTATCTTAGACTCAAGGGAGTATCTTATTTCATTTCATTGGCCCATTCTATTTTCATCCACCCCCATCTAAATATATAGTCTGATTATTATGCTTTTAGAAAAAAATATTCAATAAATTTTCTTATCTGATCAAAGTCAAATATTATTACAGAGAATAATTTCTTTATGGCCACAAAATGTTTTAGACCCGTGCCCTTGTATCTCAAGTGGTTCAAAATTTTTGAAAAAATAAATAATTTCAAACCCATTTTAACATACCGTCTAGGATCTTCCACATTGTTTGAAGCAAATTAAGGTGGTTTGCTTAATCACATAGATTCAATTTTTCTCTTATGGTGTAGAATATTTAGTAGCTCTAACTCATATTATTGGAAGAAACTAGTTACTCATATTGTCTTGATACTCTTTTTATCACTCAATGATACATACGTTTATGTTATAGGAGCAAACACGTATGACCTAAAGCTACCACACCATTAATTGTTATACAAGATGCTTATTACCAATTTTTATTCGTATAAAGTTCTCATTTGTGTTTATTTCTAGCGGCTTTCCATTCTCAAAAACTTTAAATAAAATTGCAAGGTTTTTCATCTCATTAAATGTTGTTGTCTTATTTTTTATATAAAATGATTGTAGGGATCAAGCAGAGCTAGTTGAATTAGTTGTGAAAAAGGTTCTTGATGAAATGAGCAGTAGCACCCACTTGGCTGAATCTAAATACCTAGTTGGAACAGATTCTCATGTAAAAGATATGTTATCTTTATTAAATATTGGCTCCAAAGATGTTCAGTTCATTGGAATTTGTGGTTTTGGTGGCATTGGGAAGACAACTATTGCCAAGGCAGTCTATAATCGCATCTTTTCGACCTTCAATAGGCATTGTTTTTTTTCAGACGTTAGAGAACAAGCAATGCAATGCAAAGGTCTAAAATCTTTGCAGAAGCGGCTACTTAAAGATATTATCAAAACAGATGTTTACATAAGTGATCATCATATGGGAAAAAATGTGATAGAACGAACACTTTGTAAAGAAAATGTTATTCTCGTTCTTGATGATGTGGATAGTCAAGAACAAGTAGATGCTTTGGCTGGTGAACTCAGATGGTTTGGTCCAGGAAGTAGAGTTATAATAACAACTAGAGATGAACATATTCTGAATGTGGCTAAAGTTGATAAAAATAAAATCTATTGGCCTAAGGAGCTGAACCATATGGAATCTCTCCAACTCTTTAGTCTACATGCCTTTTCAATGGACCAACCTTTAGAAGATTATATTCAACTCTCGAATGATGTGGCATGTTATTCAGGAGGGTTGCCTTTAACTCTAGAGGTGTTGGGGTCTTACCTGTCAGACATAAGTGATAAGGAAGTATGGGAAAGTATACTTCAAAAATTGAAAGAAATTCCTCATGAAAAAGTTCAGAGAAGGTTGAAGATAAGTTATGATAATCTTGAAGATGATTATCAAAAAGCCATATTTCTTGACGCTGCATGTTTTTTTATTGGATGGGAGAAAGAAACTGTAATTTCCTTATGGGAAGCTTGTGGTTATTATCCAAAATCAGCAATACACGTATTAATTAAAAGATCCCTTCTAAAATTTGAAGGTGGCTTTGAAGAGAAAGGTGAGTTTTCCAAATATTATTTGAAGATGCATGATCAGATTCGAGACATGGGAAGAGAAATTGTTTTCGAAGAAAACCTCATGGAACCGGGTAAGCGCAGTAGGTTGTGGTCTCATGGAGAAATCTTGGAAGTTTTAGAAGGACACAAGGTAAGACCTAAACACATACCTCTACGGTTCTTCTTCTTTTTTTTTTTTTTTTTTTTTTTTTTTTTTTAGATTTTAATGTCTAGTGACCCAATTTCAAATTACTTTGGTTTATTTTTGTGTAGGGAACTGACATGATAAAAGGCATGATTCTTCCCTCTGATTTATCGAGAGTTTATCCAGATGGTAACCACTTTGAGATGATGTTCATCCGTACCACTAACTTACCAAGAGTTGATCTCGATAGTAAGCACTTTGAGATGATGTCGAATCTAAGATTTCTCGACATTAGTTCAGCAAACTTCAGGGGAGAGTTTTTGTGCCTTCCTTCTACATTAAAATGGCTTAGGTGGATGACCTGCCCTTGGGTTAGTCTACCCACCAATTTTTATCATAACAGACTAGTTTATCTCGACCTTTCAAGGAGTGATATTAAGCAAGCTTGGAATATCAGGCCTCAAAATGAAAATAAGGTATAGTAATATTTGATTTTTATTTTCTTTTTCAATTATCAAATTTTATTGATAATTTTGTGTTGCTTTCTCTTTGTTTGACAGAGGTTCCAAAAGTTGAAAATTCTCCATCTTAGAAACTGTGCATTTCTATCTAAGTCCCTTCACTTTTCTTGGTTTCCTCACTTGGAACAATTAGATATTTGGGGTTGTTATTCCTTGGATAAATTAGATGAGTCCATCGGGCAGTTGATTCAGCTCAAACGTCTTATTCTTAGCTTCTGTTGGGGAATAAATGAGTTGCCTAATTCCATTGGTGATTTAAAATCTCTGGTTGAGCTCCAATTAAGTATGACATCCATTAATACATTGCCCGATGGTGTTGGACTACTGGAAAAGCTTGAGGTATTAAATGCTAACAGTTGCGAGAAGTTAACAAAGTTACCAAGATCAATGCGGAGAATGAGGTGTTTGCGTACCATTGACTTGAGAGAAACCAAGATTTCAAAACTTCCCAATGATTTTTCAATGCTCCGGAATTTAGTGGAGTTGAAAATTTCTCCTCCGACGCTTTCTGAATTTTCTCCTAGTAAAGTAGAACGCTCAAGAGAATTCCTTGATAGGGGCGAGGGGGTGAAATTCCTCTCAGAACTTCCCTCAAGTTTAGTTGAACTTTGTTGTCAAGGTTGCTATTCATTGGTACAACTACCAGATTTGTCTGGGCTTAAAATGTTAAAGATATTGTCTCTTAAGGGTTGCAAAAAACTGGAAGAAATACAAGGTCTTGAGGGAACAGATTCCTTGGAAGAATTGGATATGCGACAATGCTTTAACATGACACAATCTTCAAGAAAGGTACATGGCCAGGTAACTACTTTGACCATCCTGTTTTCGCTTACTCTTACTCTAATTGGAATATATGTGCTAGAAATAGAAACTGCCAATCCAATTATTTTATGGGTGAGTAGCAACTGAATTTTCTATATATGGATCGCCATTTGTTTTTTGATACGTGTATATTTTATATCATGCACTTTTTAGTGGGTATGTCATAAAAAAGTGATCTAAAGCATATAGAGCAGAGCCAGCGACGATCCGACGAATGGGCCATTAATTTATTCCTTAGATTATTAACATTTCTTTTATGTCTTTTACTTACTTTGTAGGGAACACTGGTACCGTACAGGTCTCGGCAAGATAGATATTCCTTGACTCCTAATGATGAAATCCATAATAAGGTTGTAATTCTGTGTCTTGTTTTGGAATTCCCGTTTGAAATGGGTCACCTACAAACCATGGATTTAGATATTTCTGCTTCTATCTGCCAAAAAGGTAGAATAACCAGGTGTTTTCATACGTTGAAAATTGAAGATGTTGAAGTTATTACCGATGGAGATATAATCTACATTCATCATTTCAAAGGTTTTGACTGGTTTGGGATTTCATTGCAAGGAAATGATTATATTGAGATATTAGATATTCGTGCACGGTATTCTGTGAAATTCTGGAAAATCTTGTTCATGAATAGGGAACCTAAGCAGAAAAAACTTGATCAATATTCGAGTGCCATGATAGTTGCAGATTTCTTTAATTGGACATATGTCAACGATAATCTGAGCTTAACGTTTTGGTCACAATCTGAAATTGAAGGATCAAATTCTGTTCTTAAGGAAGTAGAGGAGGAAGAGGGAGTGAGGACGAGTGCTAGTGACTACAAGGAAGCATGTGTGGATGACAAGGATGACGAGGCATTAAATGATGGGTCCAACCAGCAAACACTAGACCAACCGTCGCATGTTCAGGAAAATGGAATTCCTTTGACATAAAAGATCAAATTCTTTAATTGTTTAGGATTCGACAGTGTTTCGAATGGATGAAGAAAAAAAAAAAAAAAAGAGACCATGTTTCGGACAGAGGTAGAGGGAGAGAAGTTGAGGTCCAAGACGAGAGCTCATGAGCTGTTCCTCCGGTGTTCTTGAGAAGTACTTGCATTCGTACTCCTCCTAGTCAGCTCCAAATCGTTTTGAAATGAGCTAGTTGAGTAGCACCTTCTTTTTTTTGGGAGTTTAGTTATGTTGTAGCCTAAGCCCAGTGAAGAGTTGTTTTGTTTTGCTGTTTTGACGGAGTCCTTTGTGGCCTTTTAGCTTGTTGTGCTCTCTCCTTTTGAATCAATAAAAATTTACTTATCCAAACCCAAAAAAAAAAAAAAAAAAAAAAGGAAACTCATCTTCATGAAGATGATAATGTTGGATGATCTTCTATGATAGTGAAGAAGCTGAGAGGTAATATAACAAAATATCTCATCAAGACTTCTTCAAATGTTGAAGAGGTGGAAGAAGAATATGAGGTATGCAGTTGCTTTGTCATAGGATTGTTTCTGAAACTGTTTCAATACAGGGTTTTTGTGGTGAGGCTCTATTCTCTTTTCCTGGGGCAGCACAAGCTGGTTAGTTGAATCTACATACATTCTAATCTAACCTTTAACCTATGATTTGTTCTATTCACCTGAAAAAGAAAAAGAAATTCTAGCTTTTTGTTTCTCGTTGCCCTCAGCTTGACCAATGGGTGACAAAATGCTTCAGGAGGATCAAACCCCCATTCAAGCGGATTCAAATTGTCTCATCCCTGAGATTTGGGAGGCGTGGTGGCGACTCCACTGAATTGTAGCCACGTGGGGGTCGGATGAATCCGACCCCTCCGTTCGAGCCGACACTCTCTTGTCGGCTCGGCTTGTCGGCTCGAACGGAGGGGTCGGATTCATCCGACCCCCACGTGGCGACCATCCAGTGGGGTCGCCACCACGCCTCCCAAATCTCAGGGATGAGACAATTTGGATCCCATCTAAGCAATGAGAGGTGCAGGTGAGTGTCTTGTTGCATTAGCCACTTGACCCAGCCTGGTGCATGCTTTTATAGTCTGATATTAATTATAATAATATGGACATGATTTGTAAGTCATTTGCTCTGCATGCAGTAGGACATGCTTCTACCAAAAAAAAAAAAAAAAACAGTAGGACATGCAATATAGTCATTTATTTATTTATTTGATTTAAGATGTGGGATAGGATTGGCAGTGTAAATCATGGTTTGTGAGGGTTTAGTGATGGCGTTGTATATACTAAAATGCTAAGGTCATAAACGTCATCTCGCTAGGGGATTTGTATGTAAACTAGAGTGACATTTTAATAAAATAAAAAATAAAAAATTATTTTGAAGTTAACAATATAATTAAATGGTGTGATAATTACAAAAATTTCTTTTAAAAATTAAAAAAATTTAATTTTCTTTCTAAACAACAGGACCTAAATGATACTTCGAAGAACTCCAGCCATGCAATCATATTCATCATAGCACTTGGGTTATCATTAAAATGAAAGATTATGAACAAAAGATGTAGAGGAAAAAAGAAAGAAAATACCTTCTTTCCCATGACTTGACATGTCTCATATTGATGATATATGGTTCGGGGCACTTTTTAGCCACTATGGTATATTACCATAATTTTTATAGGGTACAAAAATTGTTCAGGATTCAATACAAGCTTTAGTTCTAACTTGGTACCAAAAATGATTCTAAATTCAGTACAAAATATAGTTCTAATTCAGTGCCATCTTAAAACTTGTCATCTTCATTTTTTTTTTTTTCAATTTTAATATAGTATAAAAAAAATAACAAAAATAAAAAAGAAGCAGGTATTACCACTTAAACAATTGTCATCCTAAAAATATTAATTTTTTTAGTCGGTTTACATTATACCAGTCAGTATAAACAGTACAGAAAAGCAGTATAAAAATGGTATGTAGCGGTGGTATACCGATACAATACTGTACCAAATAAAAATATGATATCAAAACTTGAACCATTACCGTACCGTACAAAAAACTGTACACCAATATCATTATAAATGGTATAGATATATGATTTCGATATCAAATTCATACTCTAAATTTCGTAATATTTTTTAATTCCATGTGATCTGCTACTATGGATGGAGGTTAAATCAACTTTGGAAGGTCAACAAAGCACAATGGCAATTGTTAGGAATTCTCAACAAAAATTTTTTTTGTTAAGAATAAAAATTTAGTAGAAGCAATTCAAAAAATTGGTCGGCATGCTCATTTTGTAAACCAAGAGAGTTCTTCAAAGATGAAAAAGATCGGACTCCTCTGTGGCACCTTGGTAGCACCCTTAAGTGTTACAAGGCATGTAGTACCCCTGCATGCGCTAACACCACATCTTCAAGCAGTAATCCAATAGTAAAAAATAATTTATATATTTCATAATGAAATGGATGAACGTTGCAGCTGAACACATGTTCACTTCAAACGGATCGAGCGCCTTCTTCACATTTCCATTTCAAACAACGTTGTCAATAAAATTATACAAAGGCACCATACAAAAAGCTAAGGGAACCATAATTCCATGGCGGAATGTGCCTAGTCATTATTCAATTTTCTTTTTTAATTTCTTCTGATCTGCCATCAGGTAGGTTTAATTTCCTTTGCGAGGTCAACATGGTAAATATGTAGAACACTATGACAATAATTCGGAATTAAAAATATGAGGAAGCAACTCAGAAAATCAGTTGGTAGAGTCATTCTATTTATTTACATAAATTATGATTTTGTAAAAGACAGTGTAGTCTATCTAATATTGAAACCATAATATAAAGGGGAGTTGGGAAGAGTTTGGAGATCAGACGGTCATACAGAACTGGTGTCAACATGTCACCTCTTTGATTCCGTGTCTTCTATTAGGAGCATTGAGATTACTACTTTTCTGCCCTGTAAAAATAAATAAGCTTTGGTTGCACATAAGTGTTCTAACGGAAGTGTGCATGGGTAGATGAAGGATGAATATTTCCAATATTTAAGGGTGGGAATTGATGAATTAAGACATGAGCAGACTCTGATGGAGATGGGGAATGTCAGTTCATTTATCTGAATGATACTTATATAAATACATGTCCTTAATTTGGTTTAGGTGCTCTAACTTTTAGTCCACACTACAACAATTCTTATTTTTAGCTACGGGTTTTAGCTACGGTAATATATTAGCCGTAGCCTAAAATTATTTATAGCTACGAACAATTGTCTACCGTAGCTAATAATATATTATTACCTACAGAATTATTATTACAGTAGCTATAAATATTATTACCCACCGCATTGTTATTTCCGTAGCTATAAATATATTATTACCCACCGCATTGTTATTTTCGTAGCTATAAATATATTATTACCCACCGCATTGTTATTTTCGTAGCTATAAATATATTATTACCCACGACACTGTTATTCCCGTAGCTATAAATATTATTACCCACCGCATTGTTATTTCCATAGCCATAAATATATTATTACCCACCGCAATGTTATTTCCGTAGCCATAAATATATTATTACCCATGGCATTGTTATTCCCGTAGCTATAAATATTATTACCCACTGCATTGTTATTCCCGTAGCTATAAATATAGTAATGCACCCCACTACCAAGGTCTCCTTCTCAAACCAGGATTTTCTGTAGTCTGAGGCACTCAAAGTGCATTGGGATACGTGATGATGCACATTGAGCGACCAAGATCCTTACTGTCAATTAGCAATCATTATACATGAGGATATTTTTGCCCTCTCTCCCTTTGCAATTCCGATGAATTATTCGTAGCTTTTATTGCACATGCATGGCCTGAGGCTAACTAATTGGTCAACATCGTGTGGTTGTGATTCTTGATTAGAAATTGGAACCGCTCAAATCCACTTTGCGATTTAAAAAACTGATTTTGACATACTTCGCTATGTTTGGATGTCAAGAATTGGAAATTTTTTTTTTAAATAAAGACACATACATTGTTTTGTTTATTTATATATATATATATATATATATATATATATATATATATATATATATATATATATATATATATATATATATATATATATATATATATATATATATATATATATATATATATTTGACGTCCAAACATTACCGATTTAGTTTTAATGGTCATTAATGTGTTGGTGGTCTTGATTTTTTAATTAGTCCATAACCAGTTAGCATTATTTCGATCGATGACTGTCCCCCTTAAATTGCAAACAACTGATGTCCAACATAAGGGTTGAATCTGGCAAAAATGTTTGTAGCACAATGTTCCCGTATGTGCAATTAACCAATTAACCCAAAGAAAAAAAGATTGTGAGGGGAGAGTGTTTGTATGTCGATGATAAATTTATAGCTATGGGAATTATAATATTGTGGGTAATAATATATTTATAATTACAAGAGTAATTCTTCCCTAAAAACATTTATACCCACTGCAAACAAGGTAGGGTAGCTAAAAATGGGAATGGGCCACGGTATTCTAATACTCCTGTGGCGGAAAGGATTCGTGAAATTTTCTTATAACTCTTCGCGGGCTTTGTTCCTTATTGGCGGGATTGTATCAGTCTTTTCCTATTCTTTCTGCATAAACCGCATCTCTTCATCTTTGATTCTTTCCATGAGAAGAAAATCCGACGAAACTCCACCGCCTATATCTTTTCCTCTTTTTTCTACATAACCGCCTTTAACTTCATCTTTGATTCTTTACTTGAGAAGAAAATCGGACGCAACTCCACCGATTGTTAGGGCACTCTGATTCCCACCATTACAAGAAGCTTCAATGAACTCCAACACAGGTGATCTTCCTCTCTGATTCCCACCGATAGAAGAAGCTCTGACGAACTCCAAGGCAGGTATTCTCCTCTCTGATTCTCACCAGGTACGATTCTTTTGTTATAACTGCAGATGAATTAGATTATGATTTTTTCTGAAAACCATCAAGTGCATCTTTGTCGATCTTATACAGAACAAGGTTTCTCCTCCATTTATTATGAGTACATTCTCGATTATATCATCCCCAGGTCTTACAGAATCTGATAATAAAAGTCATACCCAACGTTCGTTCAAAAGCAGCACCACTGATTCCTCCAAGTTAATCCGGTCATCTTCTTCATCTTCTGCGACATCCCTCATGTATAATACATGGTAAGCAAACCCCATTCCAACCCCCTTCTCTTTTTTTAATTTTGAATTGTATATCTTTTTTGTTTCTCTCTTTTGTAAGTTAGAATTTATTTTTTTTCACATGTCATTGTATTCAATTCCTAGTGTGTTAATAAGAAACTCCGTTTTTGTGTTCTTGCATGTTGTGATACTTCCTTGATATTCTGCCTTTTCAAATTGATGTGTAATAATGCTCTGGGTTGAATGTGATTAGTAGGCGGTGGTGATATGTGTTCAGCAGGGGTCTTCGCCTAGGGTTTTTGCTCAAGGGTGGGGTGAACCGAATTGCCTCTCTTTTTTTTCAGTGAGTGTTCGTTAAAGGGAAATGAACACTCTTAAGGGACACTCTAGATGCCAAATACACTCTCGATAAGGGCTTTTCACAGTAAATTATTGCCTCAACCTGTGAGATCTTTCATCTTTGGGCACCTATAAAGATCCATGGAACCTGATATGGCACACAGGCATCCTGTGCAAATGATTTTTCTTTCTGTGGATGACTTCCAAAGATAAAAATATCAGCTCTCTAGCTAGTCTTGTGTCCTTTGCTGGCATGAATGTGAAACAGTAGATCATCTCTTTTGGTGTGCATATCTTGCCACAAAGTAGGGTGGGTAATTCTTTTCCCTTTTATGGTATCAGTTCCCTTAATATTGAACCTAAAACCTGCTCTATCACGAAGGAATACAGTGGCTTCATAAGAAAGGGTTAAGAAGAAATGAACACACTACATGAAGATATGGAGATTCTTAATTGCTGCTGTGTTATGGTTCTTTTGCAATGAACCAGGTAAGGCCAATTTTCCGCTGTTGCAATAAATTAAATGGTGAGGGAGGGTCAGACATTGGACAGCAGTAAATAGCAGTTTCAAAGGAGTTCCTTTGGTATAACTTTAGAGGAATTGGCCAGGTTTTGGTAGTTAATACACCCTCTCCATTTTTGGTGTTTTTTGTATGGGGAAAGAGGATGGAGTGTAAATGAAAATCAAAGCATCAAAATTGTGGATATCACATAGACCCTCCAGAAATGGGAGTTTACTTACCCATTTCACTTTGAATGAAATTTATGCTAAGCAATTGAAGCAATGACAGTGTTTCTGCGTACTAAGATGCATCGAGATTCAGTACTTAATGGTGGTACATATGCGGGTGCTTTGTTCTTTTCTCTCGTTTCATGTATGTTAAATGGATTCCCAGAGATTGCCATGACCATCTTGAAACTTCCCGTGTTTTTCAAGCAAAGAGACCTCCGTTTCTTCCCTTCATGGGCTTATTCACTACCAACATGGATCCTAAAGATCCCAGTCAGTTTTTTTGAAGTTGCTGTTTGGGTGTTCATGACATACTATGTCATTGGCTTTGACCCAGATGTTGGAAGGTAAAGAACAAAAGGAAGGCATTACAGTTTTATGACTTGCCCTATTAGCAAAAACTGTAATGCCTTCCTTTTGTTACAGAATGGCCGTATCAAGCGTTACTTATCTCTGTTTGCAAGGTAAATTTAGAATACTTCCATTTATAATTTGAAAATATTAATGTCCCACCCCCCCAAAAAAAAAAAAAAAAAAAACCCCAAAGAGATTTGTATTGCATGTGTGGCTTCTTTTTAGTAAATCATGCTTCATGTGATTGCAATTTCAGAGTTTCTGCCTTAGTCAGAGTCCAACACTCCATTATTAACAAAATCTAGGCATTTTTTTAACTGAATATTTCTTGAGTGAATTGATTTCAGTTTTTGGGGGTTTCATCTAAAGTATATGATTACAGTATATTCACCCTCTCTCACAGTGCTATTTGTATCTCCACCATATGACTCAAATTTTATATGTTTTTTGCCACTCATTCCTTATAGGATGTTGAATAAAGTGAAAGTGGAGCTTGATGACTTCGATATTGCATTTGTGGATCTAGATTGTCTAGATCAAGTGATTATTCACTTGGAAAAGCTTCTGGATGTTGGATTCTTCCGGGTAAGAAATGAATCATTCATGCACCTCTGTTTGGGTTTACAACCAAATGTCTTCTCTGATTATGGAGCTAAATGATTTTGCCATAATAATTTCACCTAGAAAATGTGAATGTCTGATACATACGACATAAAAATTTTAAGACACTTTGTTGCTTTCCTCAGCGTTTGTTACTGGAGGAATTGGCGTGGGGTGATACAGTGCATAAGGTCAGGCAAAACAGAAAATTTCTTGATGCGTGTAGTTCTTTCATTCATTATGGATTGTCAGAAATTCTTTCACGACTTGGTAGGGGTTTCAGTGCCTTAAAAATAAAAAATTCATGGTCCTTTTTCATCTTTGTCATTGCTACAAGTCCTAGTCTTCTCAAACAGATACATAGAAGGAATCTCTTTTTGACCGGAGGACAATATTGCATTATGTGGCTCTGTTTCTATTTGTAACTTATGTCTTAGGTATGCCCTCTTTTGCTTACAATTTTTCAGTTTTTTTTTCTTGGGATCTCACATTATTTTTCATGCTTGCCCACTGAGTTTTGGATTACTAAGCTTGAGTTAGTTGTCTTAATCTTTTATTTAAATTTTGGCTTATAGATCTCTTTGATTGTTGTATCAGATGAAATGCAGGAGAAAAGACTAGGCAAGGTCATTGGTGAGATGCTTAAAGTGGTACCAGTAATATATAGTAAAGGTGGTTTTAGGCTTATGCTTTTGGACTTGTTAAGAAATCAATTTCCTCCATCACTGTCCTTGTGGCCCATTTTGAAGGATGCAGCTAGGGATTCTGATGCCGTGAAGAAAAATTATCTAGTACATCTTGATGAGATGCATTCTAGGTATGTGTACTAAATTAATATAGTCATCTTAATGGGGATTATATACTTCCTTTTAATCAGTGTAGGATTGTGAAGTGCTTAATATGTCCCCTTGTTATTTTCCGAGGTATTGACGAGTGAACTAACAACTTTGTTCTTAATAACTTAGTCTTATTAGTTATTCCATTTGTAAGCTGTACCAGCAGAAACTGATCTAGTATCTTATATAGGGACTGGCAAACAATGAAAGATGCTTTGGCTTATTGGATTGCATCCTTCCAGTCAACCCTTCATCCAGTGGTAATTGTTTTGTTTGGTAGTTGTGGTACATCAGGCTCCTGTATTTGAATGTTTAATTCTATTGTTGTGGTGTATTTTTAGACAGATCCTTTGAAAGTTGAAGCAGATCTCCAACTTCATTTCAAACAGATTATTCAGGTATGAATATGATCATATGAGTTCAATTCACATGTTTTCTTCTATTTATTAGGCAGCTGAATAAGACTGCATTATTGTCTGCAATGTTTATATTGTACATGGATCTGTTCCTAGAACAAAAGGAAGGCATTACAATTTTAATAAGACAACTAATAGATAAGTTCTACAACACCTGAGATTTTTTATGACTTGCCTATTAGCAAGACAATGAGCTAATACAATAGTTTCTCTCTCTACTTTATGCAATGTAACAACACTTGAGAATCCTTATAACTCATATGTATCAAAGAGTAAAGAAAATAGAGTAGGGGACAGTAGAAACTAATCTACTGTCTCAGAAACTAACACTTGAGAATCCTTATAACTCAATGTAACAGAGATTAGCTTCTACTCTCATATACTGTATAGGGGACAGTAGAAACTAATCTCTGTTACTCCTCTCTCTTGATTCTCTCCGTCTTCCTTTCTATCTCTTACCTCTCATTCTTCCTATTTTTTTTATATGGTCAAGTTTTTTTCTGCAGTTTCATATCCGAATTTCCTCTTATCAATCCATACTTTTGGTCTTAGTTCTCTGATAAATCAGGTTCTGTTATCTCCCTTAATGATATGCTACGATTCTGCTGTTGTTCAGAATTTGTAGGACTTTACCATTGACTGGAATTTACTATTCTTTAGCTACTATTGGTTCAATATTCTATTGTTGTTATTGATCTGGACTATGATGTTAAATGTTTCTAGAATAAATTTGGATGGGCAAGTGAACTTCCCTAAAAGGGTATCATCTTCTGCTGGTATGTATACAAAAGTGGAACTTCGGGTTCATGTGGGTTGGAAGGATCTAATGTCCATTATCAAAATACAGATTTGCCAAGTATTGACTTTGCTGGCCATATGCCTCATGGACATTCTATCAACCAGATGCTGAGTTCGTCAATGATCGATCACCTTGATGCAGGTTATTCTTTTTATTCCTGAGCTTTTGTGTTGCTTCTTTCCATTTAAGAACCTTGGCTAGACCCTTTATTGCTGACAATTGTATTGCTTTCTGGTGTGTCATTGACAGGGAGTGTAGAAAGCCAAAATCTGACTTCTGTAGTCTTGAGGCATTGCTTGCACAACAGGAGCAACAATACGTATGGCATGCCATTGCTAGGTAAAGCTAGTGTTTTGAATCATGGTTACTATGGGACTCCTGCATTTGATCTTGGCATGTCATATTGAGGAAACCCAATGGGAAGTCCTGTACTTTCTCCAGTAGGAACTGGAAGTCCTATTAGGCAGAATGATCGAGTCTCGCGTTTCCCTTATTTCTTATTTAATTCAATTTTACTTTGCAGGGACCATTTAGGATACACCTAACAATGCCAAAGGATAAAAGGAGCAGATTCAGAGACTCCAATGGTGAAGTGATCAACAATTAAACAATTCAGGGAGCCGGATAGACACCAACTCAGGTTGCCATATAGACACCATGCAAAAAAGAAGAAAGATAACAAGAGAAACAATGAATTTTTGAAATGTACATTTAAATGTTTATATAATTTTGACATTGTGTTATACTTTTTTAAAGTTGAATGAAAAGCAATGATCTTTTGTACATCAATATGTAATGATAATTAACTTTTCATATGAATAAATGTATTGGTATAATTACAGGTTTAAAAATATTATTTATAAAAAAAAATTTATTAAACTATTTGGCGACGGTAGTTATTTCTGTCGCTAATAACATTTAGTACAATTTCCATTTAGATATTTTTAGTGACGGTCTTACAACAGTGGCTAATACTATTAGGAGACGGCAACGTTATTTCCGTCATTAAAACCAGATATTAGGCTACGGTATATTCCCGCATTACAAAATTGACATTTGGCTACGGTAATACATAAACCGTAGCTAAAAAGTTTATATTAGGCGACAGCAGTCAATATACCGTTGCTAAAGCTTTTCCCAGACGCCGCGAATTTGCCGTGGCTAAATGTTAGCCACGGCATTTATAGCAACAGCATAGTGACGGTTATTGTTGCCGTCACTGTTTCTTTTAGCTACGGAAATACATATTTAGCCACGGTAATATACCGTCGCTAAAAATAAGAATTGTTGTAGTGCCAATTTTCCTATGAACTCGTGGTTGTTATCTATTTTACTATATTAGTAGCATTATCTAATTTAAATCTTTGGTAATACATGAGTGAACCTTACCTTGTAGTTATTATTTGAGAATCTTAAGCTTATGGTTTTAATTTCTTCCCCTAAATAATGTCTTATATATGAAAAGCTTTCATTCATAAATAACACTAGAACAGTTAAGGAACTGGAATCGGCCCATCACATCATTAAATGGGACAAGATCCAGTTTTTGAACTGTTTAATGACTCTAGTCAATTAGGACAATTGTGGGAATGACCCTTTGGAATTAGAATCGATAAAGAACCGTCTCATTTGACACCCTTAAATAATTTTTGGGAGAAAGAACGATGTTCAGGTGATGGCAAATGCCAAAGGTAAGATTAAACTTCCTAGTTTTGATTTTATATTGTATTTTTATTTTATCAAATTAATATATTTCCCAATTTCTAAAAAAATTAAAATAAATAATGCTTTCATTTGATCAAGATGTTAAAATCAAAATGCAATGACTCAATGGTTTTAGAGATAACTACGAGGATATTGGATTCAAATTCTCTCCTCCAAGAGATTCGGGAGGAGGGGCGGCGGCCTGGATGGATGATCAACTCTTGGGGTTCGGTTTGGATGGAGGACTCAGATTCACTCGAACCCTACGTGTCTGTCATCCAACAGAGACGTATCCCTCCTTCCAAATCGCGGAGGGGAGAGAATATGAATCCGAGGATATTATGCTATCAAAGCTGCTGGAAAGTAGTCCTTGTCCAATAATTTTTAAATCAAATTTATTACAAAATCAGTGACAATAATCGATTGTAACCCAATCAGTTGATATCAGGTAAAGCCAACAAATCAAGGTACGGGTATAACTCTCAATGGTCATACTGTTTTCTTTTCTCTTTTGCCTTTATAAAGTGTCACCAACAGCAATTGCCACCCATCCTCTGCCAATTAGACACCATGATTTCACATTTCCACCCACAAAGCTATCCCACACTTTCCACCTACATAAAAAGCAATCTCAAAAATATCATAGGAAAGAAAGAAACAGACCTCACCGATTACCGATGACCGATGACTGAACTCAAGGGTCAGGCTTCCATTTCCATAGTGGAACCCACACGCTTTCACATCCTCTGATTCTTGAAAGCTACCTGATGTTTTTCTCTTGAAATCAATATTGTTGTTTTTAAAGGGGTGTTTGATAACACTCCAGAAGTTGGATTCTGACTTCTAGAGTATAAATTGAGTAAAAGCTTGTTTGGTAATCCGGTTCGGATTTTTGGAGAATCCATGAGTGAACCGGCTCCAAATGAGCTATAGAATCCAATTTTTTGGAGCATCAAATAGATGCTTTTTGACTTCAGAGCACAATTTTAGAGTAAAAATCACCCCACACCACTACCACCACCAACTACCACTACCACCACCACAACCCACCAGCCACCACCACCCTCCACCACCCACTACCGCCACCACCCCCACCACCACCACACTGCCACCACCCACCGCCACCACTACCCACCACCCCCACTACCCACCACCACCACCACCACCACCATCCTCAATCACCACCCACCGCCACCTACCATCGCCACCACCACCAGCCACCGGTCACCAACCACCGCCACCACCACCAGCCACCAACCACCGCCACCACCACCTACCACCACCACCAACTATCACCCACCACCACCACCCCCCGTCGCCATCACCACCAACCACCCACCACCATCCACTACCACCCACTGCCACCTACTATTGCCACCACCACCAGCCACCAACCACCACCACCACCCACCACCACCACCAACTATCACCCACCACCACCGCCACCACCACTACCCCCCGTCGCCATCACCACCAACCACCCACCATCGCCACCACCATCCACTACCACCCACCGCCACCTACTATCGCCACCACCACCACCCACCAACCACCACCACCACCACCCACCACCACCACCGACTATCACCCACCACCACTGCCACCACCACCTCCCCCCGTCGCCACCACCACCAACCACCTACCACCGCCACCGCCATCCACCACCAACCACCGCCACCTACCATCGCCACCACCACCAGCCACTAACCACCGCCACCACCACCCACCACCTCCACCAACTATCACCCACCACCACTGCCACCACCATCCATTACCACCCACCACCACCGCCACCACCCTCCACCACCACCACCACCCACTCACCGCCACCCTTCACCACCACCTCCCACCCACCACCACCGTCACCAATTATCACCATTCACCACTAGTGCCATCATCCACCACCCACCAACACCATTTTGGAGTTCATGACTAAATTAGGTTAACAAACATGTTTCTACTCCTATATACTCCTGAATCCTTTTGAAGTTGGAGTAGAAATTTGAACCAGAAGTAAGAATCTCAGAGTTGAAGTTTTAACAAACAGCCCCTAAAAATCAAATAAGTTAAAAGTTTCAAAAGATTTTAAAAATAAAATTCAAATTTCGTTTTTTGTATTGACTGAAAAACTTTTTTTGTTTTGTTTTGAGTTACTTATGCTAATAGAGATTTTTATTCTTATATTGTTTAGGGCCTATTTGATAAAACTTTTACTTCTGGATTCTATGGATTCTGGTTCCCAAGGAGTCATTTTGGAGTAGAAGTGTGTTTGATAAGTCCGGTTGGATTCCAACTTCCACAGAGTGAACCGGATTCAAAATGGCTCCAGAATCCAAAATTTTAGAGTCATAAATACTTGTTCTAAACTGTTGAATCAACTTTTTGGAAGGAAAAAAAGAGTCAACTCTCACATAACTCTCACTTGAACACCACCACCACTGTCGCCACCACCCACCACCACCACCACCGTTGCCACCATCCACCACCACCAACCACCCACCACCACCACCTCCGCCACCACCACCACTACCATCGCCACCACCTCTACCACCACCACCAACACCACCACCACCACCACCACCGCAACAACCACCACCAACACCACCACCACCACCGCTGCCACCACAACCACCACCACCACCACCACCACCACCGCCACCACCCACCACTACCACAACTATTTTTCTAGACTTCGATTGGGGGATAGTGTGTTATCAAACATGTTTCTAATCCAAAGATGCTTTAGAATTCATTTCAGAATTGCGTTATCAAACAAATTTCTACTCCAAAATAATCCTGGAGTAACCTAGAGTAGAATCCAAATTTGAACCAGAATCTAGAATCCAGAAGCAGAAGTTTTATCAAACAGGCCCTTAGGGACAAATGAGAAGGGAGATATATAAGTGGATAGTATCCCAATACATTTTGAGCCCTTAAAAAAAAGTCTTTCTCTTGAGAGAGGTATTGAGGAGTTTTGGGTTGTCTTTAACTCGTGCGCACTGAGCCACGCTAGGCCGGGCCAAGCGTGGACGTGGGCATGATCCTGAATACAAATGCAAATACGAATGCAAACACGAAGGGGAACGCGGATGCGTACCCCTACACATGTAACCTTTGAGAGCTAGAGGTATACCCCTACGTAGGGGGTGGTATCCTTATCCATACATATCAGTACATGTACGTAGGGATATCTCCCTACGATTATAAAGGGGTTTAGTCTGAACCGTTGATCCAACACCTCTTGGATCAAATGCATCTAGACTGTCCATCCAAATTGATATGGTGTAAAATCTTTATTAAATTTATTATGGGCAACATTAATATAGTTGACTATTTTAACTGGTGGGATCCAATCAAGGATTGAATGATTATCCTATAAGTATTATAAACCAAATCTATTCTATTATGGGATTTGAATAGATTTGAATAGATTTGATAAACACTTATTATAAATATGTGGCAGGGTTCCTATAGCCTCTTCCTGTTTACGTGAAAACAAGAAAGTGACCCATAACCAGTGGAGAGAAGATTGTAGAAGATCTCTGTGGGAGTCAAGAAGGAAAAGAAGAAAGGGTCAAAAATCAATATCCAACGTAAATGTATGTTCCTTTATTATTATCATTTGTTTATTACTCAATGTATTTTATTATCTGTATGAGATGGATTTAGTTGAATATTTTTATTGGGATTTAAAAATCCTATACATGGCCCTTTGGAAAGGCACCTGTCTTCTATAAATAAAGGGCGTTGCCTCGCCAAAATGTATCTAGAATTCTCTCTCTCTCTCTCTCTCTCTCTCTCTCTCTCATATTGCAAAATATGTGATAAATACAACTCTTGTGCCTTGGTTGAAGAGTATGGATCACCTTCGTGTACGTATACTTTCTATGTGATATCATCATTGTCGATGTGATGTATGTGGGATCCACCTTTAGAATGCAGGTCTCCCTATCAAACCACATAAATTAAACAATTTTGAAATAACTAGAGGAAAGATAAATTCTATTGGAAATTATTTTTATGTGCAGTAATAAAGTCTATGTACAATTGTGCATGTGGACGATGGTGCATAGAACCGGACCAACAATACTTCCCCCCCTCAATACCAAAATTTTAACACCCTTTTATAAAATGAACCTATCGATTGCTGTAACGCCATTGTACAGCAATCTCTTCTGCACTAAAAAAAAGGGGTCGCTGAGAGGCAAATGTTTTGTTTTCCATGGCATGAGTTTGTGAGCTACCTCTGTAAAAACCGTTAAAAACCCAAAGGCTTGAAACACTGAAAACATAGTAGTGCACAGACCACATTAGTTGTTATTTCACATAATAATGTACCAACCATTTGAGGAGGTTCAATAACCACTTCACTTCCAGATTGTTCAACATCAAAGCGTCCTCGCTGCATGGAAAAAAAAAATTTAGAATCTCTCGTGAAAGTAAAGAAAATAGGAAAACCGTATTATACTTTATTTTCTAGTTTCACCTGTTGATATTGGCTATATTGAAATATAGAACCAAGGATCTTCGAGTACAATGGAATAAAATATACGGAACATAGCCATTACTTTAAGTTGAAGAGGCTTTCAATCCCGGTACCTAATATAACATTGAAAAAACAAAACCCACTTCAGTATTTAAAACCAAGAGAAGGCATATTAGATGTAATTTTTTTGTTTTACTAATAATCAGCAAAGAATTTATTATTGGAAAAAGAATATTCATGATTAATGAGAGGGTTTTCACCACTCATTTTCATCCTGTGACCTGGAGTGCCCAAGGCTACTGAAGTGAAGCAAGTGATATGGCGTAAATCTATTAGAAGCCGGATCAAGCTCAATATAGATGGGAGTTTATTGGGGAATCCTGGTAGAGTTGGGGCAGATAGTATTTTCTGAGATGACAAGAGAGTGGTCAAGTTCGCTTTTGCCACTTATCTGGGGTTACAACGAATTACGTTGCTGAGTTCAACGCAGTTATGATTGAAATTGATTATACCAAAAAATCAAGGATATACTTCTCTATGAATTGAAAGTGATTCATTGGCAATGGTCGATGGCCTTCTTCGTGGCATAATTCCTTGGCAATGCTCTCAACACTGGCAGAGTGTGAACTCTTTCTTCAATCAAATAGATTGGCATGTTTTGCACTGTTTTTGCAAGATTAACGAAGCAGCGGATTTATTTTCTAGAACTGCATGTAGTTAAATCGCAATTGTCGTCTTCTGGGACTTGTTGTCCAAGATGGCTTGCGAATATGGTAAAGTGGGACACCCCAGAACGTCCTCGTTACAGATTTTGTGGAGGGTTTTTTTTCCTGGTTCCTCCTTGCTGATGGTTATGCGGTAGGTAGGGTGGTTTTGGGTTTTTTTTGCTCTTCTACTCTTCTGTATCTTCGTCTTCATCTTTAGTTTGAATATACATCTGATCTTTAGCCCACACAAAAAAAAAGAGTCCAAGCATACCTGGAGGAATAAAATCGCGAAACAATAGGGATTGAAACTCTTTAATAGGGTGCTGTGGTTTGTGGGCTTGAAGGATTTAGTGTTATACAAGTGGCATCAGAGCTAAAAGTTAGGCCAATTAAGCCTGGCTAGTGGGAAGTATCCGTAGGCTAGTGCCGTTGAAGAGGCTTAAAAGGAGCAGACTCGTGATCATGTGTGGATCACCTTGTTACAAAACTGAAGGGACAGATTTCATGTAGCTTCTATGGAGAAAGATAGGCTCATCAAGCAGAACATGATGGAAGGCCAAGGACAGGGGGTCATTGAAGTGTTTCGAGCCCAAATCGGTGGCTTGACGGACAAGGTCACAACGGCCCAACACGTAAAGGGAACGTGAAAGCCATTGCGCTTTATAACACCTATTTTCTTGCTCCCTTTTTAGGTTCTTTCGGAAGAAAGAGGGGGCTATTTCTCTCTAGTCGTGAGAGCCAAGACCAATAAATGAGCAAGTACGTCTAGCTCTGTTAAGTTGTACTGTGCTTGCGCACTTAGGTTAGCTCTTGTTATAGCTTTGGGGTAATCTCCCTTGCCTTCTTCCATTTACCTTCAGCATTGCCATTAACAGAGAAACAAAACTTAAAGAAATAAGCAAGAACAATGCAGAATATAAATGGATTACAAGTTTCCTAAGTTAGAAAAACAAAAACTAAAGAAATAAGCAAAGAAGAACAATGCATAATATAAATAGATTACAAGTTTCCTAAGTTAGAGAAACAAGAATGGAAATTATAGATGGCTGTACAAAATATATAGAAATTATAGTTGACTTTGCACAATATATCTAAATTAAGATGATTTAGAGATCATTTCGGATCTTGAAGATTTGTGATTGTCAATCATATCGGATCTTGAAGATTTGTGATTATCAACATATTCCTATTTCATTATCTTGTTTTTCATAGATATCATGTTTTTCATAATATATTAGCATATTGCTGGAATCTTATTTTCAATTTATAAGTAAATTTTCTTTTCATGGAAGTTGATATATAAACTTTGGGGTATCATTGAATTCATTCTATAATGAGTAACTCAATGTATTTTATTTTATTTATTTATTTATTTTTTGTAACAGAAAATTTTATTCAAATAGAAAACAGGTTACACCCAAGGCTTCAGCATTACTAAATTCATGAAGTCATGGAATGAAAATGGGCCAATGAAACATCCCCACAGATATCTCGACTTTCCGAGCTAGGGTGTGAGCCACAGTATTGGCCTCCCTTGAAATTTAAGAGAAAGTAATAGTACAATGAGTTGCCAGACATTGAATATCATCCCTAATCGATTGGACATCAACAGCACAAGGAAGATGAGGACTCTCAACACATTCGACCAAAGCCTCACGGTCCGATTCCAGGATAAGAGAAGGAAAACCATTCCCAAGGCCGAGAGAAGAGCTACACGCATGGCCGAAGAGAAAAGTGCCGGTTGAGAGATTGCTCTGAGAGAGGATTACGAGAAGAATCTCTGAAAATAAACCCAATGCTTCCATTATGGTATCTTCATTAAACGCAGCATCAACATTCACTTTAACCAAACCAAAAGGAGGAGGAACCCAGACCGAAGACTTAGAATAAGTGGGGACAGCATTACCGAGATTGAAAGAGCAAAAGGAAGAGCTCAAAAACTCTGCAAACTTGCAAGATAACAAACAAACTTGCCGCCACCTTAGTTAGCATCAAGACTTCTAATCCCCGAATTACATGTGGTTTTTCAAAGCTACCCAACTTTTGTTGTTCATATCAACCTTGCACTTTGGAATATCATTATATAATTAAAATCACGGTACAAGGGAAAATGTTGGGTTTTTTCCAGACATGTTAATTCAAAGGAAAACATTAGAAAAAGTGAGTTCAATAATAGAAAACTGATCACATTTGAAGAACCAAAAAAAAAAAAAAAAAAAAAAAAATGAAGAAACCAACTTCATGAAATGAAGAAACCAATCTTAGGAGTAACATCACAGGCAATAATATTAATGAGAATGCAAAAGCTCGGAGTTTGATGTACCAGGTAAAATAATTATCTCTGTGTTCATGCAAACTTGACAATTTTATCTTCTTTTTCTTCCTTGTTCCTCTTCTTTTATTCCGTTTGTTCTTCTTTATGACTTCTATCTTTTGTTCTCTTGGAAGGGATGGCTATTTATCTTTCATATTCCCTAACGATTTCAACGGAAAATTCCAAATTAATGAATAAAAGAATAAACAAAATTGGATCACAAATAAATAGTGATTTTAAACTCCTGTTCAAGAAGAAAGGTGTTAGACTAATATCGTGTCATTTGATACATTTTGACTTGTGTGATTCGTTGATGTATACATAAATCATGACAAAGAATTTACGGAATATGAATTTATCCAAAAAAAGAAAAAGAAAAAAGAAAGGGGATATGGTTCTATCAACCATTTCACATCATAGATTGGGATTTTAACTGTTTAATTCTGCTCTCCCCAGACTCTATAACAACCCATATAAGTCCGTAAGACCTAACTGGGTCGTTTTGTTGTTCGAATTCCACATGCCAATAACAATCTTTGAAATGGAATCTTTTTAGTCGGAGTCCAATTAATGCCGGATAAGTGTACTGGGACTCATCTAATCATGCACATCGCACCCGTATATGTTGGTAAACACCAACGCGTCATTTTACTGCCCATATTCCACCAGCCAATCTCAGCCCTAGAAAGAGAATCTTTTTACCGCAGTCCAATTGACGTGCACCAGTATATGTCAGTAAGCACGAATGCACTGTTTTACTGCCCGAATTCCATTGTCAAATATCGTCCCCCCAAAACAGTATCTTTTCATCAAACTCCGATTGACGCACAGTTAGTATTAGTATCTTTGAATCTTTTCCCCAACAGTAATAGGAGTTTTGGAATATCATTATTTTTCATGACATTTATTGCTTGATTTTTCAGTTTGTTTCTGGATATGGATATTGATGGATTTATATGATAGAGTATTACACACATATCTCATTGCAAAATTTAACTCCAGAATGAATACACAAATTTATAGTGTTATTTAAAAAGTTTTTAACTCTTGACTTCTTTTTCTTCGGTACATTCTACTGGTAAAAAGTTTGTAACTCTAGTTTTCATCTCTGCTAATGACAATGCTGAAGGTTAGATGTACTTTATTTATATTTTTTTCTTTCTATTTCATAAAATTCTGATCTTTAACAAAAATAAATAAATAAATAAATAAATAAAGGTTATGCAGGCTTAGACTGGCCACAATCTTCATTGTCGCTCTTTCTTTTACTAGCTTTGTAATTGAAGCTAAAATTCTTGCTGCTAGAAGAGCTGTTCGATTTCTTTAAGAGTGGAGCTAGCTTTTTAGAAATTTGGAAGGAGATTTTCAAAATGTTAGGAGTATTATAACAAAAATATCTTGTATTCCATCGTATGAGTTTGTGTACTAATTCCAAATGACCGTTAAAAACCCATAGAATTCCAAGGACTCTAGGGCTCGTGGGGAATGAACAAAAAAATATTGTGACCCTAAAAAATGAAATTTTCTTAACACTACGAAATTGTAAAGAGGGGAATAAACAAGAAAGTATGAAATAGTATTGGAGCCACTTCCCATCCTCCTCACATTCCCTCTTGTGGTATGTCATGAAGCATTCATTAGTTTTTTTCCAATAAAAATATTATGCCTCATCTTAGGGGATTTAGAATATCTTTTATACAGTTGCGTGAAGATGAGTTTGCTTTCACAGTCCAACTATTTAGCCTACATGGGAATATTGATCTTCCAATCCAATTGTTGGATTGATGTGATTCGCCATTTGAGGAGTGGGTTTCCACCACTCTAATTAATTACCTGAATGCCCTTCCACCGCATCCTCTTAATTACCAAGTGGTACTAAAGTTAGATTCAATTTTGTGGGCATCCATATCCATGGTTAAACTTCCAACAAATTCATCACCTACACATGCATGGTTATATGAGGGTGAAAATTTGTATTAAAGTAACGAAGGAAAGTGTAAAAAAGTTTGTTACAGAGTAAGTTTGAGACTATTACAGAATTACAAGGAAAAGAAAATATATATTAATATTTATTTAAGTCAGAACACTCACAGAAATTATAAAGTAATATCAACAATATGGATAGGGCTGAGTCGTGCCACCGGTCACTATCCTTAAGATTAATTCACCCCTTATGTGCAAAGAGTTCCAGTGAGATTAATCCCCAAGATAAAACAGCCCCGAAGTCGAAGCTTCTTCCACTTAGGTTGCACTCCAACAAGTGGTCTTCGTCAGAATTCAGACGGCTACAATCAACACTTGAAGAGAAACCGATTGTTTTTGATAAGTATGAAAACCAGAATAAGGCTAGAGGAGGGAGAGAGAGATAGAGTTGTGTACGGATACACTGTTGTTGTTGTAACCTTATGCTAATGGACTCTTATATCCATCCAACGGGTTATGATGAATGGGTACGTCAGTAGAATAGGAGGTCCAGATTTAATCTCTTCAACGATCATAAAGATCAATGGTTGAGATTAAACTAATTTGAATTCATATCTATTCAAACGTATCTATTCAAATACGTCATGTCTCTATGTATTCAAATACGTAGAGACATATCCTTTCAAAAAAAATAAGCCAACGGATAAACCCGCCCGGCCCGGCCCGGCTCGGCTCGGCGCGCGCGCGTGTGTGTGAAAAGAACCCCGGACCCCCCGGACCCTTCCCTCTAGAGGCATCCTTTCATTTAAGGGCTCAAGATGTTATAGGTCACACAATATATATATACCTCCTCAATCTTTCTTCTCCAAGCAATATGGGACTAAAACAAGTCTTACAAGCTATGCCAACCAAAAAATGCAAGTGGAAAAATTTCCCTCCAAAACCAAAATCAGAAAAATAGAGTCAAAATTTTGAACCTTTTTATTATTTTTTGTTTTAAAACTTTAAAAACCCAACAATTCCCCCACAAGATTCGAAATTTTGAAAAACAGGATAGAATGTTAATTGTATTAGGATATATAAGAGACGTCGTTGCAGATGTCTTTTGGACTTGAATCTACACTAGGTTTGATACATCACGCTACAGAGTACGGTTGAAGCCACGCTTCTTGAACCTTTCCTCAGCGGTGTAGCCGACTGACATACCAACCATCCCTTATAATCCGACCCTCGAATAATTCCTTTCGTAAAAGGTGAACATTTTTCTCCGGCCTTGTCCCTATCTCAGATTCATGAATGTTTAGAGAGTTCACCCTTAAAAACTCTAATCAGAGGCGGCCCCACCTCTTACATCCATTTAGGTCAGCCCATAGTGTGCACCACAGTTAATACACCCCCACATTCCAGTAGGACACTTGGCTTGACTAAGAGTCCTTATGACTCATCATCTTTTCATTGTGGTGAATATCATCTTCCCATCTAACCAGAATGAGCAAGTTTTGATAATACTAATCAAGTCATCCAGTGACTTCGTTCATACCCATTGAACCTAATTCCAGGGACTTCCTCTCACATAGGTTGGGTATCCGTCACGTGACTTATGTCACGGGTTTTAGGCTCATTCCTTTAGATGCATTATGTATTATCTTGGTGGTCTGAGGCTTTGTAAATATGTCTACCAGATTCAATTCTGACTTAACAAAGTTGATAGCTATCGTTCCTTCACTAATATATTGTCTAACTAAATTGTGTCTTAGTCAAATATGTCTCCTTTTTCCATTATATACATTACTTTTCGCCTTAGCAATAGCAGCTTGACTATCACACTGTAGTGATATGGGTGGTACCGGCTTAGGCCATAATGGAATTTCGGTCACCAAGTTTTTAAGCCATTCGGCTTCTGATCCAGCTTTCTCTAAAGCTATAAATTCTGCTTCCATGGTAGAACTTGTACCACATGTTTGTTTAATCGATTTCCAAGAAATCGCTCCACCTCCCAAAGTGAAAACATATCCACTTGTAGCCAATGATTCTTCTGTATCAGAAATCCAATTGGCATCACAATATCCTTGTAATACTGTCAGTTTTCCACTATAGTGTATCCCATAGTTTATGGTTCCTTTTAAGTATCTTAGTAGCCTTACTAAAGCTTCACAATGCTCTTTTCCAGGGTTATGAGTATGTTGACTCAATTTCCCAACTGCTAAAACAATATCTGGTCTTGTAGAATTCATCAAGTAAGATACTGAACCAATGATTTGAGAATACTCTTTTTGGAAAATTGGTTCAGCTTTATGTTTTACAAGATAACTTTCAGGTATCAAAGGTGTCTTAACAGATTTATACTCAAAATAACCATACTTTTTTAGTAGATTTTCTACATAATGTGCTTGAGATAATATTATCTCATCACCTTTTCTGATGATCTTGATCCCAAGAATTACATCAGCTTCTGCCATGTCTTTTGTATCAAACTTAGACATGAGAAACTTCTTTGTTGTTTCTACTATGTCAAGATTAGATCCCATAATTAATATATCATCAACTTATAATATAATAAATACACATTTTTCATTTGACAATTTGCTATATACACATCTTTCAGAATTGTTAATAACAAAATTATTTGATACCAAAACACTATCTAATTTCTCATGCCATTGTTTTGGTGCTTGTTTCAGACCATATAATGATTTAATTAATTTACATACTTTATGTTCTTGTCCATATGTGATACAACCCTTTGGTTGTCTAATATAAATTTCTTCTTCTAAGTTACCATTAAGAAAAGCTGTTTTAACATCCATTTGATGAATAACAAGTTTATATATAGAAGCAATAGCAAACATAGTTCTTATTGTAGCAATCCGAGCAACAGGTGAAAAAGTATCAAAGTAGTCTATATTTTATTTTTGTTTAAAACCTTTGACCACCAATCTTGCTTTAAATTTGTCAAGAGATCCATCAGGCTTAAGTTTTTTCTTAAAAATCTACTTGGTATCCAAAGTCTTTGTACCTAGTGGAGGGTTTACTAATTCCCAAGTATGATTCTGTATAATAGAATCCAACTCACTTTTTATAGCCTCTTTCCAAAATACAGATATCTCTCAACAAAATAAACAAGCATGTCATCCCCAAAATTGGTAGGTTTCCTTTGTCTTTTACTTTTTCTTAGTTGATCATCATTCTTGAAATCTAATTTATTATTATTATTTCTATTATTGAGAGCACTCAAATTTTGGTCTTTAGAAATAATATTATTAGAAGAACATTGATTATTAAATTGATCTTTAATCATAGGAAATGTATTTTCAAAAAATTCTGCATCTCTTGACTCAATTATGGTATTCGCATCAAACAGATTTTCAATAGATTTTAAAACCAAAAATCTATATGCAACACTATGTTGTGCATATCCAATGAAAATGCAATCACAAGTTTTTGAGCCTAGTTTTCTTTTCTTAGGTTCTGGAATATAGACCTTTGCTAAATAACCCCAAACTTTTAAATGATTAAAAAAAGGTTTTCTTCCATGCCATAATTCGAAAGGTATTAAATCAGAATTTTTAGGAGGTATCCTATTTAAAATATAACAAGCAGAAAGAATTGCTTCCCCCCCCACATGTCTAAAGGTAAAGCATAACTTATTAAAAAACAATTCATCATTTTCTTTAAAGTTCTATTTTTTCTTTCAGCAATTCCATTAGATTCAGGTTGATAAGGTGCTGTAGTTTCATGTATAATGCCATTTTCTTCACAAAATTTACTTAAGCTTTGAGTTCCATATTCAGTTCCCCTATCTGTTCTTAATCTCTTGATTGTTTTCCCTAATTGATTTTCCACTTCATTTTTGTATGCTTTAAATGCATTTTCTGCTTCATCTTTTGTCCTTAAAAGATAAACCTTGGTATATCTAGAATAATCATCTATGAATGTTATGTAGTATTTTTTGCCACCTCTTGACTCATGAGACCTAAAATCAGCAATGTCACTATGGATAAGTTCTAAAAGTTCACTTTTCCTTTCAACTGTTTTATGAGGTTTTTTGGTCATTTTTGTCTCTACACAAATAGGACACTTATGATGTAAAGGTTCTGGATTTCCTTTAATAAATTCTAATTTTGCAAGTCTTTTAATGTATGGTGCACTTCGATGTCCTAATCTACCATGCCATAAATCAAACGACTCAATCAAATAAGAGAAAGAAATATTTTCATTCATTACATTATTAATACTTAGTACAAAAAGACCATTGGTCACATATCCTTTACCCACAAAAACATCCCCTTTTAACAAAATTGCCTTATCGGCTTCAAAAATTAATTTCATTCCTGCCTTGTTGAGAAGAGAGCCCTGACACCAGATTTCGACGAATTTCTGGAACATGTAGAACATCATTAAGCATGAGAGTCTTTCCAGAAGTTAATTTTAGAAGTATTTGTCCTTTGCCCATGACTTGAGATGTTTGGGAATTTCCCATATATACAAAATCACCATTACTAACCGTTGAATATTTCATAAATAAATTTCGATCAGCGCATATGTGTCTGGTTGCACCAGTATCAACAACCCATTCTTTGGGCTTCTCCACAAGATGTACTTCAGTCACTACCGTCGCAAATTGATTTTCTTCAGTAAAGATTTACTCTAGCCTTGTCATTACCCTTGTTTTCACCACTCTTGTTCTTTTTGTAAAGTCGGCATTCTTTCTTGAAATGTCCAGCCTTCCCGCAAAAGAAACATGTGCCTTTCGGCTTCTTGAACTTATTGTCCTTCTTCATGTGATGAGACTTATTGGGTTGCTCTCTTCCTCGTTTCTTGGACTGTTCTCTTTTCCCGGACTCTACAAGGTTTGCCTTGGATTTGAATTCCTTGGCTTTTTCTACCTTGTCTTTTTCCCGGTTCTTCTCTTCAATCTTGACTTGAACAATGATTTGATCAAGTGTCCAGTCCTTGGTTTTATGCTTCATATGAGATTTGAAGTCATTCCATGAAGAGGGTAGTTTCTCAATGAGAGCCCCAGCCACAAATGTTTCAGGTAAATTAATCCCTTCCTTAACCAGATTTCCAACCAAGACTTGAAACAGGTCGATTTGCATGGAGATGTTCATGTCATCTTTCATTTTAAAGTTTAAAAAATTTTGCGAGAACATATTTCTTACTCCCTGCATCATCCAATGAATATTTTTTCTCTAATGCATTCCAGATAGTAGAAGCATATTCATACGATGCATATACATTTTAAAGATCATTAGACAATGAGTTCAGAATCCTATTTTTGCATTGATAATCAGCCTCTATCCATGCCACCCGATTGGCTTTCACATTAGGATCATCGTCCTCAGCCGGTATGGGTTCAGACAGATCAAATATCACTCCTAGTTGAGCCAATGCAAATTTCATCATCTGCTTCCACCTCTTGAAATTTGACCCATTGAATGATTCAATTTTGTCAAACTCAGTCACAAGGCGTAATTTTTCCATTGATGAAACAACAGAAGCAGTCAAACTTGATTCAACAGCCATGATCCCCAGTCTCAAACTATGAATTAATCTTAAGAACTGTAAAAAAGTTTGTTACTGAGTAAGTTTGAGACTATTACAGAATTACAAGGAAAAGAAAATATATATTAATATTTATGTCAGAACAGTTACAGAAATTATGAAGTAATATCAACAATATGGATAGGGCTGAGTCGTGCCACCGCTCACTATCCTTAAGATTAATTCACCCCTTATGTGCAAAGAGTTCCCGTGAGATTAATCCCCAAGATAAAACAACCCCGAAGTCGAAGCTTCTTCCACTTAGGTTGCACTCCAACAAGTGGTCTTCGTCAGAATTCCGACGGCTACAATCAACACTTGAAGAGAAACCGATTTTTTTTTGATAAGTATGAAAACCAGAATAAGGCTAGAGGAGGGAGAGAGAGAGAGAGAGAGAGATAGAGTTGTGTATGGATACACTGTTGTTGTTGTAACCTTATGCTAATGGACTTTTTCCCGATTAATAGAAAAGAAGTCCCAAATCAAAGGGTACGATTGAAAGTTGTATCCATCCAACGGGTGTTGTATCCATCCAACGGGTTATGATGAAAGGGTGCGTCAGTAGAAATCAATGGTTGAGATTAAACTAATTTGAATTCATATCTATTCAAACGTATCTATTCAAATACGTCATGTCTCTATGTATTCAAATATGTAGAGACATATCCTTTCAAAAAAAATAAGCCAACGGATAAACCCGCACCCGCACCCACGCCCACACCCCGCCCCGCCCGTCTCGGCTCGGCACGCGCGTGTGTGAAAAGAACCCCGGACCCCCCGGACCCTTCCCTCTAGAGGCATCCTTTCATTTAAGGGCTCAAGATGTTATAGGTCACACAATATATATATATACCTCCTCAATCTTTCTTCTCCAAGCAATATGGGACTAAAACAAGTCCTACAAGCTATGCCAACCAAAAAATACAAGTGGGAAAATTTCCCTCCAAAACCAAAATCAGAAAAATAGAGTCAAAATTTTGAACCTTTTTGTTATTTTTGTTTTAAAACTTTAAAAACCCAACAGAAAGTGAATTTAACAAGAACTGCTATAAAATTAAAGAAATAGACTCTTTTTTTTGTCTAATGGATTATATGATTGGGACGGGCAACCAAATTTAACAGGAATGTTTTAGAAATATATTTAATACACAGAAATCGTATAAATAGATTGCAGAATAACTAAAGCCTAACAAATAAAAGAAAACAATCACTACACAGCAGACTCATTCTTTAACATCTCAAAAACAGTTAGATTGATTGACAACATTTTACCTTATTATAAAACAACAAATCTCCCACCTGAAAGAGAAATGAAAGCCTCCCGACAGATTGGGAATTGTCTATCTATATGGGGATCATATGAATCAAGATATAATTAACAAATCAAAAAAATAAAATCGTAGTCTCAGAAATAATAATAATTCTTTCATATAATTACTACTCATAGTGGAAGATGCCCAAAACATTCTTGTTCTTGGAAAGACTCTTGACTTTCTACAACCTGTTGCACTTTGGATTGTAATTGTCAGCAACTCGGACCAAGTTTGATGAGAGAGAGAATCAGAAGAGAGAGAAAGAGGAGAGAGAAATGTGGGACCCACATGTGGGTGGAACCCACTGTACCTAGGTGGCATGCCACCATGGCAGCCAGCCTGGCCGAGGGCCACAACACCATAGTGGCAGCCAGCCAGATGGCCAGCCGCATACAAGCAAGCACAGCAGCCAGCCAGATGGCCAGCCGCAAGGCAGCATGCCCGCAAGCCATGCCGCAAGGCAGCAGGCCCACGTCCACGCTAGCCTCCTCCCTCCTGCATGCCACGCACACCCCCCAGCTATTCGACGGATTTCCAGGAGAGAGAAAACCTCTCTGGAAATCGTCTCTGCAGAGATTTTAACAAAATCATAAATGGTTACAGAGGCCATTTTTTTTATTCTCAAGGGTATTTTCCACATGAAAAGAAGTCAAGATGCGAGATCAATGACTAGAATGAAGCCACATAGTCAAGATTCTAAATGGATGGATTAAATAAATGCGGGTTAATGTGTATATGTGTCGTCGCGTCAATATTCCATCGCGTGGCTTCTGATTCGTTGGAGGCGGTTTAAAACGATGGTTTGCGCATCATGGAATCGGCACCTTTATTCAGTGTGGCGCGTTCATCGTGCGACGATGGAAGAGATTCCAATCCAGCGCTTCAGGTGATCTCTGATTTTCGGAGGCAGAATTATCCAGATCCAAGGGCTCAGGTCAGATCCCGCCTTTTTAACTTTGATCCAACGGACGATTGTGCAGATTCTCTCATTGTCCAATCATATCTCGACACCGCGCCTGCCATGTCAGCGGCGGCGCGGCTTCGGTGCTTCGCGGGTACATCAAGTGAAGT
Organism: Protea cynaroides; assembly: GCA_028583415.1. Lineage (NCBI taxonomy): Eukaryota > Viridiplantae > Streptophyta > Magnoliopsida > Proteales > Proteaceae > Protea > Protea cynaroides. The sequence goes on along the minus strand of CM053267.1, from coordinate 53,724,728 downwards.
TTAAAGATTCCATTTAAACTAATTTCACTGGCCGAACTTGTTTTTGTCATAACTTGACCATCCGGTGGCCAAATCCGACGATCCAAATTCCTCCGAGCTAGGTTTTGGATTTCCTATCTATTGAGAATTCCTGAGAGGTCGGTGGCAGCATGAAACAGATCTGAAAAGGAGTTTTTGAAGGGAAAAGGGTTATACTTCATTTTTTCTGGTTCTGGCTTTTGGGAATTGAAAACAATCACTCATCATCTCTATTTGTGCCCATGTCGGTGCACTGCTGTGATTTTTGAAGGATGGTGGAGCTTCTTTGCATATGAAAAGTGATTGGTTGATTATCAGAAGAAGAGAAACACTGCATATGTCTTTAGATGTCAGAAAACATTAGTTGTGAGATTTTCTCAACTCCCTCATTATTTATTGAATCAATGCCTTGTATGCTAGAGTAGGTTGAGAATATTGAATGCCTACTTTGTATGGGAGCCTATTGTATGCTAGCTTAGGCAAAAAGAATATTGAATGCCTTTCTAGTTTGAGATTTAATTGTAGGGCATCACTATAAGCCTCAAAATTTATCTTTTTGATTTGTGTTCAGTGGGTGCTGGACACTGGCTGGAATAGCCTGAACCTTGGCAGTGTTTTCCCTCTTAGTTCTATGCTGAGAAAACATAGGGTGAGTATCCTTGTCCTGTAAAGGGCTAAAAGTTTAGTATTGAGTAAATACAGAGTGCATTGGGCATTACTCCGTGGATTAGCCATCACACACTGTGGAGGTGAACCACGTAACCCTTCTGTGTTGTGGAATGCTTTGATTCTGTATTTTGTGAAGTGCGTGGAATGAATTGCAGGATGGGTGTGCAAATCTGGTAGACCTGGCCACTGAGTGGTGGCGAGGTAGATTTGCATACGTCTGTGTGTGTGACAGTCAATTTCATAAACAACACTGGGCAGCAAAGAAATATCAGGGAAAAAGTTTTTACACTGATTCACCCCCCCTTTCAGTGTCATTCAAGGTCTATCACAACCCTGGTTCACTTTATTTTAAATTGCTTTTGATGATGTGTCGTGTTTTTATTGATTTACTTAGATTGACATATTATACCACCTATTGCTCATAGTTTGCTTTTTCAAATTATAGTAAGTGGTCCTATTGCACTTTTTTTTATTTTTATCATCCTATATTATCATGCGCAATCCTCCGTGATCTTCCTGCACATTTGTTTTTCATCATCCTATATTATCTTGTGCGATCCTCCTGGGATCTTCCTGCTCATTTTACTGTGAGACAAACAACCAACTGAGCAGATAGTTATCTTCATTACCCTTCGCTTAGAATAATAAAAGATTATCTTAGCTCTCGCTTTAATGGATCCTCTAACAAATGCGGCTCCACAAAAATTGTAGGACCCATGTATAATAGAAATTCGTCAAACATGGTTCATGTCTGGCTCAGTAACTTAATGGAGGTCCTAGACTGTTTATCAGAATATTGTTTATTCCGTGAGCTAAAACTTTGCCTATAACCTGTCCCTCCTTAACTTCTTGAGTTGGAGGTAGAAAAGATTTCAAATGAACACACTCTATTTTTTTTTTTTTTTGATATGGACATGGACAACGTTTGCAACACTAAAAGGGTTAATCAACACTTGCAACACCAAAAATTTATAATCAACACAATTTACTAAGTTGTAACCATCATGTTGCTGTTGGTTCTCACTTGGAGCTCTTGGTGGTGACACTTGTCAATACAAAAGCAGATTAGATAGAATAGGGTGGGCTCGAAACCTTGCGGCCATTCTGATGCCTAAATCAAAACTGGTAAGCAAGCAGTAAGGAGCTTGGTAAGAGAGTATGAGCTCCTGTAGAGAAGGGGTTTAAGCAATTTGACAAAGAGAGAGTAAAACAGTGTTAAGAGTTGGATCTGGTTACCTTTGTTCTGAGCTTTATTTATAGAGGCATAGAGGTGGAGCAGATATTAGGCTTGATAGTAGTGATCCCGATATCTTTGGGCGTGATTCGAGTGCCTTGTGCTATTTTACCAACCGTTGTGGTGATGGATCCAGATTCTCATGATCATTAATCCCTATAAATTAGGGGTCGAACGTAGGCAGGAATCCTCTTAAACCATTCGATGGTCATCTTATGGTGAACTTCCCACAGTTGTTTACGACAACCCAGCGTGGGGATATCCTCGCTAACTAGCGCGTGGTGGCATTTGGGAATCTTCCCTTATTTGTGACGATCCATGTTATCTCTGAGATCGTGGAGATAATTTTCCTTCTTTCCTTCTGGTGAGATGGTGTTTTACGACGGACCACTAAACATGGATACGTGTCCCTCTAGACACGTGTCCTTATTTGAATGATCGCATTATTTTTTCCCTATCAAATGCCCCTCGCTCTTTTAGACCAACAAGGGCCCAATGAGCAACTTTGTCTTGTCATATATAGCTGAGTTGAACACCTTCTTATCAACGTACCTCTGACAAGAGGGTCAGCATTTGGTCCGAGCTTGGGCTCGTATCACTGTTGGGTCGAGAGGTCTACGGGCTTGTTTTACACTATTCTTGTCCATTAGGGAATCAATTCTGGGTCTGAAAAATATCTACTGATTCAGTATTTTTGAGGGTATCTTCAAGATCATGCCGATCTCGGATATCTTGGCTTGCATTTAATGTGACAAACCTGTGACTATCCATGTCTCGCCATGTGGAGCCTTTGTCGAAGCTTCCTTTCTCTATGGAGGTCTGACACATGACGCTGACAGTTGAGAAAATTGTAATGCCAAAGGTTGTCATTATGACACTTTTTACTGACGTGACGCGGGAACCAACAGGGGTGTGCCACGCGGCATACCTCTGTCATCATTCGAAAAGTTGAGGTTTGTTGCCATCAAGACTGTAGATCCTTCGTGATAGTTGTGTCACTGTTTTGAAAATTCAAAAAGCCGAAGTCAAAAAGTTGAGTACATTGGGAAGGGGGGCGAGGGGGGTTATAAATATCCTCTTTGCAGCTCTTCTTCCTCACTTGCTTCTTAAACTACTATTATTATTCTGCCGGGAACTCCTTGCTATTCCAAGATTTCATCTCGTTTGGTGTATTTTGATCTAGTAAGTTCTTCTACACAAGAAAATCATCATACCTAGGAAGGACAGGGCCTTGAAAAGGTTCGAGCTGGTAGAAGTCCCTAGGAGTTCTCAGGCCGTTCCAGGTTTAGACTCACCTGTTGTTGTTGAAAGAGGAGCTGGTGAGCCCTTGAGGAGCTGGTGAGCCCTTGGTTTCAGGTGCTCAGATGGCTAGTGGCACTTCGACCTTTAGTGCTCCAGCACAAGAGGGGTGGTGGGAATCTCCTCCTTGCCACTTGTTTTCCCCATATCTGGTAGGCAACATAAACCTGGCTAGCCTGGTTCTTCCTAAAAACCAATACCTCATTCCAGAGTCGATGGATTTTAGAGTTTCGAAGCCGGAGGAGAGGTCTTGTACCATAACCAGCACTGAGACGGTGATTTACGAGGAAATGTTTCTCTCGGGCTTCCAATTTCAACTTCATCTGATCACAGTAGACATTTTAAGGTACTACTAGATTGCTCTGGCCCAACTAGTTCCCAAAGGGTGGGGTAGTGTCATGGCCTTCCTTGTCTTCTTTATTGGGCTTGGGATTATCCCAATTATGGGCATGTTCCGTGAACTTTTCACGATGACTGCCATGAAGTAGAAGGATCCTTTTTCGGGCAAGTCCTTTGATGGAATTTTTTATTTTAGTCGCTGAGTTACTGCTTTCCCCTCTGTCATCACGGGGTCCCCTTCGTCCATCCATAGATGTGGGGAGAACTTCTACTTCGCGTCGACCAAGAGGGTCACATGCTTCAAGGAAGGGATACACTGACCCTGGGTAACGATTGAGGAACTCCATTGGCGTCCGACCTTAATGCTCGGCCAAAGTTGTCCGCTAAGGAAGCTACAGTTCTCAATCAGATGCACAAGGGGAAGGCAGTGGAATATCATGACTTGCGGGATAACCGCTTTTTATATAAATATGGCATCGGTGAGCTCTCTATTTTTAGTGACCTTCTTTCTGTTCTTTGTTTTGACTGTACTCATTGACCATCTTTGTTATGTAGTGGAAGAATATACCAAGGAGGTCTTGCTGGCCACTTCTGCAGTAAATTAAGGTCCCAACATTCAGGATACTTGGGAGGAGAACCTTGGCAAATGCATTCTTGTATCAGCCGTCCCAGCCGGAGAGCCAACTACCACGCCTGTTGTGCCGACTTCCACTTCTAGTGTGAAGGGCACCCATTCTAGGCCTTCTGATGAAGGCCGTCTACTGTAAGACCCGCACTCCATAAACCCGATCTAAACCTCTATTTCATGTCGTAACAAGTCTTCCAATCATAACCGGACCAGATGGAACAAGTGGATGACAATCAGGTACAAAAATGGACACAAATTTAGGATAGTTGTCATACCTGTCTCATCATACCGGTCTATATACCGGTCGACCGGTATGTCTGCGTGGGCAGACTAGTTAGATCCAAAAACGGATCTCTGTGGGTTTCGCTTGCCAAATCTCGAGCCTAGAGATTTTTCTAACATAGGGAAACTTTCTAAACTCCAACCTAGCCTATTTAAGGACCCTTAAGCCTCCTTAAACCTCTTTGATGATTCTCACAAACCCTAGAAAGGAGAAGAAGATCCAAATGGAAGGATGAGCTAAGAAATGTGAGAGAGGAGCCTTCGTTGGACGAAGAACACCAAAGTTCGTGAACCAACGGTAAGTGCCTGTTCTTTCTATAGGTTAAGGTTTGTGAATGATTGATCAATACCATGCAATGCTAGGTATTGATCTAAAATCCCTTAAATTACCATTAAACCCTAATTGTTCGTTAAACCCTAGATTCAAATTTTAGGCGATGAATCCTAAGAATTAGGACTTGAATGGAACATAAAACAACCTTAACTCGTTGCTCAGGCCTAGAATGCATAGGAGAAACCTAACAGTCGTAATGGATGATCGACGGAAGGCGAACACCAAGTTGGTGGTCTTCCGGAGGCATACCGGTCGACTATACCGGTTGCACTATGTGCGACCGGTACTGCGACCGGTACCTCTTGTGAGCTGATCATTGGGGGATCGATCGACCATACCAGTCGCACCTTTCCCCATAGTGCCGCGACTGGTACCTGCGACCGGTATTCACCTAGAGGGGTGTTTTTGACCCAGTTGGTTTTCAACCAACGTAAACCCTAAGGAACCAATTCTAACTAAACCCTAACATCGTATGGGACCCTGTGATATCAAGATTGGATAGTGTAACGTGGAACAAGCTAGCAATCAGGCGTCAGGTAAGGGAAGCGGAGTCAAACCCTAATTAATTAATAACAGTAAAACGTTGTTAATAACTATTGTTCTATGGAGTATTGCTTATGCATATTCACATGTCATCTTTACTTTCAGTTATTATATTATTCATGCATACTCGCTATGCTAGGATGTGATTGTTAGGCATGTGATTATTTTTATTGGTGTGTGGAATGGGAAAGGCCTGGGGTTTTGGATTATTCCTCACATTGGCACCTTTTCGTATCGCTACTGTCTTAGCATACTTGGTGCGAGTAGAGTATCAGGGGGAGGACGTGGCACTGTAGTCTCTGGCTTGGCCACCAGACTCTAACCCCATCTCTATGCCTAGGGAGCTGTGCTGGGATAGGGCCTACTATGATGACATATAGGATTGGTTAGTTGCGAGCCCAGTTTGCAAGCCTTCGCCAACAGGGGCTTATGTGTTGGTATGGGTAGGACATCAAGGGAAGTGTTGGACGTGTGTGATCCGGATACTTTAGCTCTATCCCTATTCCATGGTGGGTGCATGTAGAACGACAGTGGTGTTTGATCCATTGGGCGGATTCACACACTTGTGTATAGAGGTGCGGTGGCCGCCAATCCTTTCTATAGCACATTGCGAACTTAAAAGCAGACCATATGTGAATGTTATTCATGCATGTTGTTTGTTGCATTGTCTGATTTTCTTACTGAGCTAAGTTGTGAGCTCACTCTTGTATATACAATCATTTTTAGATGTTGATGCAGGCTATACTATGGACTACGTGGACGCTCCAGTGTATGGAGGTGTTGCTGCTTTTGAAATGCAAGCAGGGGAGGACGAGCATGGCGCTTCATGCGAGTGCCCTTTCTGCGTGTACCTCTAGGATATGTTAATTTAGTTAGTTGGTTTATTTCAGTTGGAGTTTTATAAACAATGTAAAGATATTTATTTACGTTTTGGTATTTGAATAATCTGATAATTTATTTTAGTTATCAATAGAATACTCAGCTCATTTATATTAAGACTTTCGCTGTATTTATTTATATTCTGATTATGGTTATGTGCAATGGTTTGTATTAGTGGACACGATTTTACTGAGATCCTGGTGTGAACCATTGATTTAGTGGAGGTTCAATCACACTTCTGGTTCAGCCAGAATTAGGGTGTGACATCTACCAGGGGCGAAACCCTCCCTCCTGACCCCATGTTCCAAGAGGAGGACCCTTAAGGAGATAGAGGATGACAGTAAGAATCTTTCCACCTTGGTGAATTTTTTAAGTCTTTGTGAAAGCTAACCCATTTTGCTATCGTCGCAACTATCTTAAAGGAAGAGGTTGTTATAGAAGTCCCGAGGTTTTGAAGGAAGTTCCCTTGGACCCCAAGAAGCGAAAAGTGCCCAAGGAGTCCAAGGCTGTTAAGGTCCCGAGGGAGGCTGCCAGTAAAAAGGCTCCAAGCTCCTCCAAAAGTCAATCAAGCACCCCTAGTTATGCCCCATTGATAAGGTCAACCCTCTCCGCCGTAGAGGTTGTCCGGGATGTCAACCTTACTGCAAGAAAGCTGCCACCTAGGGACAAGGACAAGGAGAAGAAGAAGGTGTCCGACCTTCTGGCCTTTAAGTTTGTCCCTGAGTGCGATGTAATGGAGACCGACTCTAGGATCAAGAGCGGTTGGGTCGCTGTGGTTGTGGTGATGGGAGCCTGCCTTCCGTCCAACATGTAGATGCGTTTCTACTTCTCCAACATCATGGTGGTAAGTAGTTGTTCTATCATATCTTTTTGTTTTTTGGTAGGGCTGAACTCCTTCCTTCTGTTGATTCCATTTTCACTTGTTTGCAAGGGATGAATCATACCACAACAGTGTGGCATAACTTCGAGGCTACAAAAAAAGCCCTTGAAGAGTCAGTTCTGGCCCAGAAGAAGACATTGACAATCGTTGATAGTCACAACAATAAGGTGATGGATCTACTAGCTGAAGCCGAGGTGAAAAACCTCATTCTTGCATGTTCATGATACATTGAAGAGTGGTGAAAGGTTGGTATTGGAGCTTTCATGGAGAATTAATGGTGATTGTAAGCTTTCATGGACAATTGTGAGGAAGAGAGAAATGAATTGTGAGCAATGGTTCACTTGAAGAGTCAAGTTCTCTCAACTTTGGGAGTTGTTGAATATTCTAGTAAGCATTGGTTGTGAGATTCTCTTAACCTTGTATTACTATATGTTTTCCATTGATATATGCTAGTTGTAGGTGATGAATGATGAGTGCATAGCTAGTGGGGATAAAATTGTAATGCAATTATAAGCCTGTAAAAATTGGTACTATGAGCTTACAGTTGGTGCGGATTGAGCTTAGGGTGTTTAGTGGGTACTGGACACTGGTAGTTGCGTCTTCCTGTACACATGGCATCGGTGTGCCCTCCTGGTTATATGTTGGGTAAACATGGGGTTGATTACCTATTGGCATTGAAAGTCAAGGGTAGAAGCAACTATGTAGCATGCATCTGGACTATGCGTGCAGTTAAATCTGAGTGTTGTGTAAATGTTGAGCCCATTGAGACATTACTTTGTAGAATATCCATCATATTGTATTGGTGAATCACGTATATCTTTGTTTTGTGGATGTTGTATTTATTGTATATGTATTGGATTGCTATGGAAGCTTGCAGGATGGGTATGCTACACTGGATAAACCTAGCCACACATTAATGGTTGCGAGCTAAGTTGTACATACGACTAGTTGACTGTGACTTGCCAGTTTGTTCTAGGGTGCCTGAGTTAGACATCTGCATGGGTCAGCACATATGTGCATGTGAGTGTGTTAGCTCAAGAGAGTAATGTGTCTAACAGAATTTGTAAAGAATTTTTGAAGTTACTGATTCTCCCCTTCTTTTAATGTCATTCTGGGATCAACACCGACAACACTTCTTAACCTTAGCTTTTAAAGATATATAAAAGTATGTGAAGGAAAAAGGCACTAGGGCAAAATTAGCCATATTTAAATGAAGCAAAAACAAATCCCTTAAATTCATAAAAAAAAAAAAAAAATCCCTTATAACTTTTCCGCTAAGGTGTATCAAATCCCTTTGAATTCATAGGCCTAGTTTGCATTAATGCTATAGATTCGCATCAGGATATGTTCTATTGTATAAATTCACAAATAAAACATAAAATCGAACTATAAAATTGTATATTATATTGGAAAGTTGTTTTAAGTATATATAGTATGGTGTAGAAATTCTTTCCCGCCCACCTACTGCCTGCCAAGGGTGGGATTTCAGTCGGCCCACCTCCCCATGTATATTGATAAGCGGGTCGACTGATCCCCAGCCTTTGGATCAGCGGCAGGAACCTCTGAGAGAGGATTTCTTTCCTAGAGTATGGTCTTCAGTTCATTTTCTAAGCAGGATATATCCGTATTATACTTACAAACCCATATGTTTGTATAAATTACATAATGCATTTCCAACCTCTCTCTTACCAAAGATGCTCAATGTTCAACGTTCAGTTTGTAGTGCCCAACCCCTTTTTTTAGATATTTTTTCCTTTTCTTGTTCTTCTTAACTACATACTATAGTGCTTCAATAACATTTTATCTCTTCTACCAATTTTTCATGTTTATTATTCAATTTACAGTAGATTTCTGCTTATTGTTGTTGTTCACCATGGCAAAGCACCAGAATAAGGTACCTATAATTATTAAAATCAGGTATCATGACTGTCAGCATGGGTGGAGATAAAGTACTCTAACCTTTAGCATGTCTAAGTCTGTCCTAAGGATCAAAATCTAAAAATAACCGTATAAAACAAATATGAAAGACATTTGTGCATGGATCAATTGACTAGGTGAAGATCTTGCAGTAAAGATTTATGGATGTCTAGGCTTCTTTAATGGAATGGACATGAGTTATTCCTTTTACTGTTTTATGGAGTAGACAATAGACATTGCAAAGAATTTTTATCATATTGATCTGTATCATATACAATGAATTATCATAATTACTTCAAAGCTAATGGAACCAAAACCTTAACATTAGTATTTCCTATTTCAATTGCGAATACAGAAAGGGAGAAATTAGAAAAAAAAAAATTGAATCGGATCTCACAAAGGGAAAAGCAATCATGGGAATTAAATAGGGATGGACACTCTATTGGGAATAGTCCACATTGCTAATAATATTGGAATCTTGTGGTCTTATATATGGAGAGTCCCTTTAATTACTAGTTCGAACTTTTGAGTTGGAAACTTAACATGGTATTAGAGTTCTAAGTTCCCTCTCATAATAACCCTAAAAAAGGGTCAAGTCACTAAAAAAGGGACAACAAATGCACAAAAGAAGGACTATGATCATCCAAAGAGGGATGGTCACCCAAAAGAGGGACTATATATCAATCAAAAAGAGGGATCAGTCCACCAAAAAGAGGGACTAGTTATCCAAAAAGTGCGATGTATTGTCACATATACTACCACATATACATCATCTAACTGTGGGATTACATGTGAGGAGGAGTATTGGGAATAGTCCCACATTGCTAATGAGATTAGATTCTTGGAGTCTTATATATGGAGAGTCCCTCCACTTATTAGTTCAAACTTTTGAGTTGGAAACTTGACACACTGCTCATGGATGATGGATCTTCAAGTGTAAGCACCTCAAGAGACTAAAACAAGGGATTTATATGTAAAATGAGTTACTTGTATATGGCAAACACTTGCGAGTTACTTGATGAAGTGATACAACCCCATAACAGAATTTCTTTTTTTGTGAATCACAACATACAGCTTAAAAATAATATCTGGAAACTATATGCAATTAGAAAACATATCATCAAGCATCTTGCAAATAATACTGTTTACAATCTACTTGTAAAGTTAAAGGATCTACTCTCTTAGATTAGATCACCCTTCCTATGAATAGGAGTTCTTAGAAGTTTTTAGGCCAACTTATTAACAAGAATAGAAGTTTTATTTTCTTCGGTGACTTGAGCATTCAAAAGAAGAGGTGGATTGCCACCTTGATGGAGTTCTCAAAATGTAAGTATCCTACAAATTGCCTCACCATTGAAGTATTTCAAGGCAATCTTAAAAAACAGTACCTCCTTCCACTGCTCAACTGCTTTAAAGAAAAATTTTCAGTTTGGTACGGTAAGCTTTTATCAATGGCTGGTCGTGTAGAACTGGTAAGGTCTGTCCTGTCAAATGTTTTTGTTCGTAACTTTGTGATATAGTATTGGCCATCGTCGACAATTAAATGGTTGAGACCTGGATGCAAAATTTCATCTGGAATGGGGATCTAGATAAGAAGAAATCAATGATGGTTCGATCGGCTGTGGTCTGCAGACCCAAAGATGTTGGCAGTTTAGGCATTTGACGTTGCAAGATGTGAATGTGGCAATGTTTGCTAGACAGTGTTGGTTGATCAAATCAACAAACTCTGAGGTGGCGAGGTATTTCCTTAGAGGCATTTAAAAGAGGGTGCTTTGAGGTAGGGAGATTTCACCACGGGAGTTTGGATGAGCCTCTGTAGGGTTTGGCCTTGGGTTTAGAGAAATGTCAAAGGTTGATTGGAAATGGGATGAAGATTGACTTTTGGAGATATAATTCGCTTGGCGAAGGGTTCGTTACCGAGGCTTTTGGATTGGGGCTGGACTTTTTTTGGCGGGGCTTCTATGTGTAGTGTTTTCCCTCTAGGTCATCCTTTTCGTGGTTTGAAAAAAGTCTTTGGATTCTGATGAAAACACTGGAATTTGTTCCTAAGCTTTCGCCTTTTGATTATGTCCATGTACATTGATGGACGTAAATAATAGGCTCTTACCTTTTGATTTTGTCCATCTACATTGATGGACGTAAATAATCTATAATCACCACTTAGATTAAGGTCTAGGGCTTATAATATTGTCTTCTCATAAGAAGACACTAATGACTCATACCCCGTGAAGTAAAGATTGGGTAAATGTCCAGGTTACAGTCTAGAAAGTGTTAGGTACCCAAATTGTGCAATCTGGAAATTTGTCTCATATATCCTTTCATGTACTCTAATGTTCAACATTCATGTTCTATTGATGATTGGGTTTTAAGATTATAAACCAAGTTGCTAGGTTCTTCTAATCTAGGTTTTGCCAAGTATGTTTTGAAATAAAAAAACAAAAAAATGTGGGAATCAAATAATAATTAGATGACGACCCAATCAGTCAATCTGATGAGTTTGATGAATCCTAAACAATCATGCTACTAGATTTCATATGCATTCACAAATCTCTCAAACTCTCAAACGGGTCAAAACCCACTCTCACTCAAATGTAAGAAAAAAAATAAACACACTAAACTAAGATCATTAAAATCCATGAACCAAATTTGGTTCCATCCAGACTATGTATCCAGAACTGTTCTGAGAATTACATTCCTCACATGGTTCGAGATGAGAGATCAACAAACGATTGAAAACCAGTTAACGTCATGATTAAATGATTGAAACCAAGACAACTAAATTACGGACAAAATTTGGGATGTTTATCCCAAATTGCCTATGTATCTCGGGATTGTTTTGGGAATCAAGTCAAAATTGTAATTTGAGTACAATTTTGTGCCCAAAGCCACTAATCAAGTATATGGCCCATCAAACCAACAAAACGTGAGTTCCTATTGCTACTAATCAAGAAAATAGACCACCCAAAGCAAGCTTGAGAAACTTTAAAAAAAAAAAAAGTTCTTCAGTATATAGGATGGGCTTAGAGAATTGAAACACGTCAACATAGAAACACTTATAATAATAATAATTTCATAAGAGTATTCACCCATATAAAGTACAATAATTAGGTCACCTTAAGAATGTATGTGACCACCAATCCCATAATTAACAAGATCCAAACAATTAGAATACCAATAACAAGCTTCATGGTAAGAATCTTACAAATCAAACTTGTACGCAAAACAATTATTGTCAATAGCCCTAAACCAAACAAGAAACATAGTGACATTGATATCAGGCAGGACTTTAAGAGAAACATTTCTTTCCCATCACCAAATTGGTTTCCCAAAGCCACTTGCCAAATAGTAAGAATTGCTGCTGCAGAGACCGAAATCACCAAACTTGCAACCTTCATACCAGCTCTTTGAAGAAAATTTATAGTTTCTTGTGTTTGGTGTCCCATTGTAGGGTGATGTGTGATAACCTATGTTCATATAAATGATTTAGTGTAATTGAAATATTTTTAGAAGCAAATCAAGAATTGACCAATAGATAAAATACAAGGAAATTATTACGATCTCATATTAGTCTTATTGAGGCACTACCACGGATACCATTGATACGATGTTTGGGAAAACTCAACCCTAAAAGCTAGTTTGTAAGGTGAGGGAATCCAAAAACATATCAACCTACACCAAATCTCTTATGGGACCAATGTGGAATTAACCCCTCGTAACGCTAATGTAGGATTATGATAGAAATGAAATTTAACACGGTACAAACTCACTTGCGCTGGATGCGAGAGGATTGGACTTGAGTTAATCCTAACCTTCATGGGTATGATCCAAAAGTACAGTAAAGAGAGGAGACAGGGGGAAGCCTCAAGAAACTGCAATCCACACTGTTTATGTTCTTAAATCTTTTCTAACCGTTTGGGTTCTCAAGTATCCAAACAGTGCTTAGTAGTTGAACATTTGAGATACTGAAGAAAATTAGGTGAAACCATTACATACAATTCTAAAGTCCTATGAAATTAATTTGTCAATGTCTAAGATTTTTCTTAACATACAAGCAATTTAGTAATGCTAATGGGCTAGTAGAATTTCTTGACCAGTCCAGCCCGGCTAAGTTCAAGTGCACCCCAGAAGGCCATCCTAAAGGGCAATGGGCTTCATATTTGCCCCAGGATTCTACAGTTCGAACTGTTGTATTTCAAGATTTTGTATGGGCCTTGTGGAAGCACTCAGAGCTAATGGTGTCAATATGGTACTGAAACTGTATACCGAAATTGAAACTGATCGTTTAAAACCATATCAAATTGAACCAAAGTGGAATCAGCATAGTAACGGTAGAAAAAACAGAAATTTAATTCAGTATGGTACGGTATCAGTATATGTATTAGAGATAGGACTACGGTATAGATTCAAATATTCAAAAAGTGGACTAGCTCGATATAAGGTTATGGTTAATTTGAATTCAGATATACAAAAATTGAATAAGTTATATTTGAATTCAAATATTCAAATGTCAAGCAATGTGGTCCATCTGCATTAGAATTAGTAGATGTACATTGAGTCACGTATGAACTCTCCAAAACTTGCACACCTGGAAATGAAGAAGGAAGACTGAGATGGGGTAGTTTTGCCATTAAAGAATAGCCTTCAATTCTCCTGCGAGTTCAACAGAGGGATTTCACCAAAGAAGAAGAGGAAGAAGGAAGAAAAAGAAGAAAGGAATGGAATATTTAAAATTAAAAGGTAAAATGATAAGTTAACATATTGATGGAGTAGTATTTCCATTAACAAACTTTAGACAGTGACATGTCATCGGTTAACGGCTGTGACCTAACGTAGGGGGTCTGACTGAACCATGTTTTCAAAACTAGGGGGTGTTAGTGATATCATTGCGAAAAAAAGTGAATGCATGCTGCTAAGCTATACTATAGGGGGTGTGGTGGAAAATTTCCCTAGAGCTTTTATAAATACAAAAAGTACATGACAGATAAGGTACATGGTTAACAACCAAAATCACAAATTTGATTTTTCACATTATAGACCAAATTGGTGGTATGTATACCGGTATAAATTTCTAATATTTTTCCCTCTTTTACATCAGCTTCTATATGAAACTGTACATATACCGGTTACGAAATCATATATATATTGAATAAAAACCCTATCGAAACTGTACCAAGCCGGTACGATAATGATATGAAAAATACGAATCAAAACTGGTACGGTATGATAACGGTATCACCCTTTTGCCTTCTTACTAAATCAATACCTTACTGAATTACTAATATCGAACCAATTGACGCTCATACCCATAGCATTGTAGTGGCTGCCAACTTGTGAAGTTTGGTGTAAATCCAAGGAGTGGTGTACTTGACTGGTACCCCACCGTGTCTATGCACTTAATTCTCTATCATTTCTAAACCGACCTCCCCTTGCCCAGGGCACCCAATCCCCATTCGGGCTACCATAATGGTGGTCCCACCTAGCTCCAAATAAAAAATATATTGTATGGGCGTAGAATGCCAACTACCAGATAATGCTTATATGTAAAAAAGAAATTTTAATTTTTAATGTTTGTGGATCCTTTTCTCTTTTTCTCTATTTCAACTTGGTTTAAGCATCCATGGTTCCCTCCTCTCTAAGCTAATGCTCCCCCTCCCCCTCTCCCTCCCTCCTGCCAGTTGGCTGGTCGGAATCTTCCATAAAGGAAGCTATCCTTCATGACCTTATTGAGTTCTCTTCCCTCTCTTCTGTCCCTGCTCCTCTGACCTCGGATTCGTCCTCCTTTCTCCCTCCCTCGGATGGTTCCCTCTGTCCTGAGGTTACGGTTCCATCCCTCCCGGTAGTATCCGAGTCAATTTCTTTTGGAGTTGTTGTTCTTGGTGATGGGTTGCTGGTCTCCTTGCCTTTGAATGGAGGTCCTTTGTTGGCCTCAGTTCCCTAGTCAAGTTCGTTCATTGGAATCTCCTCGAAGGTGATGCCCTCTTCCTCCCTTCGGTTCACCCCCCCCCCCCCCCCAGAAATGGGAAAAAAATTGGTAAATGTGCTTCAGGAAGTGTGTGCCTGAAGACCTAGTTGATCTTGGGAGCATCTTGGTTGGAATTTTCTAGTGACAAAGATCAAACTTCACCTTTGCTAAGAATGCATTGGAAAAATAATGGAAGGCCAAAAGGGTTGGCCGAATACTACTTTTTGTTGCATGGAGGTTATGCTTTTAAATTCATATGAAAAGAAGATAAAGTTAGAATTCTGAACCAAAGTGTCTTCTATGTTGGTAAAAGACCTATGTTCATCAGGAAATAGGAGATGAATATTCATTCTAGCATCTTTGGGTTGAAGGCCATCCTTCTATGGGTTTCTCTCCTTGGCTTGCCCTTGCATCTGTAGGGGAATGAAGCTTTGAGCCCAATCTGCTCGATTTTGAAGAAGCCTTTGTATGTAGATAAGACAACCATTGCCAAAGTTTGTCTCTCATTTGCCCAAGTGTGCATTGAATTTGATAGTTCTTCACCCATAGAGGACTTTACTACGATTGAGGATAATAATGGTTTTATGTTTTCTTAGTCAATAACTTATGACTGGCAGCCTCCCCATTTTTTAAACTATTGCATATTTGAACATTCTGAAAAGGGATGCCCATTTAGAGTTGCAGACTAGCTTCAGGGGTTGGGTAAGCTTCTGGTTCGGTCGGAAGTAGAGGTCTCTGGGGTGAAGGTTGTTTCTACCCAGGCGGAGTTGGGTGGGCTTTCTTCTAAGCGTCCAGTTCAGTTGCCGAATGTTTTGGAGGAAGTTAGGGAAGACCGAGGGTAGAAGGCATTTCCCTTGTAGGTTTCAAGGACTAGGGTGGTGGCTCCCGGAGTGGACAAAGACTAAGGCCCTCGGAGATCTCGTATGGCCAGGAAAATTGCAGCGACAGTAGTTGCGTAGATGAAAGCCGGTTGTGACGAGGCTTCATCTCCTTTGTTAGAATCCCCTAACCATAATCCAAGTAGCAGGGTTTCCCAATAGTCTGCTGAGGTGGAGACCCTATCCTAGGGAATTGACTTTCGCCCATTAAAAAACCCTACTGCCCCTATTAACCCTCTGTCAACTCCTTCCCATTTTGATGTTTTTGTGCATCTCACCTGCTTGGTCCCCCGTGCCTCCTTTCCAATCCCAGCTATGGTTGTTGCTTCCTCAACTGTCGTTCCCTTTTCTAGCTTGCTGGGTAGCCTGTTTTTGCATCCCTCACCAACCCCCAGTCTTGCTATGCCTTCTGAATTTAGTCATTCTAAACTTCCCTCCTCCCAGACTGTTCTCCCTCCACCTTTAATATCTGCCCCTTTAGTCTCCTATGCTAGGACTGGTTCCTCGGTCCCTATCACATTTCCTTTAGCTTCTAGGGGTTTCAACCTCATGCCCCCCCCCCCTCCTTGGCCTTAGCTCTTGATTGCGGGGTTGACTACATCAGCCCCATTTGTTTTTAGCCTTTCAGCAAGCTCTCTTGCCACTTCATCAGCTGATTCTCTCTCTAGATCAACCCCTCTGTTTAGGAATTCTTCTGGTCAAACTGTGGCTTACAAATCCCCTAGCTTGATAATTCCAGCTTGGCCATCTCCTACCAACCCAAATCCGGATCATTGGTATTGGATGTATCGTTAGGTTGTGCCGAGTCAAATGTACTCCGCTTTTTTTCCATTGCAGAAAAGAGATCCCTTCCCCTCGCTTTCAAAAATGATGAATATGAAGTCCGGAAGGCTGCATGTACTATGGATCATCTGACTCCCAATCAGGTTGCCTTCTCGGGGCTCGCCGGTGTTGCCTGTAGGTCGTGATGTGCCTCGAGATGTTGTATCCTGTCCCCCTGCCGATGGGGAATCCACTCCATGGTCGTCGCTCTGCTACGTCTGGCCTATCCTCTAGGCGCCTTTGGAAGGCAGGGAGTGTGACAACGTACATGCTTCCGCTGATTCCAAATCCCACAATCTGACCCAAACCATTACTTCCTCTATTGTGCCTCAATATGTGGTCCCTTCCCAACCTTATTCTTTGCGTCTTAACCGTGGCTCTTTGCAGCCCAATCCAGTGGGCCATTCCAAATATTCTCCCAAATTGGCAGTAATGGGATCCATGGTAAAGCCTACCGCTAATATTAACAAAATGAAAAAATTTCTACCAACTCTTATGGAAGACCCGATGGGCATCCATGTAGAGGATCCATCGGGCATCAATCTTATAATGGACTAGGATGGGGTTTCTAGCTTAGAGGAAGAAGTTCTTAGGATGTAGTTCTAGCTTATGAAGTTCTTGTGGCCTGGCTCGGTTTGTTTTCTCATTCTTATTCAAAGATGGGATCTTGATGTTACTTAGTTTGTGTCTTTGGTAGAGGGAAGTCTATTCCCTCTGTTCTGGAGTTTGGCCCTGGGCCTTGTTTCTTTCTTTCCAATCCTCCTCTAGGGGTTTTTTTTCCCTCTCTTTTCTCTTTTCATTTTAATAAAATATCTACTTAATCTAACCCCCCCCCCCCCCCCCCCAAAAAAAAAAAAAAAAACTTTGTTTAAGTATAAAAACTATGTTATAATCAGTTGCGAAAAGAAGAAGCACTATGAACCACCTTTGTTCTGTTTCATTCTTACCTTTGTAATTCCATTTTCAAAAGCATTAAAAGCTTCACAATTTTCCAATTTTTCGATATTATTCGACTGAGGGCATTTATTGCTCGATTCGTTCATTTCAATTTCTGATCCTTTCTCAAGATCTATGGTTTCCTGCATGATAAAGAAGAAAATGGTTTAAATCTCAGCTTATGTTGAAGAAGAAACTCTATATTACCAAAAGAATTAATTATCAACATTGCAAATTGGAAACTTTGGATTCAAACCACATGCATTAAACAACCATGAAACAATACAAACAAAGGTAAATTCTATTGGAAAATATTTTTATGTGCGGTAATAAAATCTATGTATGATTGTGCATGTGGACGGTCCGGCATAGAACCGTCAGATCAACAATACTTCCCCCTCTCAATACCAAAAACCCACTTTTACAAAATGAACCAATCTATTTTCTATTTCCGTAAGGCATTGTACATCAATCTCATGATCCGCTAAAAGAAGGGGGGGGAGGGGGGGTTCAATGTCTATCTTCCTCGAAGTGGTATAAAGTGTTGGGAGTTGGATGTTTTATTTCCATCGCATGAGTTTGTGAGCTAACTCCATAAGGCCGTTAAATAAACCCGTAGAGCTTGAAACCTTGAAAACATAGTATTGCACAGACCACATTTAGTCACTATTTCACATAATAATATACCAACCATTTGAGGAGATTCAATAACCACTTCACTTCCAGATTGTTCAACATCAAAGCGTCCACGCTGCATGAAAAAAATAATTTAGAATCTCTCTTGAAAGTAAAGAAAATAAGAAAACCATATTACAATTTATTTTCTAGTTTCACCTGTTGATATTGGTGATATCGAAATATAGAACCAAGGATCATTGAGGACACTGGAAAATATATATTGAACATAGTCATTACTTTAAGTTGAAGACGCTTTCAATGCAAGTACCTAATATATCATTGAGAAACCAAAATCCAATTTAGTATTTAAAATCGAGAGAAGGCAACTAAGATGTAATTTTTAATTGCTCATTTTTTTTTCACTAATAGTTAGCAAAGAATATATTAAGGGGAAAAGAATCTACATGATTAATGTCTTAGCATATCGAGAGGAATAATCTCGCCAAACAACATAACTGAAACTCCACCTTCGACATTGCTATCGATAGAGGAACAGGAATCAAAGAAACAAGCAATGAAGAACCCTAAGAAATCCTATTTCAATTGTCCTTTTCATAGTTATCATATTTTTCATGATATGTTAGCTTAAATGCTGGAATCTTATTTTCAATTTATACATTTTCTTCTCAAGGGAGTTAATATATAAACTTTGGGTATATTGAATGCATTCTATAATGAGTAACTAAATGTATTCGAGATGATAAAACTTGCATGATAACAAACAAACTTACTGCCACCTTAGTTTGCGTCAAGACTTCTAATCCTTGAAAACATGTGGTTTTCCAAAGGTATCCAACTTTTGTTGTTCATATCAACCACCTAGGATTATAGATGGAGACATCTTTGAAGTCATATACAAGGGAACATGTTCGGCTTCATTAAAGGGAAACATTACAAAAAGTGAGTTTTATAATGGCTTTGTATATTTTGACGTAAAATTTTACTATGTAAAGAAAAAAAATTCAATGTCTATTTCCAACAAAAAAAAAAAGAGAGACAAAAATTTACATATAAATTTTGACACGTAACATTTTACAGAATTATACGTCAAAACAAATATAGCCAATGGAAAACTGATCACATTTGAAGTACCAAAACAAAATAACTTCATGAAATGAAGGAACCAATCTTATAAGAGTAACATCACAGGCAATAATGAGAATACAAAAGCTTGGAGTTTGATGTACCTGGCAAAATAATTATCTCTGTGTTCATGCAATCTTGGCAATCTTCTTCTTCTTCTTCTTTCTTTCTTGTTTTTCTTCTCTTCCACTTGTTCTTCTTTATGACTTTTATCTTTTATTCTCTTGGAGAGGATGGCTATTTATATTCATATTCCCTAACGAGATCCACGAACAATTCAAAATTAATGAATAAAAAATAAACTAAGCTCGATCACAATAGTGATTTCAAACTCCTATAAGAAAGGTGTTAGACTAACCGTACCATTTGATACTTTCTAATTTCTTTGACTGGCTGATGTAGAGATAGGTCATAGCGTAACAAAAACGGTAAATGGTTCAATAAGAACATAGTAAGGCTCTATCAACCGTTTCACATCATGGATTGAGACTTAAAGGCCATTTTATTTCATTGTGAGGGGAGTAGAGATTCAAATTGTTCTTGGGAAAGATTAAGAATTAAAGGCCATTTAATTTTATATTGTGCACCCACTAAGGATTTCCAGAATAACTTTTATACAGTCGCATGAAGATGAGCTTGCTTTCAAATGTACAGTCCAGCTATTTAGCCTACATGGGAATATTGATCTTCCAATTCGATTGTTGGATAGATGTGGTTCACCTTTGAGTGGTCACATGTGGCTTGTTCCAAAATCTGATATAGTTAATTTTTGAACATTTTCTGAACATCATATCACCTCTTGGCAAAACCCATCCGACTTCCAAACGGGCAAACACCGCCTACACTTATCTTAAGGAATGAATTTCCACCACACACTAATTACCTATTGGTACTAAAGGTAGGACTCAATTATATATATATATATATATATATATATATATATATATATATATATATATATATATATATATATATATATATATATATATATATATATATATACAGCATTAGTTAAACTTCCAACCAATTTATCACCAACACATGGGTATATGAATGTATTAAAGTAACGAATGATAATGATATCAACAAGAATTATAAAATTAAATAAAGAGTCCAATGGATTATATGATTGAAATGGGCTATGAAATTTAATAAGAAAATTCTAAAAATAAAATGCATAAAAAGATTGGTTGCTGACAGCAGATGGGACTTAGCTATCTATTTGGGGATCATATGAGTCAAGACATAATTGACAAATCCAAAAAATAAAATCTTAGTCGTACGAATAATAATAATTCTTCCATATATTACAACTCAAAGTGGAAGATGCCTAAACATTCTTGCTCTTGGGTCCTGACTTTCTACAACCCCAGTTCACTTTAATTTGCTTTTGATGATGTGTCATATTTTTATTGGTTTACTTTGATTGATATATCATACCACCTAATACTTATGATTTACTTTGGTCTTATTCATCTTATAGTAAGATGTGCAATCTTTTATGATCTTCTTGCACACTTTACTGTGAGACAACCAACTAATAGCAGACAGTTGTCTTCAATACCCTTCACTTATAATAAAAAAAAAAAAAGATATTTCGGCTTTCATTTTATTCAGATTCCATGGATCCTCTTAACAAACGTGCCTCCACAAAAATTGTAGGACCCTTGTGTGACAGAAACTCTTCTAACGTGGTTCATGTATGTGGCAAAGTGACTTCAATTAAAAATAAATGGAAGTCCCAGACTGCTTATCAAACTATTGTTTATGGGTTTTCAAAATCAACTTCTAGGATTTTGTATTGGCTTAGAAACTTTGTGGCCTCCAAGTCAGATCGGTTAGGATCGATTGATCTCCTGCAGAAACTAAGTCGCCTAAGGTCACAAGGACCAGTCCCATGTTCGATTCTGTGGTTTGAAACTTTGCCTATAATCCACCCTTCTTCTTAAACTTCTTGGGTTGGTGGCAAAAAAGATTTCAAATCAAAACCGTTCATTTTTTATTTTTATATTTTTAGTATGAACAGGAACGACGCTTGTTAATATCAAAAGAGTTCACCAACCCATAACGTCACAGAACGTCATATATTCAGGGAATCAACACACTTCATTGGATCAGCCTCTTTGCTTAGTGAAGTTAATTTTATAAAGTCTATAAACTTAATAAACTTACTCAAATATTCCCTTAATATATAATGGCAATAAGATAAAGAAGATATGAAAAAGAAAAATAAAGGATCTGATCTCTTAGATTATATCACTCTTCCTTTTGACAGTATTCCCTACAACCTTCACACACCCCTTCTCCCATCTATAAAAATAAAAAATAAAAAAAATAAAAAACTGACTTTCTTTTGTGTGTGTGAATGAATGTGAAAGGCAGAAAAAACTAGTCTCCTGTTCTAATATGGAAAAATTAGAAGAGATACTTCTATGTTCCCCACAATAACGTTTGCAAGAAAAAAAATAATATAATCTTTTAAAGCTGTGCCATTTTTTATTTGTCTTGCTGCCTATAAAAATTTCAAACAATTAACCAATGGTGATCATTCAGCTAAAGTGATCCATTGTCGAAGACTAATTTAGGTCAATAGTATTTATGGACGGTGATTTATTTTCATACGAAGTAGATAATATATATTTAGTTATAAGGGTCATTTTGTCAACAAACGTAGTAAGAGTCATGATAGAATAGACCTAGATACACACGAAGGGATTCCCAACTATTTACCATTTTGTAGAATTTTTTTTTAGATACATCTTCAGTTATAGGTGAATGACTACTATCTTTTACCAAAAAAAAAAATGAATGAGCACTTATTTTCTATGATATGGTTGTTGGATCGAATTGAAAACTATGTGCAGGTAGACCCTAAAATGTGTCTACTCTAATGCCAAGTTTCAGTTAAAAAAAAAATCAAGTACCAAAGAACTGCAGGAATATGCAAGAGGATAAATAACTAGATTTGGAACAAGAATTATAACATGAAGCATTTCCTACAATCCAATGGCCAAAATGACGATTGAGTCAGCCTCACATGCATGTGACACAATTAAGTCGTTTTAAAATAAAATTTGAAAATAGAGTTTTGGATTGATAATGTAAAAAGTTTTACTTCAGCATCGTTTGTTTTGATGGTGGAAGTTATGGA
Organism: Protea cynaroides; assembly: GCA_028583415.1. Taxonomy (NCBI): domain Eukaryota; kingdom Viridiplantae; phylum Streptophyta; class Magnoliopsida; order Proteales; family Proteaceae; genus Protea; species Protea cynaroides. The sequence goes on along the minus strand of CM053267.1, from coordinate 53,702,196 downwards.
CATTGTGTTCACAAGTGGATCAATATCATATTAAAGATGTGATACCCAATGACAATTCCACGTTAGTATTGATCCCAGACCGTTTGGTTGAGAAAATGGAGGGAGCTAGAAAGCTTCGTCTGTTTGGAATCTGCTTAAACCGTGTTTATTGAGATCAGCCTATGATTGGGCCATGGATATACTTTGGTGGATCTTCATGGATGGGACCTACGATCAGTGTAAGCCATTGACTCAAGTTATAGCGAAAGCAAATCTTCTTAGGGCAATTGTCACTACTTATGGACCCGAACCTTTAGAAAAATCATTTTACTTATGGACCCGAATCTTTAGAAAAATCATTTTCGTTTTTGAGAATTTCACTTTCTTTGAGAAAAAAAGCAATAAAAAAAAAAAGAGTGGTCAATATATACAATCTTGCATTTCAACAAATACGGCTAGCAATTGAGGATAAAGAGAACACGACTTCTAGTCACATTTGTATGTATGGCTTTTGACATTAAATCCCTAACCTTCACTCCCTCATATACCGACTTCTCTTAGAGCCCGAGTCACTATGATCTCTTCGCCGGAAGAAAAGCTCAGAAACTGATCCCTCTCTCTCTCTCTCTCTCTCTTGTTTTAGCAACTGAGAGTCTCTCCCACCAGGTGTTTTAGGCTCTTGATAATTCGGGTTAATATTAACAGCAAGTCAGCAACCCTATTTTGATAGATCTGCTTTCCTTGGTGTTTGATGATCTTGATATCTCCAAAATCAAAACCAGTTGTTGATTCACCCAAGTGCCAGAAAATTAAGGAATCAGATATCTGGATATTTGACGATAGGATGGTGGTAGAGGTGTATAAATAGAGAGGATTTAGTGGAAAGAGTTGCAGAGAATTTTAAAAAGAATAATATAGCAGAAGAAGATAACCTAGGCAAACAACAGACCCACAGTTTAAGGCTATCATGCCCTAGAACTCACACTTCAACGCATAAGCAGATGAAATTAGAAAATACCCGGAGAGAGGGTGATGGAGGAAATTTCTGCGGCGCCTGCCCTGCTACAAAGCGCATCGATCACTCATTAAGTGCTTCTCTTGTAGTGTCCGCTTTTGTAGAAGCTAGTTGATTTCTTTTGGCCAAGTCCTTAGAGTGGTAATGAGGTTTTTCATTCATTGATGAGTTATTTGAGCCGCCTTTATTTGAGCTTGGCTTTGTTATTGGATCAGCTATGTGTCGGTCAGTCTTTCGTATGTTTTTTTGTTTTGGTTCTCATATTTTGATGGTCTAATTTATTTATATATAGATTTTTTTTTTTAAATTCAATAAAGTAACTACTTATCCCAAAAGTACGTGTAATGTTTTCTTTGTATATGTAAATAATTTTTATTAAAAAAATGAAAAATGATACAAATCTTATAGGAGATCAAAGATCAGAAGAATAAATTTAACCTAAAAAGGGAAAGGAAGCTCCTTAAAATAAGCAACATAGGATATAAAGGAAGGCAAGGAGAAAGCAAAACTCGCCAAAAAAAAAAAAAAAAAAAAAATCTAAAAAAAAAAGAAACACATCTAAGCTAATGCTTCGGGCTACTTGCATAGAGGCAAAACCAAGCTAGATCCATCTGAGATGCCCTCTAATGCACGGAGTGGAGTTGAAGGCACTCGAATGTGGTAACTCCTTCGTTGAGAAGATGGACAGAATGCATATGTGGATATATTGTTTCTTTTTATTGTATCATATTTACTAATCTAAACGCTTAAACCGGATTTTTTCCATTTCCAAATTTTTTTTTGTCGTTTTCGAAACGTTGAATTTGTGGTTTTTTTTTTATTTTATTCAAATTTTGAACAGTATTGAAAATGCTTATAGAGCACACCGTTTCTTTACCACCATAGTACTTAAAGTGTCAAAACACCGTTTCTTCATATTTTCGAAACATCACATTCAATTGATACATTGACAAATGATATATCTATTCCAACCATTAGATATATAGAGAACATGATCTAGATTAGCCACAAGTTGATTTTTAGTTTCTAATTCAATTAAAAATACCTCTTTTGTATTAGCATATATTTCGTTTATGTCCATGCATGTATACCAGTTTTCTAAATATTACTATACACACTTCCGACTCTAAATGGTTTAGATTAATAGAACCCGTAAAAATGAATAGCTCACATTTGTCTTCAAATTTTCAAAACATCACATACTTTTTTCGTTCTTTCTTTTTTTGGATAAAAAAAAAACCCATTACATTCAATTGCTACATGGATAATTATCCTTAATTTTATATTCTAAAAATCCTTCTATGAAGAAAACATATTTTGTAAGTGTATCCCCTCTTGAAGCTTTTAATGCCAATCATTGAGATTATGAGGATCATAGAGAATTCATCTACTAGGGTGAATTGTGACAATGTTAATCATTGTAGGACTTCATCGATTATTTCATGTTATATTGATTTTTTTTATATTTTAGTTTTAAGCAAAATAGTAATGACACATGAGTTTGACATATGAGTAGGGATGTAAAGGATAATAAAAAATCTAGATTCAATTGGCATTCGTATCTGGTCAAGTGCCATTTGTATTTGAACTCAAAAAATATTCTTGAACATAACTTATTTGTCATATCCGATTTAAATAGATAACCAACTAATAATAAAAAAATTAAGCAGTTAATGATCTTGAGAGTTTAACTTTGATAGAGGCGGAGATCCACACACACTTAGGCTGTATTGGGATAACATGAAATGAAAAAAAAAAGCGCTTGTTATTGAGTATATAGGCTGAGCTTAGGGAATTGAAACACTTCTAATGATAATTTCCTAAGAATATTCACTCATATAAATGGTACAATAATTAGGTCACCTTCAGAATAGATGCGACCACCAATCCCATAATGAACAAGATCCAAACAATTGCAGTACCAATAACAAGCTTCATGATAAGAATCTTGCAAATGAAACTTGTACGCCAAACAGATAGTATCAATAGCCCTAAACCAAACAAGAAACACAGTGACATTGATATCACACAGGACTTCATGAGAAACATTTCTTTTCTATGACCAAAAGGGTTTGCCAAAACCACTTGCCAAACAGTAAGAATTGCCGCTGCAGAGACCGAAATCACCAAACTTGCAACCTTCATCCCAACTCTTTGAAGAAAATTTAGAGTTTCTTGTGTTTGGTGTCCCATTTTAGGGTGATGTGTAATAACCTACGTTCACATCAATGATTTAGTGGAAGTAAAATTCTTTCATAAGAAAATGAAGAATTGACCATAGATAAAGGAAATTGTTACGATCCCATATTAACCTTACAGAGTTGCTACCGCGGATACTCTTGATACGAACTTTGGGAGAACTCACCCCTAAAAGACAACTTGTAAGGTGAAGGAATCAAATACCATATCAATTTATATACACCAAATCCCTTATGGGACCAATGTGAAATTAATGCCCCATAATTCTAATGTGAAATTGAGTCAGAAATGTAACATGGTACGAGCCTGCTTGTGCTGGGGCCAGGAGTATTCTCGAGTTTGTTCTAACCTTTATGGGTATGTCCAAAGTAAAGAGAGCAGACAGGGGGAAGCCTCAAGAAATTTTGATCCACACTGATCATGTTATCAAATCTTTCAAACAGTCTGGGTTCTCAAGTATCCAAATAGAGCCTAGTATAGTTGAACATTTGAGATACTGAATAAAATTAGGTAAAAACATTACAAGGAGCTCATAGGAATGCCATCAAATTCAAGAGTCCTAAGAAAGTTATTTGTCAATCTCTAAGATTTTTGTTAACATCCAATCAATTTAGTGCTGCTAATGGGCTGATAAAATTTCTAGACCAGTCCAGCCCGGCTAGGTTCAAGTGCACCTCAAAGGCCATCCTAAAGGGCAATGGGCTTCATATTTGCCCCAGGATTCTAAAGTTAAAATTGTTGGTATTTCAAGATTTTGTATGGGCCTTGATGAAGTGCTCTGAGCTTAGGGTGTCAATATGTTACAAAAGCCGAAACCCAACTTCTAAAACCGTATCGAATGGAACCAAAGTAAAAGCAGCATGGTCACAATACAAAAACAGAAATTTTATTTGGTGTGGTACGGTATCGATATTATGGACCAAACCGGGGGTACATATTGAATCATGTCGAATATATACCAGTATATAATTATGATAATTTTACCCTCTTGTACACCCAGTTCTATATGAAACCGTATATATACTGAACAAAAAATCATATATATATATATATATATATATATATATATATATATATATATATATATATATATATATATATATATATATATATATATATATATATATATATATATATATATATATATATATATATATACGGAATTTATATATACGGAATAAAAACCGTACAAAAATTGAACCGATCCAGTACGGTAATGATATTGAAAATGCAAACCAAAACTAGTACGGTAATGGTATCACCCTTTTGCCTTTCCTTACTGAATTACTGATTCCGAACCGATTAAATGATACCCTTACCCACAGCACTGTACCGGTTGCCGACTTGTGAATTGTCTAGAGTAAATCTAGGGAGTGATGTTCAACTCGTACCCCCACCATGTCTATGCACTTAATTTCTCTATCATTTCTAGCCCCACTTCCCCCGGCCGCTAGGCACCCAATCTCCCTCTAGGTCACCATAGTGGTGGGCCCACCTAGCACCCAAACAAAAAAAAAAAAGGTTTTGTGTGGGCCGTAACATGCCAACCAGCAAACACTACTTGTATGTAAACGAAAATATTTAATTTTGAATGTTTGTGGATTTTTTCTAAGTTTCAACTTGGTTTAAGCATAAAAAATATGTTATAAACAATTGACAAAACAAGAAGCACTATGAACCACCTTGGATCTCTTTCATTCTTACCTTTGTGATTCCTTTTTCAAAAGCATTATAAGCTTCACAATTTTCCATGTCCAATTCTCTTGTATTACTCAGAGTAGATTTACTACTCGATTCATTTATTTCAGTTTCTGATCCTTTCTCAAGATCTATGGTTTCCTGCATGATAAATATGAAATTGGTTTAAATCTCTACTTATGTTGAAGAAGAAACTCTGTATTACTAAAACAATTAATTTGCAACATTGTAAATAACGGTTTTGGGGGGGGGAATGGTATCAAAGTTCGAGGTTCCCTCGTTATGATCATCCAAAAAAAGAGGGACCATGGTCACCCAAAGTGAGAACACATTGTCACGAGTAATGCCACAAAAAAGAGGGGCAACAAGTAAAGGGAGTATTGGGAATAGTCTCCCATTGGTTAAGACTAAAACCTCTTATGTGCCTTATATATGTGAAAGTCTCATACCTTACTAGTTCGAACTTTTGAAATGAAAAATTAATAAAAAAAAATGATGTACTGCATGTGAATGGTCTTACATTGAACCATCATATCAACAATACTTCCCCCTCTCAACACCAAAAACACCCCTTTATAAAATGAACCAATCTGTTGTCATAAGGCCATTGTACATGAATCTCAATCCCTAAAAAGGGAGGTATAAAGCGTTGGGAGTAGAATATCTTGTATTCCGTTGCATGAGTTTGTGAGCTAACTCCAAAAAACCATTAAAAATCCAAAGAGATTGAAACCTGAACACAGTATTGGAAAGACCACATTAATATCTATTTCACATAATAATATACCAACCATTTGTGGAGGTTCAATAGCCACTTCACTTCCAGATTGTCCAGCATCAAAATGTCCACGCTGCATGAAAAGAAAAAGTCAGAATCTCTCAAAGTAAAGAAAATAGGAAAACTATATTGTAGTTTATTTTCCAGTTTCACCTGTTGATATTTGCTATATCGAAATATAGAACTAAGGATCATCGAGGACAATGGAAAATATATATGGAACATAGTCATTACTTTAAGTTGAAGACCCTTTCAATCCAAGTACCTAATATATAATTGAGAAACCAAAATCCAATTCAGTATTTAAAACCAAGAGAAAGCATCTAAGATGTAAAGATTAATGAAAAAAGAATGTACATGATTAATGTCTAGATATCTTAGAGAAACAAAACCACGAAACAACGGGGGCCTGAAACTCTACTTTCAGCATTCCCATCAACAGAGGAACAGACCCCCAAAGAAACAAGCAAACAAGAACACTAGGAATCCTATTTCAATTATCATGTTTTTTATTTCATGGTTATCAAGTTTTTAATAATGTGTTAGCATAAATGCTGGAAATAGAATTTTTATCATCCTATAGTTTTGTTGTTAGATAGATCCAGCACCCCATTGGATTGTTAATATATCAAATGTCAAATCCGTTCTCAACTATGTAGCCTAATTTCTAAAGATTTTCTCACATCTAACCAAAAAGAGCCTATATATCTTGCATGATATGGGCCAACTCCTTTGTACAATCTGCACTTTCTTCTTTCCAAAACAATATTTCTAGTGTCTACAGTATTATATTTGTGATTGGTTCACCTCTTATTTGGATATGGATTTACTATTAAAGCCCAAGGCTTTACAAAAAGAACAAAATTAAAGTAATTAGGGGGTCCCCTCAATGTTTTCTTATTATAAGATTCTTATAGTGAGGCATTGGATTGTCTGGTATTTAAAAAATAACAATTAGAGGCAAAATAATTCAGGGGTTTCGGAAGGGCTGAAATTTGCTCGTACCACTTTGGAGAATAATTCTATATTGGAAAATGTTGGGAATTTAAATGTTTTTATATATTAATTAATTTCTTCAGCTAATAATTTAAGGTTTTGGATTAGATACCTTGAAAAGCAAATCATGTAGATTCCTTGTAGATCACAACTTCTTTTTGGTTGATACAAGGCTGGCTTATGCAGGCCGTGGCCGCCAACTTTGAGTATGGAATTGACTTTGTTGGTTGAGTGGAGTTACGGTAATTCAATCTATAAAGGAAGGACAATCGATCGCACTTGGCTCAGAACCACCTAACGGTGGCTCTCTACTCCCTCAAGACTTGCTTCTTATTTTTCCTTCACCCTTCCTTCTAATCCCTCAAAACATGTGGTTTTCCAAAGCTACTCGACATTTTTTTATTCATATCAACCATTGTTAGGGATAATGGCCCCATCAATCGGAGGACACTTGCCAAGCTGCATGTCCCAACCTCAAGAAGACACATGGCTTATCACTTGCAAGCACATAAGACTTCCACCTCAAAGGTTGGATACAGCAGGATCTGATCGCGAATATCTCAGAATAGTGATCATGGGTCTGCGCAAATCGCCTACGTCTCCCCACTCCCAACATAGCCTGCTTATGACGTCATCCCCGAGCAAAGATCTCCGATCCACAATCAAAAGACTCCCCTAAGATCACCATCCAACGGCTGTCAGTCCATCTCCCTACAATTGACCACGATATATCCGGGAATGAATTGCAAGCTCGCACCCACTCTCCTTACCTGTCCCATAACTCCAACCCACATGGCAACTCACATCTCGCTCAGTTGGGCAAAGAGTTCGGGATAGAGTTAACAACTACAACAACACAGTAGATCGTGCCAGATCCCTCATAAGGAGTTTGGATCACCTGCATATACATGTACTCTTCATGGGATCCCATCACCATCAATGTAGTGTGGGACCCACCTATAGAGTATGGGATCCATTGAATATGGATGGTGATGGAATCTCAAAGAGGGTACAAGAACATGCAAATAAATTATTCTCCCTCATGAACAAATAAGAACTTACGCTGTGCATCTCCTATAAATACAACACTCCTCAGGTCAAGGGATCAAGTCTCTCTCTCTCTCTCTCTCTCTCTCTCTCTCTCTCTCTCTCTCTCTATGTGTTTGTGTGTGTGTTAAACCCACGTTTTAAGAGCTCATATTTTCATACCGAGCTTCACACTACTTGTGTTATGTTCTAACTAATACATCAGAGTGGCCTCAGGGTTTTCAAACTCGTCCTCACTTGCATATTTACTTCCTCCCTCATAGATCCGACCAGTCAAAGGAAGCTCGAATGATTACAGATAGCAACAACCATCTAAGAATATCTTTATATAATTAAAATCGCGGTACAATATTGTCTAGGCTTATAGGTGGAGACATCTTCGAAGATGTTGGGTTGTCCCGACGTGTTACTTCAAAGGTAAACATTACAAAAAGTGAGTTTTAAAATGGAAAACTTATCACATTTGAAGAACCAAAACAAAAAAACTTCATGAAATAAAGGAAAGAGTAACATCACATGCTATAATGAGAATGCAAAGTTTGGAGTTTGATGTACCAGGCAAAATAATTATTCTGTGTTCATGCAAGCTTGGCAATCTTCTTCTTCTTTCTTGTTCTTCCTCTCCTTATTCTTTATGACTATTTTCTTTTGTTCTCTTGGAAAGGATTGCTATTTATATTTCATATTCCCTAACGAGTTCCACGAAGATTTACAAATTAATGAATAAAAAACAAAGTTACATCACAAATAATGATTTGAAAGTTGAAACTCCTGTTGAACAAGAAAAGTGTTAGGTTCAAAATCTTGTCATTTGATACTTTCCGACTTTTGTGATCCGCAGATGTAAAACATCATATAGGTCATCACAAAGAATTCACGCCTAACAAAAAGTGGAAATGGTTCGATAAGACCTTGGTAAGGTTCTATCAACCGTGTCGCATCATGGATTGTTATTTAAAGGCCATTTAATATTCACTGTGAGGGGATTAGAGACTAGAGATTCAAATTGTTGCACACCTCCTCTTTTTTTTTTTTTTTTTTTTTTTTTCTGGGTGTGTATATGTGTGTAAGTAAAACATCTATTGATTAAAGAAACAGGGAATAGATTAATGAGCCACGGAATGGAGTTGGGCCATATCATAAATTGTGGCACATCAATCGCACCCATGTAAGTCAATAAGACCGAATGGCATCATTTGGGCCAATATTAGTCTCCGAAATGGAATCTTTTTGTCTGGAGTCTGATTGATGCCCGATTAGTCTATAGAGATTCGTCTGAATTATGCACATAACACTCGTATATGTCAATAAACATGAACACGATGTTTTACTGCCCAGATTCCATCGACCATTCTCGGCCCCGGAAACAAAATCTTTTTTAATGGAGTTCAATTGACGCCCAGTCTCTCTTTGGAGTCGTCTCATCATGCACATCACCCCTGTATATGTTGATAGGCAAGAACACGATGTTTTGCTGCCCAAAGTCCATCGATCGGCTAATTTTCCCCGGAAACAGAATCTTTTTACCAGGTCCAATAATGCTCGATGAGTCTCTTTGGACTCATCTCATTGTCTACTTCACACCCGTATATGTCGATAAGCACGAACGCACTGTTTTACTGCCTGAATTCCATTGACCAATATCGTCCCAAAACATTATCTTTTAAAAGGCATGAGGGAATGAACAAGAAAATTTTGTAACCCCCAAAAAGAAAAGTTTCTTAACATTACAAAATTGTAAAGAGAGTAGCAACAAGAAAGTATGAAATGGTATGGGCTGAACTTTTCTGATTGCTTCAAGTGGAGTGTAAGGTACTCTATACATAGATTTGCTCAAATTCCCTCTTGTGGGAATGTCATGGGATCCCAATGAATCAAACATAAAATTGACAAATCAAAAAAGTAAAATCGATAGTCTCATGAATACATTTTCCCATATATTAAAAACTCAAAGTGGAAGACGCCCAAAACATTCTTGCTCTGGGGAAGCGTCTTGACCTTTTAAATCTCATTTCACTGTAATTTCTTTTGATGTTGTCTCATTATTTTCATTGGATACTTAGATTGACATATTATAGCACCTTCTGCTTTCGGTTTGCTTTTCAAATTATAGTTGGTGGTCTTTATTGCATTTTTTTTCAGTCATCTTATATTATGATACGCGACCTTTCTGACTCTAATGGAGATAACCGACCAACTGAGCAGACTTTTAGAATAATAAAAAAATCATCCCCACTTAAATGGGCCATGATAGAAAGTCGTCACTAGTTCAGGTGAGTGGCAAAGTGATTTCAATTAAAAATAAATGGAGGCTCAGACTACTTATCAAACTATGTGTTTATGGGTTTTAGCATCGACTTCTAAGATTGCGTATTATTTTGAATCTTGTGGCCTCCAAGGCCATAATCAGAGGATTTGAGGGATCGGATTTGGGTAGGATGGG
>CM053267.1:53399202-53691541 GCA_028583415.1 Protea cynaroides | reverse complement strand
CAATAGAAAATCAACAAACGAAGCTCGATACCACTTGTTAGGGGAAAAATCACTCCCACACGATCGAACTTATGAGAAGATAACAAGTATATCACAAAAATATTTTCAGCCCTAACAATATGTGCAAATAATGAATATAAATCAACCACACATGAGCACAAGAATTTAACGTGGAAAAACCTCTTTCAAATCGAAGAGTAAAAAACCACGGGACTCTAAAGCCCAAATCGAAACTTCACTATTATCAATAGAGGTTACAAAACCTAGTTCCAATTCTTCCAATGGGTATACAACCCCAATAGCAACAAGAAGTAAAACTACTTACTCGAAGAAACAAAGAGATGCGAAATTTCACCCAAAGAAGCGAGAGGCTGCTGTACGGAGCGAATAACTTGACTTAGAAAACTCCAATAAAAATCTGACCGTACAGATTGATGAACTATGTGTCCTCTACCTGCTGTCCGAAAATCAGTCCAATCGGACCACGGATGACCTCACGATCGTCGGCGTGGTCTCGGGTGCGGCCCTAACCCCCGCCCGGAAAACGGCCCCCCCCTTTTCTTTTTCTTTTTTTTCTCAAACCCACCCCCCTTCCATTCTTTTGGTCCACTATTAAAAAATAACAAAAAGAAAATAGAAAAAAGGGAAAAAAAAACATAAAACAAAAAAAAAAATTAGCCCTTTGAAAAAAAAGAAAAAAAACCAAAAAAACAAAAAATATATATATAAATTTTTTTTCACCCTTGGTTAAGAGGCATATCTTCACTCTTTTTTTTTTTTTTTTGGTTAAACAGATTTGTATTCATTTATACTGCAGGAAAAAGCCATCCCTGCATATCTTCACCCTGGACTTGCCTTAATCCATCCCTCTTCTTCTTCTTCGTTATATTGATACAGGAGAACCCTCAAGGGGATTATATATATTAAAAATAAATAAATAAAAAAACCCCACCAAACCAACACTCAACTACATGACCAAAAATCTGCTGGGTTATCTAGCATTCCCGTGGTCATGTCCATACTTGCTTGGATTCAAGTCGAAATGTTCTATGTTGACTAACGCCTAGTCTCTGTACATATTTGAGTACATATTACATCGAGTAAAATATATCTCTCTTTTTAGCTAAAGATCAGATTATATTAAAACTAAGGGAAAAAAAAACAGTAACTTACAAAGCAAAATAACTAAAATTAAAAAGCCATCCCGAAGCGAAGCCCCACCCTCAGCAATGCAACTAATTTCAAGGTGAAGAAAAATGGAATTAATACAAGTACAATGATTTTTAGTGATGTTTAATTTTCATGAGGTTGTGTTTCTCTTGCCAGAGCAAACTCTTAGAAGTCATAGTTTTCTTTTTATTCAAATTTCAGTTAAAAACAAGTCCAGGAATACAGGGGAAAAAAATGTGAGATTCACAAAGCCTAATACCTCCTCCAAATATGGAAATGTAAAATATTATAAGGCTAAAACAGAAACTTTTTCTAATCATCATATAGGATAATATGGAACTACCTATCTCTTTTTCTCTTTTTTTTTTTTTTCTTTTTTTAATTACTAAAATGTGGCAAATGAATATACTTCAGTTTTCAAACAAAGTATTTTATTGGTAGTAGAAAATATTATTGAAGAGAGTTTTTACTTCAATTTTCATTTACTTTGTAAGGAGTGTTATTGTTAGAATTGAGAGCATAAACAAGAAAAAAAGATTTAACGTGGTTCAACACCCTAGCATGGGATGCCAACCTCCACCTAAAGAAAAAGAGACCTCCTTTATTCCCAAGAAAAATCAACAGTTTTCTGCACCTGACAAAGTGTTCTCATCTGTCAGTCTTACCTAGGGTTTTCCCCATAGATACAATATATAGGGACCCTAGAAACCCTAATCCCCACATAATTACAAGTTTATCCTGTGCATGTAATAAATTCAAACCCTAATACAAATACAACCCTGATAACTATGTGGACCCCACAGAATATAAGACACCAACCCAACAAATCTCCACCTAGTTTGAATTCTACAAACCACTTGAAAAAGAACCCGTTAATGTCGATTTTGTAAACTTGTCCATTGTCTCTGCTAAAATTGCTATACCCAAATCGGTATAGCTCACACCCCATACGGGTGTCCCACGTAGCTCACCACCACACGATGTGATGTAACTCCACCTCTCCCACTGTCGTAGCACCTATCGAAGAGATCACCGTCACTCAGAAAATCCTCTACAACTCCAGATACACTTGGAATCCGAGCCTCTCACCTCTGCACCTCCAGTGTAGACCTAGAGATCCGACTCCTCATCCTAGCCCAGCCAGTCCTGCTTTACCCCCACGGTGTAGTATCAATTGGCCAATATGTGTATCATGCCGAGATTCAAACCTACATTCAGATCCAAGGGAAAACCTCTCCGATCTGACCAGACCCAAGAGATACTTCTTCCACAACACTTGATAAACCCCCACATGCGATATCACCATTGAAATGTCTTGCAATTGAAGAAGCCCTACAATTGCATTCGATGAACCCCCTCGCTTAAGATCTTCGAACGAAATCAAACTCCATCATCCCAGGCATCACAAAATCTTCCATGATCCTCTCGAGAAACAGGAACACCAAATATACTTTCCATATTTGGCAGACCCAAATATTGACCCAGATCTACCTAGTGACACTACAACAATGTTCATTTTTGGCGACGGAAAATTTCCGTCGCCAAAATGAGGTTTCCGTCGTCGTTTATATTTACCAACGGACCAGTTTCCGTCTTATATTCTATCGGCGTAGCGGCCGTGGGTATAAATTCCCATTTTTACCAACGGAAAATAAATTCTTGTGGCTAAAATATTATATTTTTAGCCACGGAAAACAAATTCCCGTGGTTGAAGCTTTGATATTTACCGACGGTAACGAATGTTCCGTTGGTAAAAATCTCTATATTACCAACACCCTATGTATTACCCTGGGTATAATACTATATTTTTTCCCACGGAAATTTAAATTTCCGTGGGCATAAATTTGTATATTTACCAATGGAAACCTAATTTCCGTGGGTAAAAATAATATTTACCAACGGATATTGTTTTACCGTCGGTAAAAATAATATTTTTTTTTTTTTAAATTTTCCCAAGCAATACCCATACTGAAATATTCCTGTTATAAACACTAAAAACACAAGCAAAACACAAAAGAATGGATTAAAACTAGCAACTAAAATGTAGAAGAATTCCAAGTGAATATCGATATTCCAACCTTTACAGGGAAATAAGCTAAGTTAAAAAAAAAAAAACATTGTATATATACAGTACTCCAAAGTACAACAAAAAAAATTGCATTGTATACAATAACATTCCAAAATTTTGTAACTCCAATCCACCAAAATGCTTCTCATCAGCTTCCTTCCCTTGTCTGATTCACACCACACCACTTTTCATTTCTTAGATACAAAAAGAAGGCATTGATCAACCATTTCAAGCATCCCATTGAACTTCTTCAAAAACCTAAATCATGAAATGCATTGAGCAAACAAATGTCAGCCTTCCATGCTTGCTGTTTGTTAAAATCACATAAAAAAGAAAATAAGAAAAACAAGGTACTTTAGAATTTCAATATATATATGAAGAAAAACAAAGTACTTTAGGTATGGGTTCACCCACAGCACAACTGAAAAACAATGACATGCAATAGCATAAATCAATGAACAAGCAAATCATCTGAATGGAACTGAGCTAGAAACAGAAACTTAAAGTAGTAATTGTGTAACGTTGGTTGTTAAAAGAACTAGAAAAAGCAAACCTACATTCTCAAGCTCAGAAGTTCACAGAACATTGACATGTTGATAGCATTAGCAAATGAAAAATAACTTCCTGCATTGAAATCCATAACATTTAAAAAAAGAAGTTAAGAGATAAAGGAGAAGAAGAAGAAGAGCTCTGTTAAGAGATAGGGGGAAGATTAAATCCATAACCTCGAGGATGATGAAGACAGGAGGGGGGGAGGGATAAGAGAAAGGTTCTGTTTTTTTTTTTTTTTTTGTGAACAAGAGAGCATATATTATATTTAATCTTCGCCCCCCCAAAAATAAAAGAAAAACACCCCGCATGGAGATGGGATCCCATCGCAAGACCTGGCTATAACCAGCCAAGGTCCAGCCGCTGCCACCTTCATCCAAGTACACCCCAAGTATCTCTCATAAAACCCAAATCATGAAATTGATGAAAATCATCCATGAACTTGCAAGCAGGATTTTCAAGGAGCTTAGGTTAGCAGATAGAGTAAATTATCCTTAACTAACTGAATTTCTCATCCTTGTAAGCCAATTTACCTATCTTATATTGGTATTATCCTTGATATCTTAGAAGAAAAGCATAGACTTCACAATCCAAGAAGAACAGACCCCCCCCCACACACACACACACACCCTATCCCACCCCACCCCAAAACACCCACAAAAAGGTTTTTCTAACTAGCTGCTTGGCCAACTCATGAGAATCATCAATGAAAAGCAAGATGCTGGAGGAATTCCAATTTATGGAAAGAACAGAAAGGCTACATATTTAAGAAGATTAAATACAGATCACTCTTTGCATCAGCCAAAAGCCACCATTAGAGAGAAACCAACAAATCATCTTCCCAAGCATTGAAATGAGAGTTTTGGATTGAAATCAAAGTATAAACTAATAAACAGAGTCTACATTTAGACTTTACATACAGGACAGTCTTAAACACTATAACAAACACTAGACTTCTTTCTACACAAGGTTATTCTGATGATGTACATAACTAAAGTACACAACATAAAAAATGACATTGCATCTAGCCTTTTATCACTTAGTCATGCTTCACAGTATCATCTCAAGCAAGTGATCAAACAAACGATCGAATTTCAGGTCAGCCCTAAAAGGAATGCAGTAGGCCAACAGTTGTTCTACTTGAGCTTTCATTCAAGAGTCATGGTATCCTAGAAAGTAGAAAGCTAAGAATTGCCTCCCCTAAGCAAGATTATAGAGTTAAAAATATATGTACTATTGGGCACCATATATTCCAGTTAAGCATCTTGAATATCCTTTGTAGCAGCAACTTTAATGGTGTTTAAAAATGGACAAACATTTCATCCGGATACATTATCTCTGGGTTGTTCCAAACCATGACAATTGACAAGAAAACAGCTTAGAAATAGACTAAATAAGGTTTGGGTACTGCACCATGGTCAAAGTTGTGGCATTTGATTGGGGCCAATGTTAACAAAATTTGGATATCAAACTCATTAGAAGATTTCGAATGGTTAACTACATTAGAACCCCAAAATTTAGGGGTAATTATCCTACCCTAAATGGTTAACTATTAGAACCCCAAAAAAAAAAAAAAAAAAATTGCTACCTGCTGAAAAAACTGGCACTTGAGCTTTCGAATGAAAAGCAAAATCCAGTCATTCATAAAGTAGAAGATGACAACAATTGGGTTCAGAAATTTCATACCTAGATTTAAATTAAAATTTTTATTATGGACAACAAAAGGAAAGTGAATGCATAAATGGATGAGGGAGAAAGCTCATACCTCCCAAAACTTTACATGTATTGGTGTTGCTGTAGCCAAATCCAGGTGCATTTTTATGTCATCATGTAGCTCTTCCAGTTCCTTCACTGTCAAACCCTGTAGTACACATTTCAGTTTTTTTTCTAAGAAGTCATTATAAATAACAACAGAATCGCATAAATGCAAAGACAGCTAACTTTCAGCAAAGTATATATATTAGGTCAATCCACAAAGCCTTGAAGAAGGTCAAGAAAATTAGGCAGTGGTTGAGTAGTTCGAAAAGATTAGTTGCCACTTTTTTTTAACCCTAATTCCTCTAGCTTGGGGTTGCAAAGTAACAAAATTTATCTAGTTTGAAAAGATTGGCTGGATTGGACACCCTTAACTGCATCAAGTTAGCACCTCCAGTTGCTTCAAGTTGGAGTGTCGTAAGCCCATAAACCAGAGAACAGGGTTACCAGAATAACTCTTCTATGTCTGCAATATGACCCAAGTACACTATCTCTTCATTGTTTTTTGAATAAAGTGTGTATGTAAAGATCAGCTTTTGAAGCCTTGAATCCTATTCTCTTGCATCAGAGGAAAAGATAATGCAAATAAAACAATACCAAAAGATTTGGTAGCACAAAAGAAAAACAAAAAAATTCTACAGTATTAATTTTCAAAACATCAAACAGATGCAGACATGAGTCCTTGTTTTGCATTTCACTTTGGTGATTTTAAGACCTTCATAGAAAATTGAGTGATTAAATTTAAAGAGTTATCAGAACTGATATGCCAGTATCTTCCATAAATTATGCCAAATAAGTCTAGGATATGGTACAAGCATGGCTAATTATGCACTAAGAGTTGCTAAGTTCATTGGGCAATTTAACAGCCAAGAAAAGAAAATATCTACTTGAACTACATTACTGCTCAAAGTAGAATCTTGGCTGAATGAACTAGAACAAAAAAGGTTCAGATGATTTTGGCTGAACTTTTCTTTTACATAAAAATTTGCTAATGGAAGCTACATCCATCCAAGAGAATGGGGAATGGTAACAGAGAAGATTCCAACTTCTTCTTCTTTTTTCTCTCGCTGAGAAAAATATCACAAGATCACTATTTCACAGTTGAATTGAAATTTACTACAACAAACAGGGTGGGATACAATTGAAGACACCAAAGAGCATCAACCAATGAGCAAGACAGTACCAATTTGTAAAACAAGGGGGAAAAACATTTATGGTAGCAAACATCTAAGTTCAAAGACTTTCTTACCTACACATAACAAATGACCATATTCAAAAACAACTCATCCATCACTCAGAATAACACAAAGAACCAAAATTAGGGAGGGGGCAAACAACAAAACGATTGTGAATGCACAACATAAAAAACAGTTAGGCACAACACAGTTTCGATTCCTCGTTAGATTTACCGCAAATGAAAGAAAAAATATGAGGCATTAAGGCATGAACAAAGGGTAGAAAGAAAACCAATTAAGTAAAAAAGAAATTTTCTTTGCATTGTATAATAAGGTTACAATGTGACACGGTTTCTGTAATATGTGTAACTCTATTGATCACAGCCACCATACATGAGTTTTAGCTATTCCATCAACAATAAATTAAACAGGGGCGGAATTGAAATACAAGGAAATCGTACAACACCCAATATGAGACAATAAATCCTCAGAAAAGTACTAAAAATGGATTTCAAGCACAAATTGTACAAGTGGGATACCTTGGGTCAGCTTTGGCAATCAATCAGAAAAATAATGCCAACCAACAACAATCCCTACCACTAGTAGCACTTTGAGGATGAACTTAAGAGTTAGTATGGATGATGTCGGTGAGTGTGATTGTGATGCTTCTTCTGGTCTCTCTCTTAGCTTGCCAAACAACTTCAATAGGAGCTTAGGAAGTGGACCCACTTTCCTTGAAGCTGTGAATAAAACAAAACAATTTTAGTAGCTTACAAAATAGATACAGATACAAGCCAAAGAGGTTTAAGAGGACATAATAAAGGTGACCTTCAACAATCTCTAATCGTAAATATGTATAGCTACTAAATGAGCATCATACCATGCCACCAATCAATGATCTTAATAAATACAAATTCAAGATTCAACATATGCAATCCAAAGCCATGAAGGTTTAAGCATTTATGAAATATAATTTAAAAGGAAGAACCCATTAGATTTTTTGTTTTTATTTTTTGATAGAGAAAAAGAAACGATTAGATTGGTTGACAATTAGCAGCATAAGCCATAGGTACATTGAATCCATGTAGAAAATAAGTACCTTTAATCTTCCATTCAGGATAGATGAATTTCTTCTTGCATGTCTGTGTTTCGGTAACCTTAGAGAGTAATCCCATATTAGACTCTTAGACCTGACCTTCTTGCAAATTGCCTCAAACCAAACAAATTGACCAAAACAAGCTAAATCCAGGACTTCTACCCCCAGCACCCTATTCTAATTGATTTGTATCTGTGAAGAATCAAAGGCTAAGAAGACAAGCATATACTCCATTTCACTCAAATTCAAATCTACAAGGGAAATGCAGAGAAGGGGAAGAAGAACTTCAAGAATCAAAAACCAAAAAATACAAGAGGGGGACTCTAAGGCCTACCCTATACGAGCCTAACTAAAACCTTCTTTATTTCTTTTTTTTTTCTTGGTGAAAAAGCCTAACTAAAACAATGAAACAAGAAAAAAAAAAATACCCCAAACCTTGCGAACAAACAAAACCACCTAAATCCTTTAGTCCAGACCAATTTGATAGACAAGAGAGAAAAAAAACGTAAATCAAAGGGGCAACAAAAGAAATAGGAAATTAAACCTTCAAGAAAATAAGTACAAGAGAGAATAAAAAATTACCTCTGGTCTTCTTTTCCTTCTCCTTCTTGTTCCTTCTCAGGTTAATCGATCAGATTCTGGAAACACCAAAGAGGACCCTTCTCGGTTGATTCTCTTGGATTTTATCCCCACCTGTAGCCGTAGAGAAATGAAACCCAGACCTCCGTATTTCCCACACCTCATCTTTCACTGTCACTTCTCATGCTAGCAGCCATCAACGACCCATAATCCTTTAATCTGCATTCTCTGCTAGCGCTTTCTTCACCAAACCTTCAATTTCCCACAGTTGCAACAAAGACACCAATCGAAAACTCAAAGAAAGAAATCCCAAGGTGAAACCCTCAGCCAAGCCTCTTCCCTCTCTGATTTTCTCCCTTGCCGCCACATAGACAAAAGAACCCAGCTGCGATTCGAGCCCCTCTCTCAACTCTTCAATCTTGGTCCTTAAAACCTCAAGCTTCCCTTTCTCTCCCTCGGATTTCTCAGCTTCACCACTCTCTCCTCTGATTCGAATCCTCTTCGCCTTCTGCTCCATGGTTTCCTCTCAAAACTCCTCGTCTCTCACCATTTTTGCCTCTCCTTTCAGACTCACTCTCTCCCTTTTCCTGATTCAAATGAACTCCCCGGCCCCCCCCCCCTCCCCCTTTTAGGGTTTGAGAATAGGTTTCTGGAACCCAATTGATTCGATCTAATTAAACCCTTTGATATTTTGCCATGAGAATCTCAATTCCGTGGCCTAAAATGATTTTTGACCACGAAAATATGATCCCGTCGACTAAAAAGATTTTGGCCATGGGAAGTTTGGTGGTGTCGGTAAAGTCTATTATTTTTTACCACGGGAACCTAAATCCCGTCGCCAAAAATGATTTATGGCCACGGGAATTTAGATTCCGTCGACTAAAATGATTTTTTCCCACGGGAAAATAACTCCCGTCGACAAAATCATTTTGGCCACGGGAATTTTGATGTCGTTGGTAAACTCTATGATTTTTTGCCACGGGAACCTAATGATTTTTTGCCACGGGAACCTAAATACCGTGGCCAAAAATGATTTATGGCCACGGGAATTTAGATTCCGTCGGCTAAAATGATTTTTAGCCACGAGAATTTTATTTTCGTCGCCAATTTCTGTCGCAAAAAATGAAGATTGTTGTAGTGTGTCACCTTCCAAAATAGAAGCACCTTCCTTACCTGGCTCATCCACAATCGCAGCACTTTCCTTCGATGGTACAATACTGGGTTCCATAGAAGGAAATCTCAAAAAATGTCCCAGATCAGAATTACCTCCCATAGTTAATCGATTTCTTGTTACTGTCTAGTTTAATGTTTGAAATAACCCATGTTGTGCTTGGTGGATGTTTATTTTAATGCTAAGTTTGATCAATAATGTGTTTGGACTTAAAGTCAATTCAATGTCATCTAATTAAATCTTAATCTCATTTTTTCCCATTGGTTTGTTGTCACTTTGTTTGGATTATTCCCATTGTTGATCGGACTTGGCCCAGTCTACAATTTTATATGGTTCAGCCCATTTGATTCCTTTATGATTTAGATTGATACTTATCATGATCTAACCCATGTGTCTTACTATGTTCCTTGTGTAGGTGCAGCCCATAATAGGTTTTCCTTGTTTAGCTCCAGCCCATTAGAGTCTGAGTGTGTTCCTTGTTTAGGTCCAGCCCGTAAGAGTCCTAATAGGTTTTCTTGTTTTGGTCCAGCCCATGAAAATCTTAGTAGGTTTCTTTGTTTAGAGGCCGGTTCACCATTACATTGTGTTTAGAGTTGGCCCTTAGTCAGTTATCTATGTTTCACCTGCTTATCATCATCGCGGGCCGATTCAATCTTTCAGCTATCATCCATCACTGCAGTTCATGTTCGGCATACATCATGATTAACATGCATAGGTTGATCAACCCCTTGTCTATTATCTTTATGTTTGTAATGCGTGAATTAATTAACTCATTCGTTTTGTTGCTCCCTTGCTTGCTACAAGTGTTAGATCCATTTAATTTCATTCTTTTACTTGTCCATATGATTTTTATGCCTTGCTTATATTTGTTGCATTCTCCTGTCATTTGTTTGGGTGAGTATCCTGGATGGCAAGAAGTTAGATTCAGAGCGAGGACATAGAGACTTCCGTGAATCAATTGGCTCTAAAAAAGCAAACTCGCTGAAGTTGGTAGCTTTCATACAAACAAGTGCGGCGTTCAAAGCACGCAAGATCATTTTCTCTCTTGGCGTTCACCTCTACTCACAGGCAGGTAACGCTCCTAACTCTATGTCTTTACTTTATATGGTATATGGGTTCGGCCATCGTGCATCCATAATTATTCGATGCGGGTAGGTAACACGATATGCATGCGGCACTTGCCATCCCTAGTATAGTGACGGGCGGGATAGGCTAGGACGTCCCCTACCCCTTCAATGTATCCCATAATGCGAAAGGAAAATGTATTAATAGTTTTAATCCCCAATCCCCACTTATGTATCCCTTAGGAATTTCTATAAAATTTTGTAATTATTCCTGTGCAATACGGGCTTACGCGCTTATGATGCGCGAATAAATATAGGCATGTGGATGTATGTAAGAATAAAGCGAGGCACCGATGCCTATTGTCCAATGCCTAGAGTATCCTTTCACATGTTGACAAATTAAAATTGTTTTCATTTTTGCGCGTAGTTCATTCCGAACTACGTATGGACTTGATTCTCGGATTCCATCCCGAGATACGTAGGCTGCCTGGGAATCCATTACCCAAGCTCAGTCCAATTGCAATGAGGGTTGCAATAATACCCAAGTTGCATCATAATGCATTTTGTACATTGATTTAAAAACTATACTCTTTTCAAACTTATTATGTCAGTCATCCTGCATAGTTTCAAAAAAATTCAAAATTCAAGAAAAGTCAAATTTTAATTCAATTTCAATTTCAATTTATTCAAATTTCAATATCAAATTTCAAAATTCAAAGTTAAATTTCAAAAATTCAATTTCAATTCAATTTCGGTTTCAATTTCAATTCCAAATCTATTTTCAATTTCAAATTCAATCCAATTTCTATTTCAATTTCAATTTAAATTCCAAATCCAATTTCAATTTCAAATTCAATTCAATTTCTATTTCAATTTCAAGTTTTAGTTCCAGTTTTAATTTCAAGTTCAATTCAATTTCTATTTCAATTTCAAGTTTCAATTCCAATTTCAATTTCAAACTCAATTTCAATTCAATTTTCAAATTTCAAACTTCATTTCAATTCTCCATCTTCGCATGAAATTTTGGGCAAACATTTCATCATCGCATGGAAGTTTCTTTTCAATCTTGGGCAAACATTTCATCATTACATGGAAATCCCTTTCAATTTTGGGCAAACATTTCATCATCGCATGGAAGTCCTTTTCAAATCCTACTTTACATAGACGGTCTACCAGCTTGACTAGTGGATGTAGAAGTCTATTCGATGTGTCTTACATAGACGATCTACCAACTTGACTAGTGGTTGTAGAAGTCTATTCAATGTATCTTACATAGACGGTCTACCAGCTTGACTAATGGTTGTAGAAGTCTATTCGATGTGCTTTACATAGACGGTCTACCAGCTTAACTAGTAGCTGTAGAAGTCTATTCAATTACTTTACATAAACGATCTACCAGCTTGACTAGTGGCTGTAGAAGTCTATTCGTTTACTTTACATAGACGGTCTACCAGCTTGACTAGTGGTTGTAGAAGTCTATTCGATGTGTTTTACATAGACGGTCTATCAGCTTGACTAGTGGTTGTAGAAGTCTATTCGATGTTTTATATAGACGGCCTACCAGTTTGACTAGTGACTGTAGGAGTCTATTCAATATCCTAAACCTAGATGACATATTAGCTTGACTAGTGGCTATAGGGATCTACCATCTTATCAATCCAAGCGATTGAACTATGTTGGACTTGATTCTTGGGCTTGTCCTGAGATACGTAGGTAGCTTGGGTGTTTATCATTCAAGTTCAGTCCTAAACTAATTTATTTTAATTTACTTTCATTACTTTCATTTCTTTCAAAAATCATTGAATCTGAACTTTGGACTACGCTACATTAACTAAAAAATGATTTTTGTTTGTCAACATGTTGAGTGATACGCTTGTTATCCGAAATTGGCTGATTGGTCCGTCATCCAATCATTTTATTTTGATCTCTATCACATTTTAATTTTTCCTACTGTTTTATTGATGGCTTGCTCCTAGATTGAAATACATCTAGAACTTAGGTTTGGTACCTGTTAAAAATTGTTTAGCCATTGCCTGTAATTTAAATTAGGATAGGAAATGATAGTATATGAAAACTAATTTTCGGATTAGACAATTTGGGTGCCTAACACCTTCCCGAATTGTAACATGACACTTACCCATTATTTCTTTGGTTTGACCATAAGCCTTGATCCATACGTGAGTCATTAGTATTTCTCATATGAGAAATCATATATAGGTCCTAGACCTTATCTAGGTGGCGACTCCATTTCTTCATCATTTTTATCATCTCATGCAAATCACAAAACCAATCGTCCCTACATTGTCTTATATCTTTCTATAGTGCCATCGGCTCTTCTCTTGATTCAGAATACCCACTTGCAACTGACTATATTATAAGTTGGTAAGGGTGGAATTAGCGTCCATGTACCATTGCTTATTAAAACATTATATTCATTGGACATAACCTCACGCCATTTTACACTCTTGTTGGCTTCAATAAAACATGTTGGTTCCAATTCAATAATTGATTATGTTAGGTGGGTAGATGGTAGAGGATACCAAGTTGATGGCCGCGGATTGAAACGGAGGACTATTGGATGTATTCAATCTGGCCCAGACTCCACCATACCTGAAGGTGTTGCTGCAATTGGAGGAACAATACTCTCTGAATCTGCAGCTGTGTTAGTCTCGGGTAAGACAACTTTAGTTATAGCAGTAGTAATAATAGGCTCTTCATTCATGGGTGGTGAAGTGGTAGTAGTGGATGTAGGGAGAGAAGGAGCAATACTTGGACCAGGAGGCGCCGTACAGGGTGGCCGTGGAAATGGGTTGGACCTGGAAGTGAGGATGAGAGAGGGGGGGTAGAGTGGACTTGGTACAGATGGTTGAATGTGGCCTTTACAAGGAAAGATACTCTCAATAAATTTCACATGGCGAGCCATGTAAATGTGACCAGAAGAGATGTGATGACACCGATAGCCATGCTGTAGGGGATTATAGCCTAGGAAAACGCAAGGCTTGAATCGATAATCAAATTTGTAAGCATTGTAAAGTTTTAGCAATGGATATACAGCACACCCAAAAACTTTTAAGAAATTATAATCAGGTGGTTTTGTGTGTAAAGTGTAAATGAGTTATTTCCATTAAGAACAGTGGTTGGTAGTCTATTGATCAAGTATACTGCTATCTCAATGGCATAGGACCAAAATTGCATGGGTAAAGAGGCATGGGCAAGAAATGTTTAACTAGTATCAATAATATGTCGAATCTTTGGCTCGGCAGCCCCATTTTACTCATGTGTATGAGGAAAGGCTACACGATTGATTATTCCACATTGTTGAAGATACTTGTTTCAGGTTTGAAATTCTACTCCCCAATCTAATTGAAACGCCTTAATGGATTTAGAAAATTGGTGTTCAACCATATTTTTAAATTTGACAAAGATGGGAGGAATTTCAAATCTTTTTGAAACAAGATATAACCAAGTAAATTTAATTTTGTCATCAATAAAAATAATAAAGTACTTGGCACCAATAGTAGATAAGATTGGAGTGGATCTCCATACATCACTAAAGACAAAATCAAGTCTCTCAATACTTAAAAAATCAGTAGGAGGCAATGGATTTTTATGAGACTTTCCCATATAACAAGAAGAAGAAGGATTGAAATGCAAAGAATCACATGAAAGAGAATTATAAGATAAAACATGACGAACTGTCTAGGTTGGGGATGGCCTAAACGAGCATGCCAGTCGTCAACAGTAATGCTTCACCAATGTGAGCAGCCAAGGGCGGTGGTTTATTGGTAAGAAGAAGGTCATGTAGCTGGTACAATCCATCCTTAAGGCTTCCTTGGAGTAAAGGCTTCCTGGTCACCTAATCTCGCACAACAAAAGCATGTGGGTGAAACTCAAAAAACAATTATTATCTTTGGTGAATTGATGCACAGATAATAAATTTTTAATAATATGCGATACATGTAGGATATTTGATAAAAGAAAATGATTGGTAGTAGATGATGACATAAGTTTAGAATAACCAATATTACTAATACTTAACCCTATGTCATTACCAACTTTCAGTTTGTCCTTACTATTGTAACTATGGGAATGTTGGAGATTGTTCATGTCAGGCGTGACATGATGGGTAGTCGCAGTATCTAGGAACCAATCCATCATTGGTGTGGGTGGAGTTGGAAAGATGCTGGCCATGTTCACAGAAGGAGCAGGCCGTGAGTTACTATTATTCGAGTATCGAAAATAGCATTTGGATGCAACATGGTTGTTACGGTTGCAAATCTGACATCTTTCTCTCTTCTTGTTTTTGTTTCCATTGCTTCGGTTATAAATCGGACTGGTGAAATCTGAAGGAGGAGGCATGTGGGATGAATGGGAATGAGTAGATATAGATTTAGAAGCGATGGTATAGTTTGCTTCAATAAAGGCATTTGTTGTTTGTTGGCGCATTTCATGACTAAGAAGAAGGCGATGGAGCTCAGTGAATGGTATTGCTTCAGATTTTGTTGCCAAGGTGTCAGGTGTCAGTTCCCTGGTTTTGCCACTGCAAGAATTCCCACTCCCGTTACGACACAATGGGCAATGTGAGGGGAATTCTATATATATAAAATAAAAAATATATAAAATCACCAAAAAATTTGTCTTTTATTGTTGGGCCGGTTTTGGACTGTAAGTTTTAAATAGATTAGTTTTCTATTCTTTTTTTTTTTAAATGGGTTGAGCTTATGCATGGGTTTCATAATAGTGGGTTTTGGGATGTTATTTTTTAAGTGGGTCTCATTTTCGTGGTTTGCAAGTTTCAAAAATGGTTGCAAAGTGGATAAAAAAAAATGGTTCTTACATGGGCTTTAGTAGAAAAAAAAAAAAAGAAGACGGTTTCTTAAGAATGTTTCTTTTAAGTTCAGTTGGTAAGTGGTGAGTGTTTTCCACGTAGACTTTAAGATTGGTCATCCAAATGAATATCTTAATGGATTTTTTCAAATGGGATTCAAATCGTCTCCTCTTTGTACTTCAGGGAAGAAGGAGACGTCCCCGTCGGATGGCCGATACGTGGCTCTCAGAAAAATCTGAGCCTCACGTCCGAGCCCACATCGAGCCGACAAGTCGAGCCGACAGGGGGTGTCGGCTCAGACGTGGGGCTAGGATTTTCCTGAGAGCCACGTGTTGGTCATCCGAGGGGGGCGTCTCCCTCCTCCCTGAAGTACAGGGAGGAGACGATTCAGATCCTTTGAAATGGGCTTTAGGGGGTGTTTGATAACACTCCAGAAGTTGGATTTTGACTTCTGGAGCATAAATGGAGTAAAAGCCTGTTTGGTAATCTGGTTCGGTCTTCTGAAGAATCCATGGGTGAACCAGTTCCAAATGGGCTCTAGATTCCAATTTTTTGGAGCATAAAATAAATGCTTTTCGACTTCGGAGTAAAATTTTGGAGTAAAAAAAATCACCCCACACCACTACAACCGCCGACCACCAACCACCAACCACCACCAGTCACCAGCCACCAGCCACCACCACTACCACCACCACCACCACCGCACCATCGCCTCCACCACCACCACCACCGCAGCACCAACACCCACCGCCACCACTACCCACCCACCGCCATCACCCCCCACATCCACCCACCATCTCCACCCACCACCACCAGCCACCATCACCCACCACCACCCCAACCCCCCACCACTGCCACCACCACCACCCATCACCACCCCCCGTCGCCACCACCACCAACCACCGCCACCACCCTCCACCCAACCACCACCACCCTTTGCCACCACTCCCACCCACTACCACCGTCATCAACCATCATCACTCACCACTAGTGTCACCATCCACCACCCATCATCACTATTATAGAATCCATGACTAAATTAGGTTAAGAAACATGTTTCTACTCTCATATATTCCTGGAATCTTTTAAAATTGAAGTAGGAATAGAAATTTGAATTAGAACTAGAAATGCCATAATTGAAGTTTTATCCATAAAAGGAATGGGCTATGGATTTGTATGGAAAGGATTTCAAATGGGACAAATTTGACTTCTGCTTAAAAGAGAGGGGTTTTGTGATTTTGTGATTTTGGGGGAATAAAAAAGACCCGACGGAGAGGGAGGTTTGCTTCGGTTTTTATAGAAAGAAGAAATAAAGTGAGATGGAGAGAAAAATCGGGCAGAGGGGTTAGAGAGCGAGAGAAATTGAAAAAGGTAAACAGAAAAGGGTTCACAATCTCCGATTCATCTGCTGCAAACCAGGAAGAAGAAGCCGAGGGAGGAGCTCAAATAGGTTGCAGGGATTTCTGGGTTTCTATGGGGTTTTCTCAAAGAAGATCGGAGGAATCGGGAGAGGGATCCTGCCTGGTTTGCAGGTTGAGAAAGAAGATGAGAAGAAGCCGAGAAGGCTTCTGGGTCTTCGGCTGGGAGTTGGAGGAGGGAAAGAGAGAAATCGGAGAGAAGAAGCTCACTGGGTTTTTGCTTGGTCTGAGATTCATCGACGAGTAGGGAAGCTTGCTCGATTCGAGATGGGAAAGTGAGAAAGAGGCCGACGGCTAGGCTTATGCGTGGAGGTAAGTGGATTTTGGGATTTCTTGGGGTTTCCCAGAGAGGATTGGAAAAATAGAGGGAAGTGTGAAGAACCAGAGAATCTCGGGTGAGAGTGAGGCAGGATCCGAGGGGTTTGAGAGAAAAGCAGAGAGAGAGGTGACGCAGAGAACAAGCTTTGCTCTGAGATCCAGATTTTTGGCTTCTCAAAGCTTCATTTAAAAGGACCGAGAGGAGGAGCAGTGTTTCGATGGCCAGCAGGGAAGAAGAGAAGCATAGCAGCAGTGCAGAGAAAGGTCGGTCTCCAATTGTTTCAGGTATGTTTCACATCATGTAATCTTTTTTATTTTATCCTGCACTTTGATCTTCCATATAGATGACTGATCCTTACCTCCTTCTCTTCGTCTTTGGTTTTCTTTATTCTACTGTTATTATTTGTTCATGGTCTGTCGTTCCAAGTATACATTAGTTTTGTTTTCTTCTGGTTTACTTCGTCTTCTCTGCACTGATAATTTCAGTTGAGTTTCGGCTATGAAAAGAATATTTCTGTCTTTCTATACTTTTCAAATAGACCCAGTTAAGATCGAGGAGTTTATTCTTTACCCTCCCCCATGATAGTCAGATGCATGTTGTTTGTAATGGAGGGATTCTTTGTTCATGGTTGTTTGTTTGTGCTGATTATTTTACCTCTTATGATTGGGCAATCTCAGTGTGATGTTGTATTAGTTTTCTTCCTTTCGCAAGCATGGGTTCAATTAGTTTGGATGCTTAGGTGAGATATTAATTCAATTCGCTTTCCTATATGTTTGCTTCTCAGTTCGGTTAAGATAGAGTCTTTGCAGATTCCTATTCCCTTCCCTCTCTTGTTTATTTTCTTTGTTGCTAGGTTTCTGTTCAGTCCAGTTTGTTTCCTGTTTGAGTAAGGCCTGGTTTAGTCTGGCCAGTTTGGTCTGGTCCAGGTCCAGGTCTGGTTCGGCCTGATCTGGTTCAGGTTAAGGGTTGGGTTAGTTTGGTCCAATGGAGTCAGGTTTGACCTGGTTCAGGCTCAGGTCATGGGTCAGTGGTTGGCCTAGCGAAGTCTTGAGCTGTCAGGAACCAGGTTCTTGGTTCATGCATTGGTGCATGTGGATTGGGTCAGGTTTGGACTGACCCTGTGATTTGTTTAGGGTTGGCTTAAGTGTGGTTCAAATCCTGGTTAGTCAAGTTTGATTCCGGTCCAGTCCTATTTGGTTTGGTCTAGGTTTGAGTATTGGTTCAAATAGATTCGGGTTGGTTCTGGGTTTGTTTAGATTTAGGCCAGTTGGTTGGTTTTGAATTTGTATGGTTTAGGTTAGGTTTTCTTTAAGATCATCTAATTTGTTTTGGTTTATGTTAGATTTTTTTTATTTGGGTTAAGTGTGGTCCTGGGTCATTTGGTTTGATTTAGTTTGGTCCTGGGCTAGTTCAGGTTAATCCTGGTTCGGGTCGTTAGAGTTAGATTTATATGGATTGGGCTAGTGTAGCTAGGTTCTAGTCCTAATTAGGTCTAATCTAGTATGGTTCAGACCTGTGTAGTTTCAGATGTATAAGGTTTTGGTTTTTTTTTTTTTTTTGGTTTAGTTTGCTGTTGATTTGGTTCATGTTAGTTTGGGGTCCATTTGGTTTGTATAACCTAATTTAGTATGAGTTTTGGGGTTTCTTTTCTTTTGAATCTATTCTTTTCTTAATCTGTTTTTCTTGCTTTGCTTAGGATTTATCTCACCTGTTTTGAATCTGGTTTGCTCCATATGGTTTAGTATTTAGGGATTAATGCAGTAGTTGAACATTATTTGCATGTATGATTGATTTAGATTAATTTGTTATGTTCAAATGCTTATCTCAACATGTGGTTCTCACCCTGAAGAATGTATTCCCATTTGAATATCCTACTTGTAATAGATGTATGTTAGGATACACCTTCCCTGCGATGTGGTTGGCTAGGGGACTCTAAAGAGTCCAATCCATTATGGGCCCAATTAGAATGAGGCTCACCTAACCCTAGGATTGGATCCAAGAGAGTGAAAAATCGTTGTATCAAAAATGTATTAATGAAAGTGTGTGATTGGGTAGATGTATGCATAGGATTGGTGGTCTGACGGACTTCCCATCTGGGTATCCCGAATGTGGGATGTAAGTGAGATTTAGTGAACCCCCGTGTGTGGGGAGTTGAAGTTTTTGACCTTTCCTGAGTGTTGACCACGAGTATCCATGGCTCGTCAATCCATGGGAATTACGTTTGACCTGATTCTTGAACGATATATGTCTTGAGGGATACGTAGGCAGTGGGGGAGTTTGGTTGTTCCATGCAAGGTCAAATTGAGGTAAGTTCCATGTATTATGGGATTACCTCACCGAGGGGATTTTCTTGCGGAAGTGAATACCTCTACACTGAGATGGGTCCCTACTGTTGTGGGGACATCTCTCATCATCAGATGTGCTCCATGGTTATGGGAGTATCCATCGCCTTGATGTGTTCCATGATTATAGGAGCATCATCTTTGCACACACTTGGTATGTACACACCAGCCCAAAGTACATTTGGCCTCTTGATTCCCACCACATAGGGATACGTAAGCGATTTGGGATGTTTTCAAACCTCGATCATACATTTGTTGTTGTTTTTATTGTTCTATTATTCTTTCATTCATTTGCATTTATTCTTTTGTATATAATTCTTTGTATAAGTAGTCATCTTTTTCTCTTTACTTGTATATTTCACTTTTGTACACATATTGTTACTTGTAGAAATGTACATCCTTAGTGTAATGCAATTAGTATAGGGTGAATTAGAAACTTATTAGAATCCCCTTGTGCATATTGGAGTCTCTGTAGATAGCCCCAAAGTATACATAAACTTTAGGAAATAATAGGATTTAGGGAGATCGGTCAATGACCGGGCGAGTTGGTTGCCTAACACCTTCTCAACTCATAATTTAGCGTTTACCCGTCTTTGGTGAGACGAGATAGTCGTTCCATTACGTGTGTCATGTGAGTCATTAGAGTCCCTCCAAAGAGGGACAACATTTATAGGTCCTAGACCTTATCTAAGTGACGACTCCAGTTTCTTACAGTCCACTGGCGTGAGTGGATGGGATTTGAAGGTGAGAACCTTCCAGATTTCAACTTATTAGATTCCAATTTAGAGGATAAATTAGTGAAAATCTTTGGTCCTCACACAAGACAGCAACAATGTCACTATAGTCGCTACCAAGATTCCAAAAAATAATTGCATTGAACTCTTCAATGGAGATCGGCTTATTTATAGCCGAAAGTTGGTCAGAAATATACTTGACTTCTCGTAAATATGTGGTTATGGATTTGTCACCTTAGCTTGTATTCTGGAGTTGCATATGTAGCTGAAGGATGCTTGTGTGAGATAGAGCACCAAAGGCTAATTGAAGTGCCTTTCATACCTCGGCCACAGTAGAGAATCCGACTACATAATGAGGCAAGAAGCCAACTTAGAACAACCTGGTCCTTCGTGATCCATTCTGCGTATTCAAGATTATTAACTTGAGTAGAGATACCATCCCCTATGATCATTTTAGGTGGACAGACCAAAGTTCCATCTATGTATTCGAGTAGGTCCTGCCTGCAAAAGATTGGAAGAAGTTGAGTCTTCCATAATAGGAAATTTGTCAGCCGACAGTTTAACAGTAAGGTGTTGATGATAAAGAGAAGGAGAAGGGGTGGTATTTACCATTGAAGATTGAATAGAAGGAGAAAAAGCAGAAGTTGTGTTGGAGGCTATTACAGTGAGATCAGAATGGCAGATTGATACCATGTAAAAATTCAAATTTCAGATTTTGTGTTATAATTCACCTTACTTTTGTTTGGTGTTGTATTGTATTTAAAAAAAAAAACTCAATCCTTCGAGATTGCAACGGTTACAAAAATTATTACAAAAAACAAATCTTATCCAATTCGTTGAGTTGGTAATGGTTACAAAAATTATATTCAATCCATTGAGTTGGCAACGGTTACAAAAATTATCACCAGAATCAAATCTTATCCAATCCATAAGATTCATTGCAATTCCTTTTGGATTAGAATTCAGTTACACATTTTTATTCAAATTTAAATTTCAAATGTTTGAAATTTAAAATTTGAATTATTTTGTGAAACAGATCTTATCTCTAACAAGTTAATTAGCTTCAAAACTTCTTCTAATCCCTAAAAACATGTGGTCTTTGAAAGCTACCCAACTTTTATTGTTCATATCAACCATCTAGGAATATCTTTAATTATATGATTAAAATCATGATACAATATCATCTAGGCTCAAAGGGTGGAGGGTTTTCCAGACTAAAATCGTGTCAATAGTACTTTCCGATTTTTGTGATTCCCTGATGTAAACATCATATTGGTCTCAAAGAATTTACGCGTAACAAAAAGAGGAAATAGTGAGGGGAGTAGAGATTCAAATTGTTGCACATTGTGCCGATGTCAGTCCATAAGATCGAACGACATCGTTTGGGCCAATATCAGTCTCCGAAACAGAATATATTTGGTTGGAGTCCAATTGACTCCAGGTTACTCTGGTGGGACTCATCTAATCTGACACATCTAATCGAGTTCGGATCACTTGCATATACATGTGGGATCCTATCATTGTCGATTTGGTGTGGGACCCATTTTTAGAGTGTGGAGTCCACTGGATATGGATGGTGATAGGATCACAAAAATGATACAAGTACAAGCAGGTGAACTATTCTCCATACACATTGATAAGCATGAATGCATTGTTTTACTGCCCGAATTCCACCGGCCAATCTCAGCCCTAGAAATGGAATTTTTTTTACTAGAGTCCCATTGACGTCCAGTCACCCTCTTTGGACTCGTTTCATCGTACACATCACACCCATATTTGTCGATAGGCACGAACACGATGTTTATTGCCCAAAGTCCATCGGCCAATTTTGGCCTCTGAAACGGAATCTTTTCGACCAAGTCTGATTAATCCTCAGTGCGTTTCTTTGGACTCGTCTCATCATGCACATTGCACCCATTTATGTCGGTAAACCCGACCTGAATTCCATTCTCCAATATCAGCCCCTAAAATGGAATCTTTTTATCAGAGTCCAATTGACACAATTAGTATCTTCAAATCTTTTCTCATATAGTATGAGAGCTTCAAAATATCATTATGATTAGTTACATTTAGGGCATGATGATCGATTCTGTTTCTAAATATGAGTGAATCTATGTGATAAAGGATTGAACACACATTTCATTGCAAAATTTGAACCTAAAAAAAAAAAAAATACACAAATTGATAGTCTTATTCAAAGTTCATAACTTTGACTCCTTTTTCTCTGGTCTAAGTTCTGTAGGCTTAGACACCGTTATGATTGCTTCACATGGATTTGCTCACATTCCTCTTATGGTAGGTCATAAAGCAGTCACTATCACGTACCCGTTGTTAGCTATAGGACTCGTCTCGTCTCAAGTTTGTTTCAAACTTGAGACTTACAAGCAGTGTCGATTGGATGGTCAACATCTGTCATTTCATCCGATCTAATGGTATGAGAATTATTGTATAAAAAAATTAAAAAAAAAAATAAAATTACAAAACAATTCAATAACTCTCATACCATTGGATCGGGCGGAGTGACAAGTATTGACCATCCAGTTGACACTGGCTCGGCTCAAGTTCATTCCAAACTTGAGACGAGCCAAATCCGCTATCTATATGGGAATCATATGAGTCAAGATATAATTGATAAATCAAAAAGTAAAATCGTCCCAGGAATAATAATTAATTATATTCTTCCATATACTACGACACAAGTGGAAGATGCCCAAAACATTCTTGCTCTTGGAAAGAGTCCTGACTTTCTACCTAATGCTTACGGTTTGGTGATCCTTATTGCACACTTATATTTTTTTTTTCCCTCATCTTATATACGATGTGCGATCTTTCTGTATTCTATTGGGAGACAATCGACCAATTGAGCAAACAGTTGTCTTCACTATCCGTCACTCAGAATAATAAAAAAAATTATATCAACTCTCGTTTCATTCACATTGAATGGATCCTCTAACAAACTCATCAAAAGTGGTTCATGTGTATGGCAAAGTGACTTCAAATAAAAATAACTGGAGGCCCCAGACTGCTTATCAGACTATTGTTTATGGGTTTTAACTAGAATCAACGTTTAGGATTGAGTATTGGCTTGGAATCTTTATGGCCTCCAAGGCCACATAATAAGTGATTTGAGGGATTGGATCGGGTAGGATTGGAGATCTCGTGCAATAACCATGTTGCAAGGGTTGCAAGGACCAATCCCATGTCCTATTCTGTGCTTTGAAACCTTGCTTATAACTCGCCCCTTCTTAACTTCTTGAGCTAGAGGCAAATCAACAAACTCCTTTTTTTTTCTTTTTTTTTTTTTTTTTTTTTTGGTATGAACAATGACAACACTTGTCTACACCAAAAAGGTTAATCAACCCATAACGTCAATGAGGTCGTATATCCAAGGAATTAACATACTTCATTGGATTGGCCTCTTTGCTTACTGAAGGTAATTTTAGAAAGCCTATAAACTTGATAATAAGTTTACTCAGATATGATCACTAGATAAGATCACCCTTCCTATGAACTGTGTTCCCCTACAACACTCACTCACCCTCTTTACCATCTAACTACTGAAAAAAAAAGGGAGAAAAAACTAGCCTTATGTTCTAATATGACAAAATCATAAGAGATATTTCTATGTCCCCCACAATATGCTTGTGAGAAAAATAATTAATAAAATCTTATAAACCTGTATCTTTTTTATTTGTCTTGGTATCTATAAAAATTTCAAGTAGCTAACCAATGGTGATCATTCAGCTAAAGTGATCCATTGTCCCAAGACTAATGTAGGTCAATGGTATATATGGACGGTGCTTTACTTTCATACGAAGTTAATAATATATATTTAGTTATAAGGGCAATTTTGTCAACATACATATTTAAGAGTCATGATAGAATAGATCTATGGCCACACCAAAGGATTCCAAATATAAACCACTTTGTATAATTTTCTTTTTTTAGACACATATTAACTAATAGGTGAAAGAGTACTTTTTAACCCTCCAAAAAAGAAAAAGTGAATGAGTATTTATTTTCTATGATATGGTTGGTTGGATGGAATTGAAAATTTTGTATACATGGTGACCCTAGATTGTTATATTCTAATATTAAGTTTCAATTCAAAAAGAATTAATCAAGTAACAAAGAGATGCACACAAAGATATACAACAAGATAAATAATTGAATTTGGTGCAATGTTTTCAACATGTAAGGGCACGCATATAGACCAAAGGCAGTCGAAAACAAAGGCCGAGAGGGGTTTCAGTTTTAGGGCACTAAGTATTCAGATCAATTCACAGATAAAATACTCTAAAGATCATGTCCCAGTAAATCACCACGGGGATCACAATAGAGGCGATGGAACGATGGAACATGGTTCCCGCAATCACCCCAACATTATGAATCCATGACTTTGGGAAAAAGTTTTGCAGTCTTGTGTTAACAGGAAAATTACTACAGCTATGGATTCTGTCGAACATGTTGTCGTAGCCAATATTATTTAAATAATAGCAAAACAAATTTGGAATCGTTTATCAATTCGCTTATGGGCTGGCTCTGATACCACTGTAACATTTCCTAAACCATAAACACAACCACGTCGAATCAACTATATAAAATAAATGACCATTTCCAGACAATATGTATATGTATTGCCTCATGGATTGTTATTATAGTGATTGAGCTTGCTAAATTAAATGCACAAGTGGACTTCATGAAAGTTATGCCCGTTTTGGAATTGTTTAATAATGAGAACGGATTTTCATTAGTTGGTTACTTGTGGGCTTCTTGTGGAGAAGTCCTTTTGGATCCTGATAAATAATTTATATACAAAACAGTTTGTCTTTTGTTTCAATTCATGGAATCCATTATAAACATATTACAAAAATTGAAAACAAACAAGCTTGTTTACTAAAACAGTTTCAAGATAATTGTTTTTTTTTTCCTTTTCTTTTTTCCTTTTTTTATTTTATGGATGGGTAAGTAAGATTATATAAAAAAAACCCAAACCAAAAGGAGACTCCTCGAGAGGGGAAGTAGAAAACATTACAAAGGACTAGCTAAACCCAAGAAGACCTAATCCAAAATGGAAAAGGCATTCCCAAGGTAGACAAAACAGAGACAAATATGGAAAAGACTCAATGACAAGAGGGAGACCTCCACAAAGAAAATTAACCAACCTAAAGGAGTAAAAGACTAAATTGTTCTGTCACGATAGCAAAATATCAAGGGGAGGGACTAAGATGGGACGGCGGCACACAGCTGCAGGGAACGAAATCCTTGTTAAACAGTAAACAATAAAGTTGTTTTTTCATATGGTGATATTGTAATAGGTCACGTGACCTTGTGTTATTTAATTAGAATCTGTTGTATATAAATAGAGTAGTTCTCCTCTATAATTGATAAGTTCTATATGAGATATTTTTCTCACTCTTCGGAACATTCCTTATCTTCGTCTCTAAGCTTTGACATGGTATCAGAGCGGGTTCGCTCAATTTTTTTCTAGAGCTTCTTGGTTTGTTCTTCTGGTGAGTTTCCGGTGAGATGTGGTTAGTATTCGTCTATCCTCTGTGATCCTTCTTCAGATCTGAGTTCTTACTTCAGATCTATTTATTTATTTTTTTGCTTTTACTTTAGCTTTCTGGAGTTCTTGCCTCAGCTCTGCTTTCCACTTTCAAGATCTGGTTTCTTGCTTTGTTTCTCTTTCCGATTTGGTTTCTTTAGCCATCGGTTGTTCATTGTTGGTTCAGATCTGGTATTTGGAGTCCAGATCTGGTTTGCTTGCTTTGGTTTTCAGTTATGGTCTCTATCGTCATCTGTTGATTCATTGTTGTTTTCAGATCTGATTCAGTCTTGAACAGATCTGGTTTTTGTTAGTTGTTTCTGGTGATATTTTTTTTTTTCCTGAGATCTCGTCCTATATTGTTATTTCATCTTCTTGCATTCTAGTGTCTCATGGCCTCGGCACCTAGTCCTCAGTCCATTTCTCCATCGACTCTATACCCTACGGACAATCCCGAGTACGTTCTTGTCACACAACCTCTGGACGGGAACAACTATTCCACCTGGAAACAAGCGATGAGGGTCGCATTAGGTGCCAAAAATAAATATGCGTTTGTCGATAGCACACATCCTCTCCCAAATTCTTCTATTGATCCTACAATCTCTCCTGCTGCGGTGGCTGCCTGGGATCAGTGCGATTTGATGGTAACCTCTTGGATTTACAACAGTTTGGAAAAGAATCTTCAAAACAGTGTTCTTTACACTAAGTCATCTCGTGATTTGTGGCTCGATCTGGATATACGGTACTCTCAGGGCAATGGCCCTTGTATATATGAGTTGAAGAGGTCTATTACTCTGCTACATCAAGACAACCTCTCAGTGTCTTCGTATTTCTCTGCTCTTCGTAATCTCTGGGATGAACTGGGCTCTCACCTAAGTTCGCCTGACTGTAAGTGTGGTTCCAAGTGTACATGTAATCTATCAGCTTCGTTTCAACTTCATCTCCAAACCGAGCAACTGCACCAATTCCTTATGGGCTTGAATGAGTGTTACAGCACAGTCCGAACATAGATTCTTACCATGGAACCCATTCCCTCTATTGGTAAGGGCTATTCACTCGTTCTACAGGAAGAACGACATAGAGGTTTGTCTCTCTCTCATGTTACAGTTGACAATACTGCCTTCTCTGTTTCGAGGGGCTCGGATACTCGTCGACGTTTGTTCTGCAACCACTATAATCGTCATGGTCATACCCGTGACATCTGTTACAGCCTTCATGGTTTTCCCTCAGGGTCTGTTCGTCGCTCCAAAACTATTTCATATCCTACCGAATCAACTCAGTCCCATTTGGTTTCCACTGAACCTATCTTACCGACTCCACCCACTGTCCCACCATTTCCTTTATCTGATCAGTCTCAGTTAAGCACTCCATCCCCGATACCTTCCTTGCCCATGGCTCTATACAACCAACTTATCTCTCTGCTCAATCCAACTTCATGCAGTGCAAACTTTGCAGGTATGTTTTCTGCCTTGTCTGTTTCTTCACATTCCTCTAGACCGTGGATAATAGATTCAGGAGTTACTAACCATTTTTCTTCTACTTCCTTACCGCATACAGACCATTCTTCTTCTGTTCCTCATTCTCCTGTTATTTTACTGGATGACTCTACATATGATGTTCAATCCATTGGGAGTTAGTCTTTATCTTCAACATTACATTTAAACCGTGTGTTTCATGTTCCCAAATTTACGTCCAATTTTTATCTGTTAGTCATATAACTGCTTCTTTAAACTGTTCAGTGACATTTTATCCTACTTTCTGTTATTTTCAAGACTTACATACGAGGATGCTGATTGGACTGGGCAGACTACATGATGGCTTATACTACTTTGAACCTTTTTAGTCTACTCTTCCTTCATCATTTGGGTACTTCTCTGGTGCTGCTACTGTTTCAGCCAAAACTTGGAATTTTAGACTAGGACACCCCCTTCCCCACTCATTTTCTATCCCTTCTATTCCCTCATATAAAGATGTGTGTACCATCTGTCCTTTGGCTAAACACACACGTTCCTCATTTCCTGATAGTATAACTCGTTCTACCAAACCTTTTGAGTTGTTGCACTCTGATATTTGGGGGCCGTATTCTACGGCTTTCAACACTAGCTGTCACTATTTTTTTACTGTGGTAGATGATTTTACTCGGACAACCTGGGTTTACCTTATGAAATGTAAATCTCAGGTTTATAGTTTTTTGTCTCAATTTTTGTGTATGGTGTCTACTCAATTTACTGCTTCTGTTAAATTTTTTAGATCAGATAATGGACATGAATTTTTGTCCACTCCATTACAAACTTTGTTTCATTCTCTTGGAATTATTCACCAACTAACCTGTGTTTACACACTACAGCAAAATGGGGTGGTTGAGCGTAAACACAGGCACCTCCTTCAAGTTGCTCGCTCGTTAAGGTTCCAATCCTCTCTTCCTATGCGTTTCTGGGGAGATTGTTTACTTACGGCCTGCTATATCATTAACATAATTCCCTCTCCTATTTTGTCCGAGAAATCTCCATATGAAATGTTGTTCCATAAATCTCTTGCTTATGATATTTTTCGTTCTTTTGGGTGTTTATGTTATGTGTGTAATACCTCTGTTCATAAACATAAGTTCTCTTCCCGTGCATTTCCTTGCATCTTTGTTGGATACCCAACTAATCATAAAGGTTATCGGGTTTATAATCTGTCTACACAGTCTTATCTTGTTAGCAGAGATTCTTTTTCATGAACAGGTCTTTCCTTTTTTGCTTTTGTCAGAACTAGTGCCATCTGTCTTTCCTAATCCTATTCTACAGGATTCTATGTCTGATTACATGCTTCCTTCCATTTCTCCTGATCTTTCTCCGGCTGATATTGCTTCTGCAACTCATAATAATGATTCTTCTATTGTTGTTCTTGTGAACAGTCATATTGATATTGTTGATGTAAGACCCGCACTCTGAAAACCCGGTCTAACCTTGGTTTTGTATCGTGACAGGTCTTCCGATCATCACCGAGCCAGACGGGGCAAGCGGATAACAAACAGGTACGAAATCGGACCGAAGTCGACCAATTATACCTGATTTTAGGTATACCGGTCGATGGTACCGGATGATGGTACCGGTCGACCGGTATGGCCTGCACAACCATGTGCGGGAATTTGGAAATTAGTCTCTGCGGGTCCCGCTTTCCTGATTTCGAATCCTAGAAGTTTCCTAATCCTAGTAGGGTTACTAAACCCTATTTCTAGCCTATAAATACACCCTTAAACCCCTCAAATCCTTTCCATTGTCTCTCACAAACCCTAGAGAAGAGAAAGAGCTTGGAAAGGAGAAGGAGCTAGGAAGAAGAAGAAGGAGACGCCATTACCGTTTGACGAAGCTCACGCTACGCCTGTCAACGGTAAGTGTTTGAATCCCTCTTCTTACCCTATGTTAGTTGTGTGGGTGGATCAATACCACGCAAAGTAGGTATTGATCTAAAACCCTAAATTGGCCAATAAACCCTAAGTTGCCGTCAAACCCTAGATTCGAGTTTCGAGATGATATTCGTCGAAACGAGACTTGAATGAGTTGGGGATAACTCTAACTCAAAGCCTAGACTTAGGATGGATAGGAGAAACCCTGAAAATCCATGGAGGATGATCGACCGGTCAAGAAGAACCCATGTATGGTCTTCCGGAGACATACCGGTCGACTATACCGGTTGCACATAGTGCGACCGGTATGTTGCGACCGCTACCTCTCGGGAGGTTGTTTGTGGGGGACCGGCTGACCATACCGGTCGCCAGTCTTTCCCACAGAGCCGCGACCGGTACATGCCACCGGTCAGCTCTGTGAGGGTAGTTTGTGATCTCTGTTGGTTTCCGACCAACATGAAACCCTAAATAATATATATTCTAATGAAACCCTAATATTATGTAGGACACTGTGACTTGTCGTTTGGATCTTGCGACGCGGAGCAAGTAATCGAACGAGCGTCAGGTAAGGGAATCTGACCTAAATCTAATAATTAATGGACAGTAAATCGTTGTTAATCATTGAATATCTATGGTGTGATGTTTGTGCATATTCACATGCCATCCTTTACTTTCAGCTATTATTATTGTTCATGCATTTATAGGATGTGATTGTTAGGCATGTGATTGTTTTCGTTGGTGTGTGGAGTAGGGCATGGGCCTGGGATCGCTCTTCACACTGGCACCTT
The DNA here is from genome assembly GCA_028583415.1 of Protea cynaroides. Classification (NCBI taxonomy): domain Eukaryota; kingdom Viridiplantae; phylum Streptophyta; class Magnoliopsida; order Proteales; family Proteaceae; genus Protea; species Protea cynaroides. The sequence goes on along the minus strand of CM053267.1, from coordinate 53,661,546 downwards.
TTTGTAGTATTCTGTCTTAACATGCTTGGTACGGGTGGGGTATCAGGGGAAGATCGTGGTACGGTGGTCTTCGATATTGATGTTGTCCCGGCCATCGTTGGATGGTACTGAGGATTTCGAGTCGACGCTGGCTTGTCCACGATGTTTTAGCTCTATCTCTATGCCGTAGGGAGTTATGTTGGGATAGGGTCTACTGCGTATTGTTTCTATCCTAGTGGGTTAGTTGCGGATAGGGTATCGGGGGAGGTGAGGTTTGGTGGTCTCGACCCCGGCCGGACGCTCTAGCTCTATCTCTATGCCGTAGGCGATGTCTTCGGGATAGAGCATACATTGTTGACATATAGGATTGGTTAGTTGCGAGCCCGGTTTGCGAGCCCCGGCCGTAGGGGCTTAGGTACTGGTATGGGTAGAGTATCAGGGGAGGTGCGGGTATACCTTAGCTCTATCTCTATTCCATGATGGGTGCATATGGGTTGGTGGTAATGTGATTACTGTGCGACGCCACACACTCGTGTATAGAGGTGCGGGGGCCACCAAACCTTTCTATAGCACATTGTAAACTTAAAACCAGACCACAAGATAAAATGATTGTTACTCATGCATAATCTTGTGAAAACTGTTCGATTGTCTTCTTGAATTTGTGTTGTGAGCTCACCCTTTGTGTACACATTGTTTTAGATGTTGATGCGGGATACACGCGTGGACGATTATGTGAACGCTCCGGCGTATGGAAGTGTAGTTGCTCGGATGTACAAGCGGGGAGGACGAGCATGATGCTTCATGCGAGTGCCCTTTCTGCGTGTACCGTGATGGATTTTATTTAGTTGTTTCGGTTATTTTTTGTTTGTTATTAAGAGATGTAAAAGATTATTATTTTATGTTTGAATTTGAATAATGGGATATTTATTTAAATTATCAATAGATACTCAGTTCATTCTATTTAAAGTCTTCCGCTGTATATTTATATTCTGATTGTGGTTATGTGTAATTGGTTTGTATGGGTGGACACGGCCTATTCGAGATCCTGGTGTGAACCGTTGGTTCAATGGCGGTTCACTCACACCGTTCTGGTTGGATCAGAATTGGGGTGTGACAGTTGAGCCCAATTCTCCTATGGATTCTCATTTAACAGATAATTCTTCTGTACCTCTATGGCGCTCTACTAGATCACGTCTTCCTTCCTCGCTTGTCAATGATTTTATTTTCTCATCGGTAGCTTTGCCGACTTCTATCACATCTTCTGTTGGCACAGGTGAGTCTCTCTATCCTATTCATAACAATCTTTCTATTTATTCCTTAGTGTCATATAAAGCCCTTCTTACGTCATTGACTGATCACACTGAACCAAGTTGTTATTCTCAAGCAAAACATGACCCATTATGGAAATCTGCGATGCATGATGAAATGCAGGCCTTACTAGATAATCACACTTGGACTATGGAACCTTTACCTGCAAATAAGTTTACTATAGGCTGCAAGTGGGTTTATAACATTAAAAGGCATGCCGATGGTACCATTGAATGGTACAAAGCTAGATTAGTGGTTAAAGGCTTCACCCAATTGGAAGGACTAGACTCCATGAAATGTTTGCACCTGTGGCTAAGCTTGTTATAGTTAGGAGTCTTATGGCAGTGTCTACCTTTAGAAAATGGCCAATGTATCAATTGGATGTCAAAAATGCATTTTTGACATCCAATTTAGAAGAAGAGGTCTACATGGATCCTCCTCTAGCGTACACTGTTAATGGGCTTCCTTTGGCTCCTGGACTGGCTTGTTGACTACGTAAGTCCCTCTATGGCCTTAAATAGGCCCCTAGGCAGTGTAATAGAAAATACGTTGATGCCTTGCTACAAATGGGTTTTCGTCAGTCCTTTGCAGATGCCTCCTTGTTTATATTTCACAATGGATCAGTTTATAATATAATTTTGGTGTATGTGGACGACATAATAATCACCGGATCTGATCAATCCCACATTGCTTTTACCAAGGCCCATCTCTAGCAATGTTTTCAAATCAAGGATCTGGGCTTGTTGACATACTTTCTGGCCCTTGAGGTGATCCATACTATTGCTAGTCTCTTAGTTTCCCAACAAAAATATGCTTTTGATATTCTGACAGATTCGGGTCTTATTGGTTGTAAGCCTAGTGTGTTTCCCATGGAACATAATTTAAAACTTGATAATGAATGTGGTGAGCCTCTAGTAGATCCTACTGTTTATCGTCGTTCGATTGGCCGGCTTATCTACTTGACTGTCACAAGACTAGACATCTGTTATTCTGTGCATATACTAAGTCAGTTTATGCATCAACCAAGGGATCCCCACATGGTTGCTGCTCATCATCTACTTAGATATATTAAAGGATCGCTCTCTCTTGGGATTCAGATTCCCTTCTCTATTGAACCAATTTTAACGGACTATTGTGATTCTGACTGGGCTAGCTGCCCATTCACAAGACACTCTACTACATGTTATGTTACTTTTTTTGGCCTAGTTCCTCTTTCATGGAAAACTAAGAAACAGGTTGTTGTTGCTAGGTCCTCGGCTGAGGCAGAGTATCGGGCCCTTGCAGTCTTAACTAGTGAGATCACATGGTTAAAGTTTCTTTTTGCTGATTTGGGTTTTTCAATTGAGAGTCCTATCAATGTATATTGTGATAATCAGACTGCATTACATATAGCAGCAAATCCTGTTTTTTATGAGAGGATTAAACACATAGAGGTGGACTGTCACTTTATAAGGGAAAAAAAATCTAATCTGGTGTTATTCACACAAATTTTATTCGGTCTCATCTACAAAGAGCTGATATTTTCACCAAAGCTTTGGGTCAGAGTTTTATGATTACTTTCACAGGCAAGCTGGGACTTCGGGTATCCCCTCCATCCGCTTTTGTTAAACAGTAAACAATAAAGTTGTTTTTTCATATGATGATATTGTAATAGGTCACGTGACCTTGTATTATTTAATTAGAATCTATTGTATATAAATAGAGTAGTTCTCCTCTGTAATTGATAAGTTCTATATGAGATATTTTTCTCACTCTCCAGAATGTTCTTTATCTTCGTCTCTAAGCTTTAACAATCCTCTCCTCCCCGACTCCCCGGCTCCCACCCCATCTCACCATTGAAGTATGTTGGAGTTCGAACCGACTCACACTTCAATGATGCGATGGGGTGAGAGCCGGGGAGTCGGGGAGGAGAGGTGCAACTGCTTTGTCGCAGAAAAATGGGCATGCGAGAATCTGGGCATATGTTGTCGCCTTTCATAGATGCTGAAGAGATCCCAAGGGGAGTTTTGGCTACTTCAGTCCTTGGCTCAAGGGATCTCGAGCACATGTATAAGGATAAGAAGTCTCCACTGGCTGAACTTAGGTAATGGAGGTACTCAAGTCTCTCTCATCGAGGGAGGAAGTTGATTTTTTTTTTTTTAACGACTCGGAAATATGCCAAACCTCTTCAAAACTATAAATTTAAATAAGAATCTCGTTCTTCCGACAAAAAGTCACTGTGTTCCTCATCCTTGCAAATACCGGGGTCAAATGCTGCATCAACAATAGATGTCGATTGTTGGATAGATTCCTGGTCTTGAAGGGGGAGAGATGTAGAAGGGTGCACATAACATCTCAAAAGTATCAAAAAAGAGTAAGAAGGGCTAACAGGGGGCCCATGAGCCACATCAACTACAATCGAAATTTGTGCAAGGGAATCAATCACCACGTGATCCTCACAAGGAGATTGGGTAGGCAAACTACCCAAATCGTGGTGGTTCCCACAAGAAGAGGGAAAATCAGTTGATGTTGTACCCTTCTACCTCCTTCCTCCTTTTACCAACAAGGGAGGGTGGCAGAAAACTTGCATCGATTGAGGGGATTGGGTCATTGACTGCAAGAGATGACGTAGCCTGCACGTGAGATGGATCAAATGAATTGAATTTGAATTCAAAATCGTCTCATTTGAGAACACAGTTCCCATACGCGACTGAGATGGATCACTCTTCCACCTGGCATGCATGCAGAATCCACCTCACGGTTCCTTTGATTCACGGCAACAGCTCTAACACCGGTGGGAATGGGTGCTGGTCCCTGTGAGTTTGACAACGGAGGGACCTTTGCAACAACAGAGGCATCCACGGGGTTTGATAAAGAGGGGCGGAGCGATCTACGGCCCCTAAAAACTTGCTTCACAACGGTTGCAACTTCCTGTTTCATGGCCAAACACTTTGCATGACGTGTAAGAATATTAGTGTGGGCTAAATTAATTATACGGTTAGTTGGTTCAGTGGGAGTCTGGTTACAGGTAGACCAGTTTAAGTATGATTAGAGATGGACCAACCCTGGTCCATCGGGACTGGTCCAGGATTGGGGTGGTATATATATACCAATGGTTAGGGTCCCCCAGCCACGGTTATTCTTCTCCCTGTTCCCATACGCAGAGAGAGTTCAAGGGATCCCCGAAGTCGTGGAAGACTCAAACCCAAGTGTACTACGAGGAACGGCGGAAAACAATCTTCAACATACAGGTATGAGATTTATATTGTTTACTGTGTTTTCCCATTGTGTTCTAGATATTGTGTGGATTTCAGGATTGATCGAAACCCTAATGGGTTTACTGGGAAATCCAAAAGAGATCTTAGTTTTCCTACAGTGGTATCAGAGCCTCCCACACAGATCTAGGATCGATGGATAAGCACTCTAGAGATTAAGGTTGAATAGATTGAGAAAAAGGAGAGATTTTTCTCTCAAATTCTTCATATCAAACTGTCTGGAATTTAGACCTTCAAAATTTTTTTTATGACCATGAAAATAAAACAAAACTACATAGGATTGTAGATCTCGGAGAGACGGAGCCGACGACATAAGGTAGGCGTCGGAGATGGTCGACGCGCCCTCACGCGCCTCCGAAAAAGCGCGTGAGTTCCACGCCGCCGGCGGCCATAAAAAAAAAAAAAGGGCTGACGCATGGTTGAGTCGACCGAAACCCTAGCGGGTTTGACCGAGTCGACTCAACAATGGGGCGGCGGGTCACACGTGTTCCTCACATGGTCGACCCGATCGCCCAGTTAATGACCCGAACCCGTTTACCCTGACCCGAACAAATGACCCGTTGACCCGGATACATACCTGAAACTTTTGACCCGAAACCCGATTGGGTGAACCGGTTAGCCCGGTGGTTGAACCCATGGTCGGTTCACGGTTTAGCCATGGTTCAGATCATACCAAACCGTTGGGTCGGTTTGGACCAATGTATTTCCAAAAAAAAAAAAAAAAAAAAGGTTTACAGTGGGTTCGGTCCGCCCCTAGCGAACCCGGCGGACCGAACCGAACCCACCTAAACCGCCGGAACCGGTTCGGGATGCAAGAGCATTGCCGACTTTGATCGGCGATGTGGGAGCTAGGAGCGTCGGATTTTGACGCAGTTTTTTGCGCTGTGTTCGTATTTTTGTGCTCTACAATTTGGTACATAGTTTGACATAGTTTGATGATTTGGGGAATATAGTTTTGACTAAAAAGTATCCCAAATTAGTCCGGTTTGCAATTTTTCTGCTTGTTTGTCAGCTATTTTGTATCAAATGTTTGTAGAATATTATATGTGCATGAAGTTTTTGTTTGTTGACCCACATGGTCTGCAAAGTAGGGTTTGGAATATCATTGTGGAATTAGGTCGATCCCACCAAAGTGGTACATTTAGTTTCATCATGATATCTTCAAATTCAAAGTTGAATGTATTTGTAAATGCTTATGTAAAGGGATGTACATCCAAAAGTGACATCTCAAGTGTTGTTCAAATGAGGGTTTGAGGGTGTCATGTGAAGAATGGGTGGATTCCACCAAAGTGGCATACTCGGTTCTAGCATGGGATTCTCAAATCCCAAGTTTATGCATTTACATATACAATAAAATGATACATTATACACCGTTCTCCCAAGTGTGAAAAGGACTAAGAAAGACAATGTTAGCCCAAAGGTGGCATTGTCAAAGACTAAAGGATATTCATGCACATGATTTGAAGGGGTTTTGATTTTAGGGATCTCATTAGCCCAAAGGTGATGGGATTCCAAGAGTCATTATTCTTTCGCGATTATCGCAAAGAAACCGAGAAGACCACCGCATGTTTATCCCAAAGGAGAATGTGTAGTTGGTTAACTCTTGAAAAATGGTACATATACTTGCATGAATGCTTGATATGGTTAGTGCAAGTAAATGATATGTGTATCGGTATTCTATTGTTTGAGATGTATTTATATGAGTTCTCGATAATTCATTTGTTGCTTGATATTTTGTTTGAACTCATATAATGATGATGGTGTGTATCGCATGTGATGTCTTTCCCCGTGACTATGCCACCGGTATGGTAGTTTCTATTCCTACTTTGTCCGAATGAGTTTTAAAAGATGGTATGAACAGGTTAAGCGAGGCTAGGCATGGTTGACTTAGATATAGCGCTTAAAGAGGATAAACTCGGCCATTACCGATTTTAGTACCCCGATGAGAAGCATAAAATGGAAAAGTGGATGAGTGCAAATAAAAAGTCTATGCCGCTCATGAGGCAAAGCCATTCCTCGAAACTATGTGATGGTGTTCAAGCAAAGGAAACGGCTAAAGAATATTTAAAAAGAGATTAAAGGAAAGTTTGAGCTTTCGATAGAGGACAAAGAAACACCTTAATGAGCAAGCTTACCAATGCAAAGTATAATGGTAATGGAAGTATCGGAGATCATTTCATGGAGCTTTCATCGCCTTGAAAAGATCAAAGCCATGGAATTAACGTTGACAATGAGTTCGTGATTCATTGTGCGTTATCTTCTTTACCGAAGAATATTGTCGATTCAAGTAGCCTATAATACTCAAGAAGAAGAATGGGATATGAACAAGTTAATTTCTGTTTGCACTAAAGAGAACAGAGACCAAGAAAAGGTTGAAAGTGTCAATATCACGGGTCATTATTCTAGAGAACATAAGGGTAAAGGAAAAGTTGGGGTAGGACCCCATAGAAATGATAAACACTCATTCAGGAAAGGAAAACCTTATGATAGAGATATGAGTGATGTTGAATGTTTCTGGTGCCATAAAAAGGGGCATATGAAGAGAGAATGCAAAGCAAAGAGAAGCTTGGTTGGAGAAAGAAGAAGAAAGGAACTGGACATCGGAGAAAGAAGATGCCAAGTGATGATGTCATTTAATAAAGTTGAATCCATAGGTTTAGTTAGTTTTCTTTATTATTATCGATTGTCTTTAAGTTGTTTTGGATATTTGTTTAATGTCTTACTTTTCAGTTAATTATTTATTTGAAAGATTTCATTTAGACACTTTTGAGAAGACTAAATTTCATATTAAATTTAAATGAAAAATATCTTTAATAATTTGATTATTCTCTTGAATTCTGAAATAATTATGGGAATTTTAGATTCTCTTAGTCGATGGGAGTTTTTCTCGATCCGCTTGGCTAGTGGGAGATCAGGTATTTGTTATTTCTTAAACATTTATTTTATTGCTTCCATGCATTCATTCACAAGACATGTCAAAGTTGTAAGGCGGTATTTAGCCAAAGAAGGGTAAGCCAAAGTGTGGTGTTGAGTCCAAGCTGGAGGCGTTTTGTCTATAAGTTGGATAATATCAAAGCGTTGACCTATAAGGATTATAAGGTAACGGGATCGTAGTTAGTCGATCATTGGACTCATTTTCATCTCAAAGCGATTTATGTCATTAAGTGGACCTTTGTATGTGACTGACGGAAGGGAGTACACTATTTGTGTTGGAGTACTTTTCGCTGTTGTTCGACATTGGTAAGCTTGGTGACTGAATCAAAGTGGTGGGATTTGTGTAATTAGATTTCATGGCCACATTGAATCAACAGTGACTTTATAATTAATGTAGCCCAAGTGGGAGAATGTAAGAATATTAGTGTGGGCTAAATTAATTATACGGTTAGTTGGTTCAGTGGGAGTCCAGTTACGTGTAGACCCGGTTTAAGTATGATTAGAGATGGACCAACTTTGGTCCACCGTGGGGACTGGTCCAGGGTTGGGGTGGTATCATATATACCAATGGTTAGGGTCCCCGCAGCCACGGTTATTCTTCTCCCTGTTCCCATACGGAGAGAGTTCAAGGGATCCCGAAGGCTGTGGAAGACTCAAACCCAAGTGTACTATGGAGGAACGGCGGAAAACAATCTTCAACATACAGGTATGAGATTTATATTGTTTACTGTATTTTCCCATTGTGTTCTAGATATTGTGTGGATTTCAGGGTTGATCGAAACCCTAATGGGTTTACTGGGAAATCCAAAAGAGATCTTAGTTTTCCTACATGACGAACATATGGGTAGCTTCCATTCATAACAAACCTCTCGTTGGAAAGAGATTCCCACATCATCAACAATAATGATGCAGTTGCAGAGCTGTTCCGAAGCTGATACCTCCATGCATATGCGGGCAAAAGCAAGACGTTCCTTCGAGCGCATGCACCGATCAGAGAATAAGGGTCTTCCAAGGACAGATCCAATGTTGCTAAGGCCCTCTTCACACTAGTAATGAAATGGGAGACCTGGAAGGGATATCTAGATGGGCATTGAATTAAGGTTGGGTTGATGAAGAAGCAGAGATTTGTCCCATTGTCGAAGAAGAAGGGATCTTCCACTGACCGACCAAGAACCTCCCCCTAAAACTCTCAGCTTGTCCTCTTCATCTACAAATCTGAAAATGAAGATACCATTTTCCAAGACATTTGTTTCTAGTTGAGCTCTTGGCTTCCATTGGATTCATGGCTTTGTTCACCATGTCGAAAGGAGGTCTTCTACTAACCAACTGGCCAACAAGGGCCTTTGACCAGTAGTTGGCCTCCTCTTGGAGATCAAATGGAGAGCAGCAAATGGCTTTAAAATCCCCAACCATGGGTGGGGGAATAAAATGCAAGCTGAATCTCTCTCCCTGCAACGGCTTTAGTGGTTCAAACAAAGAGTTCCACAGAGGAGGGGTGCGTTCCTTCTCGCCTCCAGGAGCCACAAAATGGGGATCGGCAAGGGAAATGTTTTCCAGCACTTCCTCCCTACAGGAAGTGATAAGCCAAATACCAACCCTGAGATTCTCTTTTCCTTTATTCTCTACTTTTTTCCCACCGTTGAGGACCTGAAGAGGTGGAAAATCATCATCTCTCAAGAGATGAGGAGAAAAGATTCCAACCCTCCAACAATCTTGAATGTGTGGCATCTTTAGGCCATTGCTTTACAACAAAACTGAAGCTTAACGGAGATGGGGGATCCAAAATTGGGATCTGAACTCAATGATGGTGGATCCAAAAATTGGAATTCTCATACTCCACAGTACTAAGATAATTGTTTAATAAATCAGAAATCATTATTTTGGAGGTTCATGTGTGTCGCTTTTGACAGAACTGAACATTAACAGAACCAAATAAATGCCATAGTACATTCACACTTGAATTTATCTTGTTAGAACCTCTGTTTTTGTCCATGACTGTAATTTTTATAGGAATATGCCCTATGATAACTATTTATGAGGTTTTCATAGTGGGACGCTTATATGGACTTAGGCATTGAATGTTTCCTTGTAAAATGCTGAAATAGTCTATAATGTCTGAAGCTTTCAGGTTTGAACCTATGGGCCTCGTTATGCAATCTTGTCGACGGGATTTCATGACTTTAGTTACGATGCTTCCATTTAGCGGTCGGGCTAGTTTCTCAGGGTATGGGACCATTGCTGACAGTTCTTATAGATTGTCACAATCATGTAGACAATATTTCATGACTTGAGTTTCGATGCCTCAGTCTACGGACCCAAAGGAATCCAAATCCTCTCCTGCGGTCCTGCCGCCTGCCAAGGGCCGGATTTCAGCCGGTCCACCCCCCAATGTATTGGCAGGTGGCCAGACTGAACCCAAGTCCTTGGATCGGCGGCAAGAACCTCCCGCCGCAGGAGACGATTTGGATCCGACCCAAAGATGTTGGCAGTTTAGGCATTCGGTGTCTGCAAGATGTGAATGTGGCAGTACTTGCTAGAGAGTGTTGGTTGATCAAATCAACAAACTCTGAGGTGGCTAGGTATTTCCTTGGAAAGTATTTAAAAGAGGGTGCTTTGAGGCAGGGAGGTTTTACCTCAAGAGTTTGTATGAGTCTCTATACAGTTTGGCCTAGGGTTTCAGAGAAATGTTGAAGGTTGATTGGAAATGGGATGAGGATTGAATTTTAGACAAATAATTGGCTTAGGTCCATTGTTGAGGCTTTGTCCATTGTTGAGGCTTTTGGATTGGGGCTAGACTTTTTTCTTTTTTTTGGGGTTTGGGGTGGGGGTGGGGGTGGGGGTATTTCTAGGTTTAGTGTTTTCCCTCTAGGTCATCCTTTTCGTGGCTTGAAAAAAAGTCTTTGGATTTTGATGGAAACACAAGAATTTGTTCCTAAGCGAGAGGGACCATAGGCTTTCGCCTTTTGATCTTGTCCATCTACACTAATGGACGTAAATAATCTGGAGTCATCACCTAGATTAAAGTCAAGGACCTATAATATTGTCTTCTCATAAGAAGACACTAAAGACTCATAGTCCATAAAGTAAAGATTGGGTAAATGTCCAGGTTACGGTTTGGGAAGTGTTAGGTACCCAAACTGTCCTATCCAAAAATTAGTTTCATATACCATTCATTTCTTGTACTCTAATGTTCAACATTCATGTTCTATTGATGGTTAGGCTTTAGGGTCATAAACTAAGTTGCCAGGTTATCCTAATCTACGTTTTGCTAAACATGTCTTAGAAATAAAAAAAAAGCAAATAATGTTTTACCAAAAGAAAAGAAAAAGAGCAAATAATGTGGGAACAGATAATGATTGGATGATGACCCAATCAACCAATTTGGCGACTTTAACGAATCCTAAGCAATCATGCTACTGGATCTCACATACATTTACAAATCTCTCAAACGGGTTGAAACCCCCTCTCACTCAAACGTGAGAAATCTAATAAACACATTAAACTAAGATCTTTGAAATAGAAGAACCGAATCTGGTTCCGCCTAGACTATGTATCTGGAATTGTTCCAGGAATCAGCTTCTCCACATAGTTCGAGGTGAGAGATTAACAAATGATTGAAAATCAGTTAACATCACAATTAATCGATTGAAACCAAGAAAACTAAACTGTGGACAGGATTTGGGACATCTATCCATGTAACAAAATAGAAAAGAAAGAAAGAGAAGATGGAGAAAAATGGAGAAGAGAGAAAAAGAATCAATGTGTGTGTGTTCTCCTCTCCTATGGTTCCTTTATTTATAATCAAAGAGGAGAAACAATAGTTTAAGAAATTTATCGAATTACAATCATAAACCAATTAGGAAACTAAACCTAGACAACTTAGGAAATAAACCCTAACCAATAAGGAAACAAATAAACACTGGTGAAAACAAATCCACTACAATAAATAGAAATAACTAATATAGAAGCAAGACCATATGTAGCACCGATAGTTGGGACCCACAGTAAATCGTTAACTCTAACACTCCCCCTCAAGCTGGAGCACGGGAGAATGTAAGAGCTTCAGCTTGGAACAATATAGTAGTAGCAACAGTAGTTGTAGCAATAGCAGTGGCAGCAGCAGCAGTAACAGTAGTAGTAGCAGCACAGTATAGGTTACTGTGAACCAAGTAGTAAAGATCGCATCAGATATAGGTGGTAGAAGGTGCATCAGGTAGTAGAGGCGGCAATAGAAAAAGAAAATCTTAATCTTGAGCAGCAGTGTAGTAGTCACAACAAATAAACAGTAGGTTGCATCACGTGCAACAGTAGACATCATACATTAGTAGGCTCTGACACGAGCAATGTAGTAGTAGACTCCAACATGAGCAAAATAGTAGTAGGCTCCAACATGAGGAAGGTAGTAGTAGGTTCCAACATTAGCAAGTTAGAGAAAAGTGGCTCTTCCATGAGTAGACACGAACCAACAAATAATAATAATCTTCAACTGATGACTTGAGCAAATAAGTAATCTTCAACTGATAACTTGATTAGATAAGAATCTTCAATCTCCCCCTCACGTGGAGGATGTCATACAAACAAATAATATAGACATTACAACGAGCATACAATAATAGTAATAAGCAACATCTCAAAGGATAAGCAACACAATAAAACCCATAAACAAGAGTAGCCGTAAATAAGATCCAAATTTAAAGTTGATCCGATGGTTGGATCCAAAGTTATGAGGTATTCAGAACTATTTAGGGCATATCAGAAAGCCAAACAGACCCTTAGGACAGTACGAATTTAGATTTAATGTGACCGGCTAAACTTGGAAGAAGGGTTGAAATAGGTCAAAATAGAATTATATATAAAATCCAACAAAGCAAGTCGGTATTTAGGGAAGACGTCCTCAACCAGAATATATATATATATATATATATATATATATATATGCCAGAGGTATTTTAGAAAATCCCAATTAAAAAGTTTTCTTCAACCTTTGGTAGAAGGTCACGAACAGAAACAAAGAAGCAGAAATCAGATTTCATAGGTATGAGGTATTTCACCCGATTCAATCCCAATCACTACGAAACTTCAGGGATGGAATGACAATTACTTGGCCTGCTGATTCCAACAATTATTTATTCCAATCAGCAAGGATTAAGAGAACATTTAAGGTCTAAATTAAATCTGGCAGCAAGAGAGAGAACAGGAAGTTGCAGGTTTCGGTTCTCCTCACTAAAGGAACTTCTGTGGGGCTGGGATTACCGCCCAAAACAGTAAAAAAATTAGGAGAAGGAGTTGTAACTCATTCGAACAGTCTCAGTCTGATCTAGAATCTCAGAGATAGAATTGCTTAGGCCTTCTGGGCAGAAAATTAGAGTTATAAACATGATTTAGATGGTATGAAAATCAATTGCAGAGAAAACCAATAAACCAGGGCATGTAGATCAGATCTGGGAAAAATAAGAGACTTACCAGTGAAATATGAACAGAATTCAAGAGAGAAAGCAAGCAGAAAGTAACCACAAAATTCCAGATCAACTAAGTAATATGGAATGAGATATAACAGTTTAAAGCAACTGAAACAGAGAGAGAAAACAAAGTATCGCCTGCTGAAAAGAAGAAGATTAAATATCACCTGTAGAAACAGATTAGCCAAGGTAAAGGAGAGGATACCAGTAACACGACCAGCAGTAAGAATAGACCCAAAGGGAGAAAAACCATATTCCAAGAAAAAAAAATCTGATAGTGCCAAATATTCACAGACCATAGGCAGGAAGAAAATATAGATTCCAAAGAAGATAAATCTGGATCAAAGGTTCAGTTAAAAGGTAGAATAACATACCAAAACTTGAGAAAAGGAAATGAAAAACAATAGCAGCAAAGGCAGCGATGGGGGCTGCAAACCAGAACAAAAAAACCTTTAGATGACTCTCAAAACGGCACCCGCTCTGATACCATGTAACAAAATAGAAAAGAAAGAAAGAGAAGATGGAGAAGAATGGAGAAGAGAGAAAGAGAATCAATGTGTGTGTGTTCTCCTCTCCTATGGTTCCTTTATTTATAATCAAAGAGGACAAACAATAGTTTAGGAAACTTACCGAATTTTAATCATAACCAATTAGGAAACTAAACCTAGACAACTTAGGAAATAAACCCTAACCAATAAGGAAACAAATAAACACTTATGGAAACAAATCCACTACAATAAATAGAAATAACTAATATAGAAGCAAGACCATATGTAGCACTGATAGTTGAGACCCACAGTATATCGTTAACTCTAACAATCCAGAACTGTCTATGTATCCTGGGTTTGTTCTGAGAACCAAGTCCAAACTGTAATTTGACTACATATTTGTGTCCAAAGCATCTAATCAAGCATATGGCACACCAAACCAAATTTCAACAAAACATGAGTTTCTAATGCCACTAGTCAAGAAATAGACCACCCAAAACAAGCTCAAAAAAATTCTATAAAACCCTAAAAAATTAAGCAACTAAGGATCTTGAAGGTTTAACCATAATAGAGGCGGTGATCCACTAAGGCTGTGTTTGCATATCAAAAAGAGAAAAGAAAAAATAGGGGAAAAAAAAAAGGTTCTTGAGTATATAGGCTGGGCTTAGATAATTGAAACATATCAACATAGAAACAATTATAATAATAATTTCTTAAGAGTATTCATCCATATAAAGTACAATAATTAGGTCACCTTAAGAATATATGTGACCACCAATCCCATAATTAACAAGATCCAAACAATTGTAATACCAATAACAAGCTTCAAGGTAAGAATCTTGCAAATGAAACTTGTACGCGAAACAGTTAGTATCAATAGTCCTACACCAAACAAGAAACACAGTGACATTGATATCACGCAGGACTTTAAGAGAAACATTTCTTTCCTATCACCAAATTGGTTTACCAAAACCACTTGCCAAACAGTAAGAATTGCTGTTGCGGAGACCAAAATCACTAAACTTGCAACTAAGGGTGTCAACGGGCCGGTCCAGGCTAGTTTCGGTCTAGGCTGAATCAATGTCGGATTTTATAAGCCCAGCCCAAAACATGTCCATTAAGAGTTCGGGCTGGGTTGGGCTGCGCTGGACACAATAACTATCGGGCTGGTCTGGTGTCGGTTTGTTATCAGGTTGGGCTTATTGAGGTGATTTCGGACTGGTTCGGTCCAAAACTTATCAAGCTTATCGGGCCTATTTTATATGTAAGATATATAGCCTATTTTATTATTTCTATCTATAAAATTAGCATCATTCTTTCTATATGTATATAATTCAGTAAATTGTAACAATTAACATACTCTTTTCAACTATAGATTCATATAATCTTTCCAATCAAGAAGTAAACTATAACAGTGTAATATAATCCATCAAAATTTAAAACCATTAAAATTAAGAAACTGGGCCCAGATGGACCTTACCGGTGTTTGGGTTAGGTATTATTAGTTCGGGCTTCTTAACGGGCTGGTCCGGTCTGGTTTCGGTTTGGACTGAAACAGTGTCGGGCTTTACAAGCCGAGACCGAAACCTGTCCATTAAGGTTCGGTCCGGGTTGGGTTCGGGTTATATCGGGCTGGCTTGGTCCGTGCTACCGGGCCGGGCACATTTTTGACACCCTTACTTGCAACCTTCATCCCAGCTCTTTGAAGAAAATTTATGGTTTCTTGTGTTTGGTGTCCCCTTGTAGGGTGATGTGTGGTAACCTTTCACATCAATGAATTAGTGCAACTGAAATTGTTTTAGAAGCAAATCAAGAATTGACCAATAGATAAAATGCAAGGAAATTATTACGATCCCATATTAGCCTTATGAAGGCGCTACCATGGATATCATTGATACAAAGCCTGGGAAAACTTACCCCTAAAAGCCAGCTTGTAAGGTGAGGGAATCCAAGACTATATCAACCTACACCAAATCCCTTATGGGACTAATGTGGAATTAACCCGTCTTAACGCTAATGTGGGATTATAACAGAAATGAAATGTAACATGGTACAAACTCGCTTGTGCTGGATCCAAGAGGATTGGACTTGAGTTAGTCCTAACCTTCATGGGTATGATCCAAAAGTACAGTAAAGAGAGGAGACAAGGGGAAGCCTCAAGAGATTGTGATCCACACTATTATGTTATAAAATCTTTTCTAACTGTTTTGGGTTCTCAAGTATCCAAACAACGCTTAGTAGTTGAACCTTTGAGATACTAAAGAAAATTAGGTAAAACCATTACATACAATTCAAAAGTCCTAATAAAGTAATTTGTCAATCTCTGAGATTTTTCTTAACATACAAGCAATTTAGTATTGCTAATGGGCTCGTAGAATTTCTTGCCAGTCCAGCCCGGCTAGGTTCAAGTGCACCCCCAAAGGCCATCCTAAAGTGCGATGGGCTTCATAGTTGCCCCAGGAGTCTAAAGTTCAAATTGTGGTATTTCAAGATTTCGTATGGGCCTTTGAGATGCACTCAGAACTAATGGTGTCAATATGGTACTGAAACTGTATACTGAAATCAAAACCGATCATTTAAAACCATACCAAATCAAACCAAAGTTGAAACAACATGGTTTTTTTCTTTGTTTTTGGAAGAATTTGAATCAATATGGTAACTGTACAAAAAACAGAAATTTTATTCAGTATAGTACGGTATCAGTATTATGATTTGAAGCGGATCATGATAATAATGGCAGATGCGGTAAAGAGGTCACTGAAGAGCAGAGATCTGTCTCTACCCTCGTGGAAGAAGAATCGGTACCTGCAGACTCAGTGGTTTGGTCTAGAAAAAGATCGTCTCCAGTCCGTCCAGCCGTCCAGTCGCGATCGGATGGACTGGAATCACAAGACACGCCCCCCAATGTATTGGTAGGCGTGTCCTTTGATTCCAGTCCGTCCATTGACGGCTGGACGGACTGGACGGTCAATGGACGGACTGGAGACGATCCAAGTCCGGTTTGGTCCATACAAATGAACAATGAATCAGGGTATGGCCATGATTTCTTTTCCCGTGGGGCCTGAGGGTAAATAAGGTATTTTACCCTATCATGTTAACAACATTAATTCATAGCAGTTGAGTGTCCTTTTAAAACTAACAGTGGAAGTTTGTGTCTTTCAGCCAAAGTACATTTGAATAATGGACTTGCTCGATATAAGGTTATGGTCTGAATGCAGATATACAAATATTGGATAAGTTATATTTGAATTCATATATTCAAATGTCAAGCAATGTGGTTCGTCTCCACCAGATTCCTAAAAATCAGTAGATGTATATTGAGTCACATACGAACTCTCCAAAATGTAGAGGACGTTCAATAGCTGCAACCGATATTTCACTATAGAGTTTTATAAATACAAACAGTACATGACAATTAAGGTATACAGTCAACAACCAAAATTACAATTCGATTTTTCACATATGGACCAAACTGGTGGTATGGATACCGGTATAAATTTCTAATTTTTTCCCTCTTGTACATTAGGTTATGTACGAAACTGTAGATATACCGGATAGAAAATCATATATATATATATATATATATATATATACCAAATAAAAATCGTACCGAAACTATACCAAGCCAGTATGTTAATGATATGAAAAATACGAATAAAAACCGGTATGGTATGATAACAGTATCACCCTTTTGCCTTCTTACCAAATAAAAACCTTACTGAATTACTAATATCAAACCAATTGACGCCCTTTCCCACAACAGTGTAGTGGCTGCCAACTTGTGAAGTCTGGTGTAAATGCAAGGAGTGGTGTACTTAACTAGTACCCCACCATGTCTATGCACTTAATTCTCTATCATTTCTAAACTGACCTTCCCCATCCTAGGGCACCCAATCCCATCTAGGCCACCATAGTGGTAGGCCCACCTAGCACCCAAAAAAAATATAATGTATGGGACGTTGCATGCCAACTACCCGATAGTACCTCTATGTAAAAGAGAATATTTAATTTTGAATGTTTGTAAATCCAATTCTATATTTCAGCATCCAAGGTTCCTTCCTCTCTAAGCTGATTGTTCCCCCCCACCCCTTCCTCCAGCCAGCTAGCTGGCCGAAATCTGTTGTGGAGGAAACTATCATTCAGGATCCTACTGAGTTCCCTTCCCTCCTTTCTACCCCTACTCCTCTAAGCTCGGATTCGGCCTCCTTTTTTCATCCCTCGGATGGTTCCCTCTGTCCTGAGGTTACTGTTCCATCCCTCCTAGTAGTATCCAAGCCGATTGCTTCTAGAGTTGTTGTTCTTGGTGATGAGTTTCCGGTCTCCTTGCCTTCGAACAGAGGTCCTTTGTTGGCCTCAATTCCCTAGTCAGGTTTGTTCGTTGAAACCCCCTTAAAGGTGAAGTCCTCTTCCTCCCTTCGGTTCATCAACCGCCCCCCCTGAAATGGGAAAAAAATTAGTAAATGTGCTCCAGGTAATGTGGCTGAAGACCTGGTTGATCTTGAGAGTATTTTAGTTGGAATTTTCTTGGGACAAAGACCAAGCTTCACCTTTGCTAAGAAAGCATTGGAAAAGCAATGAAAGACCAAGGGGTTGGTCAAATACTACCTTCTCTTGCATGGAGGTTTTGCTTTTAAATTCACATGCAATGAACATAAAGATAGAATTTTGAACCAAGGTGTCTTATTATTGGTGGAAGACCTATATTCATCAAGAAATGGCAGAGGAATATTCATTTCGGCATCTTTAGGATGAAGGCCATCCCTCTATGGGTTTCTCTCCTTGGTTTGCCCTTGCATCTGTAGGGGAATCAAGCTTTGAGCTAGATCTCCTCAGTTTTGGGGAAGCCCTTGTATACAAATGCGACTACCATTGCCAAAGCTCGCCTCTCCTATGCCTAGGTGTGCATTGAATTTGATAGTTCTTCGCCCTTAGAGGACTCTTTTGCGATTGAGGATGATAAAGGTTTTATGTTTTCTCAGCCAGTAACTTATGATTGACAACCTTCCCATTGTTTAGACTATTTCATATTTGGACATTCTGAAAAGGGATGCCCCTCGGGGATGGGGGGAGGGGGGGGGGGGGGGTGAGCTTCTGGTTCAATCGGAAGTGGAGGTCTCGAGGGTGAAGGTTGTTTTTTACCAAGCGAAGTAGGGCGACCTTTCTTCTAAGCGTCTAGTTCAGTTGCTGGATGTTTTGGAGGAAGTTAAGTACGTATGACCATTGGCTGAATGCATTTTCCCTCATAGGTTTCAAGGACCAGGGTAGCGCCTCCCGAAGTGGACAAAGGCCTAGCCGTCAAAGATCTCATATGGCTAGACAAGTTGCAGCGGCAGTAGTTGCAGAGATGACAATCATTGCTGATGAGGCTTCATCTCCTTTGTTGCAATCCCCTAACCCTAATCTAGGTAGCAAGGTTTTCCAATGGCCTACAGTGGAGACCCTATCCTAGGGAGTTGACATTTGTCCATTATAAAATCCTATTGCCTCTGTGAACCTTCTGTCAGCTCCTTCCCATCTTGATGTTTCTGTGCATCCCACCTACTTGCTCCCCTTGCTTCCTTTCCAATCCCAGCTATGGCTGCTACTCCCTCTACTGTCGTTCCCTCTTCCAGCTCATTGGGTTGCCTACTTTTGCATCCCTCACCAACTCCCAGTCCTGCAATGCCTTTTAAATCCACCCATTCTAGGCTTCCCTCCACCCAAACTGTCCTGCCTCAGCATCTGATAACTGCCCCTTCAATCTCCTATGCTACGACTGGTTCCTCCGCCCCTCTCACATCTCCTTCAGCTTCTGGAGGTGTCAACCTCATTCACCCCCCCCCCTTCCTTGGCCTTAGCTCTTAATTTCGGGTTTACTACATCAGCCCCATTCGTTTTGAGCCTTTTTGTGCCTACCAAGTCACCACCCCCCTTTTTCCTCGTTATGGTTGAGGATAACCTGGCAACCTCTTCTCTTTCTTCTCCTAGTTCAGCAAATCCTACCTAGTTACCTAAGAACCTTCTACTTTTCACTCAAGCTCCTACTTCTCAGTCTTTGCAGGTTGCATCTTCCTTTTCCCATGTTTTATACCCCTCAAACCCTGCGCCCAAGACTGCTACCACACTACATTCAGCAAGCTCTCTTGCCACTTTGTCGGCTGATTCTCCTTCCAGATCAACCCCTCCGTCCCCCAAGAACCTCTTGATTCTATCTAGGGATTCCTCTGGTTAAACCGTAGCTTCCAGATCCCCAAGCTTGATAATTCCAACACGGTCATCTCCTACCAGCCCAAATATGGATTCTAGATCCCCAACCCATTGCTTCTTCTACTGTCCCTCAATCAGTGGTCCCTTCCTAGCCTTATTCCTTACGTCCTAGCCCAATCTAGTGAGCTGATCCAGATCTTCTCCCAAATTTGCAGCAATGGGATCCATGATAAAGCCTACCACTTATAACAAAAAAAATTCTGCCAGCTCTTATGGAAGACCAGTCGGACATCCATGTAGAGGATCCCTTGGGCATCAATCTTGTGATGGACGGGGATGAGGTTTCTAATTCGGAGGAAGAAGTTCTTAAGCTGTAGTTCTAGTTTATGAAGTTCTTGTGGCCTGACTCAGTTTGTTCTCTTCTTCTTATTCAAAGATGGGATCTTGATTTTACTTAGTTTGTGCCTTTGGCGGAGGGAGGTTTGTTCCCTTTGCTTTGGCCCTAGGCCTTGTTTATTTGTTTATGGGCCTCCTCCAGGGGTTTTCTCCCCTACTAGTAGATTGTTTATGCTCTCCTTTTCCTTTGAGTTTTAATAAAATATCTACTTACCTAAAGAAAAAAAAAAAACCTTGGTTTAATTATAAAAACTATGTTATAAATAGTTGAGAAAAGAAAAAGCACTATGAACCACCATAGTTTTGTTTCATTCGTACCTGTGTGATTCCATTTTCAAAAGCATTATAAACTTCACTATTTTCCAATTCTCCAGTATTACTCAACTGAGTGCATTTATTACTCGATCTTTTGGTTTCAATTTCTGATCCTTTCTCAAGATCTATGGTTTCCTACATGATAAAGAAGAAATTGTTTAAATCTCAGCTTATGTTGAAGAAGAAACTCTATATCACCAAAACAATTAATTTCATTGCAAATAGGAAGCTTTGGATTCAAACCACGTGCATTAAACAACAATGAAATAACTTTAAAAAAAAAAAAAAAAGGTAAATTATATTGGAAAGTATTTTTATGTGTGGTAATAATGTCGATGTACAATTGTAGAACCATCAGATCAGTAATAGTTCCCCCTCTTGATACCAAGAACAGTCTTTTACAAATTGAATGGATCCATTGCTATAAAGTCATTATACATCAATCTTATCCGCTAAAGGAGGGGGGGGGGGGGTTCAATGTCTATCTTCCTTGAAGGGGGATAAAGTTTTGGGACCAGGATGTTTTGTATGCCGTCACATGAGTTTGTGAGCTAACTCCATAAGGACAGTTAAATAAACCCAAAGAGCTTGAAACCCTAAAAACGCAGTATTGCACAGACCACATTAGTCACTATTTCACATAATAATATACCAACCATTTGATAAGGAGGTTCAATGACAACTTCACTTCTAGATTGTTCAACATCAAAGCGTCCACGCTGCATGAAAAAAAAAATTGAATCTCTTGTGAAAGTAAATAAAATATGAAAAACCTATTATACTTTATTTACTAATTTCACCTGTTGATATTGGCTATATCGAAATATAGAACCAAGGATCATCGCGGACAATGGAAAATATAAATTGAACAATGTCATTACTTTAAGTTGAAGATGCTTTCAATCCAAGTACCTAATATATCGTTCAGAAACCAAAACTCAATTCAGTATTTAAAACCAAGAAGACATCTAAGATGTAATTTTTACTAGTTCATTTTTTTTATTAATAGTTAGCAAAGAATATAATATTAATGAAAAAAGATATACATGATTAATGTCTAAGCTCACTGAGAAGAATAATATCGCCTAACAACAGGACTAAAACTCCACCTTCGACATTATTATCAACGGAGGAACATAACCCAAAAAAACAAGAAAAGAAGAACACTAAGAAATCCTATTTCAATTATCATGATTTTTAATGTTTATCATATTTTTCATAATGTGTTAGCTTAAATTCTAGAATATTATTTTCAATTTATAAAGTTTCTTTTCAAGGAAGTTAATGTATAAACTTTGAGTATATTGTAAAAATTCTACAATGAGTAACTAAATGTATTTGGTATAATATCACTTGCCCGATAATAGACAAATTTGCCGCCACCTTAGTTTGATTCAAGACTTCTAATCCTTGAAAACATGTGGTTTTCCAAAGCTACCCAACTTTTGTTGTTCATATCAACCAGCTAGGAATATCTTTATATAATTAAAATCGCTATACAATATCATCTAGCTAGGATTATAAGTGGAGACATCTTTTTTTTTTTTAAAAAAAATAAAATAAAAAAGATCATCTATTCATTAGAAGAAGAAGCCAAGGAATCGACATTACATAGATCGATGATCCAAGGAGACATCTTTGAAGTCATATACAAGGGAACATGCTCGGTATGTCCTTCATCAAGGGGGAATATTACGAAAAGTGAGTTTGATAATGACTCCATTTGTTTTGACATAAAATTTTATTATGTAAAAAAAAAATTCAGTGTTCGTTTTACATATAAAATTTTACACTAACATTTTACAGAATTATACATCAAAACAAATATAGCCAATTGAAAACTGATCACATTTGAAGTACCAAAACAAAAAAGGCTTCATGAAATGAAGGAACCAATCCTATTGGAGTAGCATCACAGGCTATAATGAGAATACAAAAGCTTGGAGTTTGATGTACCAGGAAAAATAATTATCTCTATGTTCATGCAATCTTGGCAATCTTCTTCTTCTTCCTTCCTTGTTTTTCTTCTCTTCCACTTGTTCTTCTTTATGACTTTTATCTTTTGTTCTCTTGGAGAGGATGGCTATTTATATTCATATTCCCTAACGAGATCCACGAACATTTCAAAATTAATGAATAAAAAATAAACAAAGCTGGATCACAAATAGTGATTATAAACTCCTGCTCAACAAGAAATGTGTTAGTCTAAAATCGTACCATCTGATACTTTTTGATTTCTTTGACTCGCTGACCTAAAGATAGGTTGTAGCGTAACAAAAACGGTAAATGGTTCAACCGTTTCACATCATGGATTGAGACTTAAACCCATTTTATTTCACTGTGAGGGGAGTAGAGATTCGAATTGTTACTGGGAAAGATTGAAACTTAAAAGGCCATTCAATTTTATATTGTGCCCCCTCGAAGGGGATCCAGAATAACTTTTATACAGCCGCATGAAGATGAGCTTGCTTTCAAATGTACAGTCCAGAATAACTTTTATACAGCCGCATGAAGATGAGCTTGCTTTCAAATGTACAGTCCAGAATAACTTTTATACAACCGCATGAAGATGAGCTTGCTGTCAAATGTACAGTCCAACTATTTAGCATGCATGGGAATATTGATCTTCCAATTCGGCAATTCAATTGTTGGATATATAGATGTGGTTTACCTTTTGAGTGGTCACATGTGACCGGCTTGTTCCAAAATCAATTATAGTTGATTTTTGAACATTTTCTGAACTTCATATCACCCCTTGGCAAAACCCATCCGACTTCCAAACAGGCAAACACCACCTACACTTATCTAAAGGAATGGGTTTCCATCACACTCTAATTACCTAGTGGTATTAAAGGTAGGACTCAATTTTGTGGGCATGGCTATATATAACCATTAGTTAAACTTCCAACCAATTTTTCACCTACACATGGTTATATGAGTGTATTAAAGTAACAAAGGATAATGATTTCAACAAGAATTATAAAATTAAAGAAAAAGTCTAATGTATTATATGATTGAAATGGGCTATCAAATTTAACAAGAAAATTTTAAATATATCTTTAATACACAGAAGACACATAAAAAGAATGTATGATTGCTGATAGATGGGACTTAGATTACTATCTATATGCGGATCATATGAGTCAAGATATAATTGACAAATCCAAAAAATAAAATCTTAGGCTAACGAATAATAATAATTTCTCGACATATTACTACTCAAAGTGGAAGATGCCTAAACATTCTTGCTCTTGGGTCCTGACTTTCTACAACCCCAGTTCACTTTAATTTGCTTTTGATGATGTGTTATGTTTTTATTGGTTTACTTTGATTGGTATATTATACCACCTAATACTTATGGTTTACTTTGTTTTTAATCGTCATCTTATAGTAAGATGTGCGATCTTTTATGATCTTCTTGCACACTTTACTGTGTGACAATCAACCAATCGAGCAGACAGTTGTCTTCAATACCCTTCGCTTATAATAAAAAAAATATATTTCAGCTTTCATTTTATTCAGATTCCATGGATACTCTTAACAAAAGTGCCTCCACAAAAATTGTAGAACCCATGTATGATTGAAACTCATCTAACGTGGTTCATGTATATGGCAAAGTGACTTCAATTAAAAATAAATGGAGGTCCCTGACTGCTTATCAAACTATTGTTTATGGGGTTTTAGAATCAACTTCCAGGATTTTGTATTGGCTTAGAAACTTTGTGGTCACCAAGTCAGATCGGGTAGGATCAGTCGATCTCCTACAGAAACCAAATCGGCTAAGGTTGCAAGGACCGATTCCGTGTTCGATTATGTGGTTTGAAACCTTGCCTATAATCCACCCTTCTTACACTTCGTGAGTTGGTGGCAAAAAAGATTTAAAATTAAAACCCTCCATTTTTTTTTTCTTAGTATAAACAGGGACAATGCTTTTTAATAATATCAAAAGGGACAATGCTTTTTAATAATATCAAAAGAGTTCACCAATTCATAACGTTGTCAAGTTTCTAACTCAAAAGTTCGAACTAGTAAGTGGAGGGACTCTCCATATATAACACCACATGATTCCAATTTAGCAATGTAGGACTATTCTCAATACTCCCCCTCACATATAACCCTGCCGTTAGGTGGTGTATATGTGACAATACATGACACTTACCTTCTTATTCTTCTTCTTCCTTTTTTATTTTTTTATTTTTTTATTTTTTTTTATTTTAAGGTGACTTGGTTCCTCTTTTTCAGGTGACTGGTCCCTTGCAAGGTAACTGATCCCCCTTTTCCAGAGGCATATAGTTCATGTTTTTGGGTGATCGTCCCTCTTTTCAGGAGGCATAGAGTCCCTTTTTTATTTGGTGACCATCCCTCTTTGGTGACCATAATTCTTTTTTGTGCATCTTTTTTTAGGGTTATATATAAGACCACAAGATTCCAATCTCATTAGCAATGTGAAACTATTCCCAATAGACGTCACGTCATATATTTAGTGAATCAACACACTTCATTGGATCGGCCTCTTTGCTTAATGAAGGTAATTTTAGAAAATCTATAAACTTAATAAGCTTACTCAAACATTCCCATAATGTATAATGGCAACAAGATAAAGAACATATGAAAGAAGAAAATAAAAAAATAAAAAATAAAAATTAATTTTTCTTAATTACTTCATATATATAGGTAAAGATTACTTCAATATATTAGAATGTGAATGAATGTGAAAGTGAGAAAAAACTAGTCTCATGTTCTAATATATGAAAAAAATTAGAAGAGATATTTCTATGTTCCCCACAATATGTTTGCAAGAAAAAAAAAAAAAAAAAATATATATATATATATATATATATATATATATATATATATATATATATATTAAAGCTGTGCATTTTTTATTTATCTTGCTGTCTATAAAATTTTCAAACAGCTAACCAATGGTGATCATTCAGCTAAAGTGATCCATTGTTGAAGACTAATTTAGGTCAATGGTGATTTACTTTCATACGAAGTGGATAATATATATTTGGTTATAAGGGTCATTTTGTCAACATACATTCATTAGAGTTATGAGAGTATAGAACTAGGTCGGTCTACAGCAAGGGATTCCAATTATTTACTATTTTGTAGATTTTTTTATTTTTTATTTTTTATGCACATTTTCGTTAATAGGTGAATGAGTAATTTTATATCCAAAAAAAATAAATAAAAAATATGAATAAATACTTATTTTCTATGATATGGTTTTTTGGATAGAATTGAAAATTGTGTGCAGGTAGAACCTAAAATGTTCTATTCTAACGTCAAATTTCAGTTCAAAAAAAAAAAATTAATAATCCAATAACAAAGAGCTGCAGGGATATACAAGAGGATAAAAATTAGATTTGGGACTAGAATTATAACAAGGTTAATTCAAAGCATTCTTTACGATCCAATCGTCAAAATATCGATTGACTCAGCTTCACATGTGACACAATTAAATAATTTACGATAAAATGTTGGAATGGAATTTAGAGTTGATAATGTAAATAATTTCACTTTGCCATCATTAATTTGTTTTGACGTAAAATTTTATTTAAAAAATCTATTTTTTTTCTTGTTGGAGAATTTCACTTTATTTGAGAAAAAAAAGGCAATCAAAATATAAGTGGTCAATATATCCACTATTGCATTTCAACAAAGGCGGCTAGCAAAATTGAGGATAAGGACTTGACTTATAATCACATTTGTATGTATGGTTTTTCTCATTAAATCCCTAACCTTCAGTCTCTGCTATACTGAGGCAGCGTCGCGGTGGGTTAGACTGAGCGACCGGCTGACTTCTCTTAGAGCCCAAGTCACCATGATCACTTCGTCGGAAGAAAAGGTCAGAATCCCCCCCACCCCCTCTCTCTCTCTCTCTCTCTCTCTCTCTCTCTCTCTCTCTCTCTCTTTGGTTTTAACAACTGAGAGTCTCTCCGGCCAGGTGTTTAAGGCTCTTGATAATTCAGGTTAATATTAACAGCAACCCTATTTTGATAGATCTGCTTTGCTTGGTTTTTGATGGTCTTGATATCTCCAAAACCAAAACCAAATGTTGTTTCACCCAAGTGCCAGAAAATTAAGGAATCAGATATCAGGATATTTGACGATAGGATGTTGGTGGAGAGAGTTGCAGGGAATTTTGAAAAGAATAATATAGAAGAAAAAATAATGAAGTAGAAAAAGAAGACAACTTAGGCAAACAGATAAGCAGATGAAATTAAAAAAACCATCACACTTCAAACGCAAATCAAGAAGAGTTACTGTAGAACCAATAGAAGTTATCCGGAGAGAGGATGATAGAGGTTATGCCTGCGGCGCCTGGCCCTGCTACAATGCAAGCTGCAACCGACAGGTGCCCGCCAAAGCGCATTCATTAAGTGTTTTTCTTGTAGTGTCCGCTTTTGTAGAAGCTGTTAAAATCGGGGCTAAGTCTTTTTTATAATTTATTTTTTATATTATGTATTATTATCATGCATTATGATGTAGATATTTACTTTATACATCTTATAATTAAAAATATTATAAATGGCATCAATTTTAAAAACAATAAATAAAAAAATAAAATATGATATAATAAATCTACCAGCTAAGTATGTTTACTGTACTGATTTCAGGAATTGAAAAAGTCGCCTAAGCGACACCTTAAAAACTATGTTTACTGTACTGATTTTAGCTAAGTATGTTTGTGATACATACAAGTTTCATTATTTTGGACTAGCACATGCAGAATTTTTTTTTTTTTTTCTAGATGAACACCTAGTTCTAGCTAATGGGTGATTAAATAGATGAGCAGAAATTTTATTTAGCCCTTTCTATATTCGACATATCTTTGGAGATGAAATTTTATTTAGCCCTTTGTACAATCAAAATCTATGGAGATTAATTAAAAGCTATTGCTAAGGCAAAATCTGACATGATAAGAACCAAGGAGACTCCAATGTCTAATTTGAATATCAAAGTCTGCCTTTGATTAATTGTGACCTTTATTATTATCTTCCAAAAAGAAATTTCTGCTTCCTGAAGTTCATCTACCTCCGTCATAGGAGCTTCTTGGATGTCCAGACCGAGATGGTTTTGATCTTTGTTTTCTACACTCACATTTAACAAGCCATTAGAACAACACTAACAACGAAAGGGTTCAGCACACTGCCAGTGTAGGAGAATCTCTCATGCCATACCTACTAGCATGTGGTAATCAATAGCTTCAATATGGGTCCACAAAGTCAGGGAGAAGATGTGAGGAAAATCGCTTGTTTAAAAATTGTTTGATTATGGTCGATTTGTTAAGTTGGATGATTGATGAACTTTATTGCAACTTGCAAATATTTCTGAATCCTAGATTTGTTTCATCCATTAAAGCTCATATTTGTCTTCATATTTTCAAAACATCACATAATTTTTTTTTCGATTAAAAAAAAAACATCACATTCAATTGATACATGGACGAAATGATATATCTATTGCGACCGTTAGATGTAGAGAATATGATGTAGATTAGTCACATTTTGATTTTTAGTTTCCAATTCAACATTTTTGTATTAATATACATTTCGTTTATGTCCATGCATGTATACCAATACTCTGAATATTACTATGCACGCCTCCAACTCTAAATGGTTTAGATTAAATAAATATGTAAAAATGAATAGCTCATATTTGTCTTCAGATTTTCAAAACGTCATATACTTCTTTTTTTTTCTTTTTTTGGATTAAAAAACATCACATTCAATTGCTACATGGATAATTATCCTTGATTTTATATTCTAAAAATCCTTCTATGAATAAAACCTGTTTTGTAAGTTTATCCCCTCTTAAAGCTTTTAATGCCAATCAATATGATTGTGAAGATCATAGAGAATTCATCTACAAGGGTGAACTGTGACAATGTTAATCATCGTAGGACTTCCTTGATTATTTCTTGTTAAATGGATTTTTTTAACCAAAATAGTAGTGACACATGTGTTTGTTATATGAGCAGGGACGTAAAAGATAGTCGAAAATCTGGATTCAATTGTTATTCGTATCTAGTCAAATGCCATTTGTATCTGAACTCAGATAATATTCCTGAACATAATTTATTTGTCATGTCCGATTTAAATAGATAGCCAACTAGTATTAAAAATTAAACAGCTAATGATCTTGAGATTTTAACTTTGATAGAAGCGGAGATCCACACATACTGTGGCTGTGTTTGGATATCAAGAAAATAAATAAATAAATAAATAAAAAAGCTCTTACTGAGTATATAGGCTGGGCTTAGGGAATTGAAATACATCAACGTAGAAACACTTCTAAACGATAATTTCTTAATATTCACTCATATAAATGGTACAATAATTAGGTCACCTTCAGAATAGATGTGACCACGAATCCCATAACTAACAAGATCCAAACAATTGCAATACCAATAACAAGCTTCATGGTAAAAATCTTGCAAACGAAACTTGTGCGCCAAACAGATAGTATCAATAGCCTTAAACCGAACAAGAAACACAGCGACATTGATATCACACAAGACTCTATGAGAAACATTTCTTTCCTGTGATGAAAATGGTTTCCCAAAACCACTTGCCAAATAGTAAGAATTGCTGTTGCAGAGACATAAATCACCAAACTTGCAACCTTCATCCCAGCTCTTTGAAGAAAATTTAGAGTTTCTTGTGTTGGGTGTCCCATTGTAGGGTGATGTGTAATAAATAACCTATGTTCACTTCAATGATTTTGTTTAAGTTAAATTCTTTCATAAGAAAATCAAGAACTGATCATAGATAAAATACGAGGAAATTGTTACGATCCCATATTAGGCTTACAGAGGTGCTATCATGGATGCTATTGTTACAAACTTTGAAAAACTCACCCCTAAAAGTCAGCTTGTAAGGTGAGGGAATTCAATACCATATCAATCTATACAAAATCTCTTATGGGATCAATGTGAAATTAATCTCCAATAAAGCTAATGTGAGATTCAGACAGAAATGAAACGTAACGAGGTAAGAGCCCGCTTGTGCTGGAGCCAGGAGGATTGGACTTGAGTTTGTCCTAACCTTCGTGGGTAAGATTCAAAAGTACAGTAGAGAGAGGAGAAATGGGGAAGCCTCAAGAAACTATGATCCACACTGATTATGTTATCAAATCTTTTCTAATAGTATGGGTTTT
Source organism: Protea cynaroides (assembly GCA_028583415.1). Taxonomy (NCBI): domain Eukaryota; kingdom Viridiplantae; phylum Streptophyta; class Magnoliopsida; order Proteales; family Proteaceae; genus Protea; species Protea cynaroides. Next base: position 53,632,059 of record CM053267.1, on the reverse strand, counting down.
CAAGTATCCAAATAAAGCCTAGTAGTTGAACATTTGTGATACTCAAGAAAATTAGGTAAAACCATTACAAGGAGCTCATAGGAATGCCGTCAAAATTCAAAAGTTCTAAGAAAATGATTTGTCAATCTCTAAGATTTTTCTTAACATCCAATCAATTTAGCGTTGCTAATGGGCTGGTAATATTTCTAGACCAGTCCAGCCCGGCTAGGTTCAAGTGCACCCCAGAAGGCCATCCTAAAGGGCAATGGGCTTCATATTCGACCCAGGATTCTAAAGTTCAAACTGTTGGTATTTCAAGATTTTGTATGGGCCTTGCGGTAGTGCTCTGAGCATCGGGTGTCAATATGGTACCAAAACCGAAACCCAACTTTCAAAACCATGTCGAATGGAACCAAAGTAGAAGCGGCATGAAACTATACAAAAAACAGAAATTCTATTTGGCATGGTACGGTATCGATATTATGGACCAAACCAGGGGTACGTATTGAATTATATCAAATATATACCAGTATATATTTATGATAATTTTAACCTCTTGTACACCAGGTTCTGTATGAAACCGTATATATACTGGATAAAAAAAATCATATATATACTAAATAAAAACCGCACCCATACTGTACCGAACCTGTCCGGTAATGATATGAAAAACATGAACCAAAACTAGTACTGTAATAGTATCACCCTTTTGCCTTCTGTACTGAATCAAAAGCTTACTGAATTACTAATTCCGAACCGATTGGATTACGCCCTTACCCACAGCACTATAGCAGTTGCCAACTTGTGAATTGTCCGGTGGGTGTAAATCTAGGGAGTGGTGTTCAACTCGTATCCCCACCTGTGTCTATGCACTTAATTTTTTATCATTTCTAGCCCCACCTCCCCTGCCACTGGGCACCCAATCTCCGGAATCGGCTCGACTTGCCAGTGTCGGCTGGATGGCCGACACCTGGCACTCCAGCCGATCCAACGGTTCGAGAGTTAATGAGTTTATTTTTTTATTTTTCTTTATAATAACTCTCGAACCATTGGATCGGCTGGAGTGCTAGGTGTCGGCCATCCAACTGACACTGGCAAGTCTCAAGTTCATTTTGAACTTGAGACGAGCCGAATCCCCCAATCTCCCTCTGGGACACCATAGTGGTGGGCCCACTTAGCAAACAAAAAAAAAATTGTATGGGACTTAGTATGCCAACTACTAAACAGTACTTGTATGTAAAAATAGAAAATTTAATTTTGAATGTTTGTAGATTATTTTCTATGTTTCAACTTGGTTTAAGCATAAAAAGTATGTTATAAACAGTTGAAAAAAGAAGAAGTACTATGACCCAGCTAAGTTCTGTTTCATTCTTACCCATTTTCGAAAGCTTTATAAGTTTCAAAAATTTCCATGCCCAATTCTCCTGTATTACTCAGAGTAGATTTACTGCTCGATTCGTTTATTTCACTTTCTGATCATTTCTCAAGATCTATGGTTTCCTGCATGATAAAAAAGAAATTGGTTGAAATCTCAACTTATGTTGAAGAAGAAACTTTGTATTATCAAAACAATTAATTTGCAATATTGTAAATAAGAGAGACAACACGTGAGGGGGAGTATTGGGAATAGTATATCAGAGTTCTAGATTCCCTCATTACAATCATCCAAAAAAAAGAGGAACCACGGTTACCCAAAAGTGAGACACATTGCCATGTATGATCCACAAGAAAAAGGGGCGACACATGAAGGCAGTGATGGGAATAGTCGCATATTGCTTAAGACTAGAACCTCTTGGGTGCCTTATATATGTGAGAGTCCCACTACTTACCAATTCAAACTTTTGAGATGAAAACTTAATAATAAAAAAATGTTAAAATATCAATGTATTACATTTGGACAGTCCTCCATGGAGCCATTAGATCAACAATACTTCCCCCTCTCAATACCAAAAACACCCCTATATAAAATGAACCAATATATTTTCGTAAGGCCATTGTACATGAATCTCATCCCCCGAAAGGGAGGTATAAATCATTGGGAGCAGAATATTTTGTATTCCATTGCATGAGTTTGTGAGCTAACTTCGAAAAACTATTAAAACCCTAAGAGCCTAAATCCTGAACACACTATTGCAAAGACCACATTAATCTCTATTTCACATAATAATATACCAACCATTTGTGGAGGTTCAGTAGTCACTTCACTTCCGGATTGTCCAACATCAAAGTGTCCACGCTGCATGAGAAAAAAAAAATTCAGAATCTCTCTTGAAAGTAAAGAAAATAGGAAAACTATTATAATTTATTTTCCAGTTTCACCTTCTGATTTTTGCTGTATCGAAATATAGAACTAAGGATCATCGAGGACAATGGAAAATAAACATGGAACATAGTCATTACTTTAAGTTGGAGACGCTTTCAATCCAAGTACCTAATATATCATGTCATTGAGAAACCAAAACCCAATTCAGTATTTGAAACCAAGAGAATGCATCTAAGATGTAAAGATAGATTAATTATGAAAAAAGAATATACATATTAAGGTCCAGACATCTTAGAGACATAAACTGCGAAACAACAAGGACTGAAACTCTACCTTCGATATACCCATCAACAGAGAAACAGTCCCCAAACAAGCAAACAAGAACACTACGAATCCTATTTCAATTATCATGTTTTTTCATAGTTCTCATGTTTTTAATAATGTGGTAGCATAAATGCTGGAAGTAGATTTTTTTTTTTCTGGTAAAGAAATAGAATTTTTTTATCGTCCTATAGTTTTGTTGTTATCAAGCACCCCATCGGATTGTTAATACATCAAATGTCATATCCGTTCTCAACTAAGAGAACAGATATGTAGCTTAATTTCTTAAAATTTTCTCATATCTAACCAAAAAGAGCCTACCTTGCATGATACGTGCCAACTAAGCCTTTTGTACAATCTGCAGTTTCATCTTTCCTAACCAATATTTTCTACTGTCTACAGTTCTATATTTGTGATTGGTTCACCTCTTTATTTGAATATGGACTTACTATTAGAGTCAAAGGCTTTACGAAAAGAACAGCAGTCCAAGTATCACTAATAAAGTAATTAAAGGGTCCCCTCTATGTTTCCTATTATAAGATTCCTATAGTGAGGCATTGGACTGTCTGGTATTTAAAAAGATAACAGTAGAGGCAAAAAATTTCAGGGGTTTGGCAAGGGCTGAAATTTGCTCATTCCATTTGGAGAATAATTCAATATTGGAAGGGATTTTAAATGTCTTTATATATTAATTAATTTCTCCAACTAATAACTTAAGCTTTTAAATTAAGTACCTTAAAAAAGACATCATATAGATTCCTTATGGATCACAATTTCTTTTCGGTTGATACAAGGCTGATGTATGCAGGCCGTTGTCACCACCTTAGTAAGCTCCAAGACTTTTAATCCCTCAAAACATGAGGTTTTCTAAAGCTACTCAACTTTTCTTGTTCATATCAACCAGGGAATTATGGCCCCACCAATTGGAGAAGGACACGTGTCCAGATGCGTATCCCAACCGCAAGAAACGTGGCTCATCACTTGCAAGTACATAAGACTGCCACATCAGAGGTTGCATAAGTCAGGATCCGACTGCAAATATCTCGAGATGGCGATCATGGATCCTCACAGATCGCCCACGCCTCCCCACTCCAAGTACACAGCCAACTGACGACGTCATCCCACGAGCAAAGATCTTGGAGCCACAATCAGAAAACTCTGCAAAGATCACCATCCAACGTTTGTCAGTCCATCTACGTACAACTGACCTCTAGATTTCCAAGATTGGGTTGCAGGCTCGCACCCACTCTCCTTACCTGTCCCGTAACTCCAACCCATTCGGCAGTTGATTGGGAATAGTCTCACATTACTTATGAGATTGGAACCTTGTGTCCTAATATATGGAGAGTCCCTCCACTTACTAGTTCAAATTTTTGGGTTGGAAACTTGACATGGTTCAGACCTCTAGGTTCCTCTCATAGTAACCCTTAAAAGAGGGTAGATGCACAAAAAGGGATTAAGGTCACCCAAAGTGATCCACATCCTCTCCCGCCTGAGTTTGGGCAGGAGGCTTGGCGGCCCGGATGGATGGCCGCCACCTGGCTCTCGGGTGAATCCGAGCCCTCCGTCCGAACCGACACCCTTGTCGGCTCAGCTTGTCGGCTGGGGTGTCGGCTCGGATGGAGGGCTCGGATTCACCCGAGAGCTAGGTAGCTGCCATCCATCCAGGCCGCAAACTCTCCTGCCCAAACTTAGGTGGGAGAGGATTTCTATACCACCCAAAGAGGGATTGTCATCCAAAAGAGGGACATGTCACCCAAAAAGAGGGACGATCACCCAAAAATAGAGACAGTCACAAGCATATCACCTGAAAAGAGGGACCAAGACACTTAAAAAGTGTTATGCATTGTCACATATACTACCACATATACACCATCCAACGGTGGGGCTACATATGGGGGGAGTATTGGGAATAGTCTTACATTGCTAATGAGACTGGAACCTTGGATCCTTATATATGGAAAGTCCCACCACTTACTAGTTCGATCTTTTGGGTTGGAAAGTTGACAGCTGACACCTCGCTCAATTGGGCAAAAATTTCAGGATAGGGATAACAATTACGGCAAGATAGCAAATTGTGCCAGAACCCTCATGAGCAAATAAGAACTTACGTGGTGCCTCTCCTATAAATACAACACCTCTTCAGTTAAAGGGATCGAGTCTTTTACTCTCTCTCAATCTCTGCTAAACCCACGATTCAGGAGCTCGTATTCTCATACCGAGCTTCACACTACTTGTGCTCGGTTCTAACTTAGGCATCAGAGTAGCCTCAAGGTTTCTAAACCCGTCCTTGTTTGCCTATTTACTGCCTCCCTTCCAGATCAGATCAATCAAAGGAATCTCGGACAATCACTGATAGCAACAACCATCTAAGAATATCTTTATATAATTAAAATCGCAGTACAATATCGTCTAGGCTTATAAGTGGAGACATTTTTGAAGATGTCGGGTTGTCTAGACATGTTACTTCAAAGGTAAACATTACAAAAAAGTGAGTTTCATTAATGGTAAACTAATCACATTTGAAGAGCCAAAAAAAAAAAAAATAAGCTTCATGAAATAAAGGAAAGAGTAGTATCACAGGCAAATACAGTTGCAGATGGACTAGCTAAATGAGCAACTACTGAATGTAGATTAGAATCTTGGACTTATTGTCCAGATTTCATTGCTAGAGAATCAACATGGGATGCTTCTGGACATCCCAGATTTAGATTTTTATAGCTTTTATCTCACTTTGATCTCTAGTTAAGTTCTAATTATGGCAATGCCGAAGGTGGTATTTTCCTAACTCAAGATTTGTAAACTCTTGTTTTTTTTTTTTTTTTTCTCATCACTTAATATATTTATTGACTTCTAACAAAAAGAAAAAAAAATATAACATCACAGGCAATAATGAGAATCCAAAACTTGGAGTTTGATATACCTGGTGAAATAATTATCTCTGTGTTCATGCAGTCTTGGCAATCTTCTTCTTCTTCCTTCTTCACTTCCACTTGTTCTTCTCTATGACAATTATCTTTTGTTCTATTGGAGAGAATGGCTATTTATATTTCATATTTCCTAACGAGTTCCACGAAGAGGATTCAAATCGTCTCCCGCCGCTGGAGGCTTTCCAGCGCCATCCAGCGGCTGGAGTAACTCCAACACAAATCCCAATACATAGGGATTTGTGTTGGATAAACTCCAGCCGCTGGATGGCGCTGGAAAGCCTCCAGCGGCGGGAGACGATTTCTGTGCCCTCGAAGATTTACAAATTAATGAATAAAAAAAACAAACAAAGTTACATCACAAATAGTGATTTGAAACTCCTGTTCACCAAGAAAGGTGTTAAAGACTAAAATCTTGTCATTTGATACTTTCTGAGTTTTGTGATTCGCAAATGTACAACATCATATAGGTCCCAAAAAATTCTCGCGTAACAAAAAGGGGAAATGGTTCGATAAGAACATGGTAAGGTTCCATCATTCGTGTCACATCATGGATTGGTATTTAAAGGCCATTTAATTAACTGTGAGCGGATTAGAGAAAAGAGATTTGCTCAAATTGACAAATTGAAATAGTAAAATCTTAATTTCATGAATAAATTCTTTCATATATTAAAACTCAAAGTGGAAGATGCCCAAATCATTCTTGCTCTTGGAAAGCGTCCTGACCTTTTTACAATCTCGTTTCACTGTAATTTCTTTTGATGATGTCTCATTGTTTTCATTGGTTTACTTAGATTGACATATTATACCACCTATTGTTTTCGGTTTGCTTTTCAAATTATAGTTGGTGGCTTTTATTGCATTTTTTTTTCTAGTCATCTTATATTATGATACGTGACTTTTCTGTTATCTATTGTGAAACAACCGACCAACTGAGCAGACTTAGAATAATAAAAAAAATCATCCCCATTGGCTGGTGGCAAAGTGATTTCAATTAAAAATAAATGGAGGTCTCAGACTGCTTATCAAACCATTGTTTATGGGATTTTAGCGTCGACTTCTAAGATTGCGTATTGGTTTGGAATCTCTGTAGCCATAATCAGTGATTTCAAGGATGGGTTGGATGGGTTGACGTCGTGCAGAAACCAAGTCACCAAAGGCTGCAAGAACCAATCCCATGTCCGACTCCATGCTTTGAATCCATACCTATAATCCACCCCTTCTTAACTTCTTGAGCTAAAGGCAGAAAAGATTTCAAATCAACACACTATTTTTTTTTTTTTTTTGTTGATACCTATAAAAATTTCAAGCAACTAACCAATGATTATCATTCAAGACTAATTTAGGTCAGTGCTATCTATGGACGGTGATTTACTTTCGAAAGAAATAGATAATATATATTAATTAGTTATAAGGTTCACATTTTAATAGTCATGATTAAATAGACCTCCACACCAAAGAATTCAAACTATTTAACACTTTGTAGAAAGTTTTTTTTCGATCACGCAGCTTCATTAATAGGTGAATGAGTAGTTTTTTTATCCCAACCCCAACTCCCCGACCGCCCTACTCCCCCCCCCCCCACACACACACACACCAAAAAAATAAAGAGGAAGTGAATGATTAATTATTTTCTATGATATGGTTGGTTGGATGGAATAAAATTTTGCATAATGGCAATCCATAAAATGTTATATTCTTCTAGTATCAAGTTTCAATTCAAAAAGAAATAATCAAATGGCAAAGAGTTGCACAGGGAGATATACAAGAGGATAAATTACTGGATTTGTGACTAGAATCATACATATGGTTAATTCAAAGTATTCCATGTAATCCAATGGTCAAAATTGTGATTGACTCAAATTCCCATGTGACACAATTAAGTCGTTTACAATAAAATGTGGGAATGACATTTAGGATTGATTACGTAAAAATTTTCACGTCGGCTCCGTTGGTTTTGACGTATAGTTTTACATGTAACATTTTATATGTAAAAAATTTTCAAAGTCTATTTCCAATACATAAAATAAAGACAAACAAAGTCCCTAATCCTTCTCCCTTAGAGATCACTATATTTTATCTCTTAAAAACAAACATTGAAATAAAAATAATGACAAAATTTTAGATGCCAAAAAAGAAAACCACTCCATGATTGAAATTATATACTGCACTTACGATATGATATAGTCAATGTCTGGCTTAATTCGAAATAATATTCTTTATTTTTTAAAATGTTTGTTAAATGATTAAATGATTGTTAAATGATTGTCTTTTCCAAATAGAGACTCAAGTGATCAATATTGGTGATTATTGGAAGACATTTGATCAACAAACATTCATATTTTAAAGAAAATATATGGCTTTTGAGCATATTTATTGGAGATATTTGATGGTTTCTGTTTTTTTTTTTTTTTTTTTTCTTATAAATATAAAGAGGATGAGTTTCAACCCATTTCTATAATAGTATTAAAATACAATCTCAACTGTTGATTCTTTTTTTTCTCCATCTTTCATCTCGTTTTGAGTTGTTTCCAATTCAGCACAATGTTGCAATACTTGAAGGGGCAAAGCAGACAAATGCACGACTACTAACGGATGCCATAAGACTGTTTTATATTGGAAGCGGATTTGTAAAATTCTGGATTGCACTAGAGGGTCACTGATGGTCACAGTCCACCTCTTAAAAACAGTTAGGAACACATGGGACCACAAAATTGAGATGTGATCCAAATTTGGGCCAACCATTGAGTACGTTCGTAACCCAAGCCATAGCAAAACATCTCTCTCCATGCTAATGCTAGAGCTATTTGAGGTGAATCAGAACCTTACTTTTATATATATATATTATAAAGTCAATTTTCTTTCACCCTTGGTTAAAAGGCATATCTTCACTCTGGACTCGCCTTAATCCATCACACTTCTTTTTCTTCTTTATATTGATAGAGGAGAACCCTAAAGTAAATTTAAAAAAAAGAGGCGCTTTTTGGAAGGGGGAAAATGTCGTTTTACCCAACCTTGTCAAGAAAACAAATATTGAAAATTAATCTCTTTTATTTTTTTGGCTAAAGATCATCAATATTATTTTAATGAATGAAATAAATAAATAAATACAGAACCCATGGAAAAGAAATGCCCCACCTTGGGCACTACCATCAGCAGGGAAAAACTAAACACGAAAACAAAACAAAATTAATCAAAGTGAAAATGAGGGCGCTTAGAGACATCCCATACAACATCCCTAGCAATAAATTCGAGTAAGAATACCATCTCTGACACACTTGAGCCATAGCAACAAGCTTTGCCAAGCCATCCGCAACCATGTTCACCTCACAAAAATAATGAGTAATCCGCCACTGCATTAACTGCAAATTCATACAAAATCATTTCTTCTCCTTTGGCATCCACCACTACTCACAGGCAGGTAACGTCCTTACTTTATGTCTTTACTTTACGTGGTATATGGGTTTGGCCATTGTGCGCCCATAATTATTCGATGCAGGTGGGTAATATGATATGTATGGGGCACTTGCCATCCCTAGTGTAGCGATGGGTGGGATAGACTAGAACGTTCCCTACCCCTTCAATGTATCTCGTAAATGCTAAAGGAAAATGTATTAATATTTTTAATTCACAATCCCTACTTATGTATCCCGTAGGAATTTATACAATTTTTTATAATTATTTTCAAGCAATGCGGGCTCACGCTTTGTGATGCGCGAATGAATGTGAATGTGCAAGTGTATATAAAATAAAACGAGGCTCCAATGCCCATCTTTCAATATCGAGAGCACTCTCATGCGTTGACAAGTATAGATTATTTCATATTTTTCACATGTAGTTCATTCTGAACTACGTATGGGCTTGATTCTCGGACCTCACCCCGAGATACATAGACTGCCTGGGTATCCATCACCCAAGTTCAGTCGAATTGCAATAAGGGTTACAATAATACCCAATTTGTGTCATGATGTGTCTTGCATTTTTGCACATTTGCTTCTAATTGTGTTTTCAAACTTTAATATTTCAATCATATTTTCAAATTCAATTTCAAAGTCAATTCAATTTCAATTTAAATTTTAATTTCAACTCCAAATTCAATTTCAATTTCAATTTTCAATTTCAATTCCAAATTCAACTTCAATTTCAAATTCAATTCCATTTCAAATTTCAAATCTAATTTCAATTCTCCATCTTCGCATGGAACCTTGGGCAAGCATTTCATCATCGTATGGAAGTCCCTTTCAATCTTGGGCAAGCATTCAATCATCACATGAAAGTTCCTTTCAATTCTGGACAAGCATTCCATCATCGCATGGAAGTCCCTTTCAACCTTTATTTGTACATAGATGGTCTACTAACTTGACTAATGACTGTAGAAGTCTATTCGATTGCTTTACATAGACGCCTACCAGTTTGACTAGTGACTGTAAGAGTCTATTCAATATCTTAAACCTAGATGACCTATTAGCTTGACTAGTGGTTATAGGAATCTATCATTTTACCAACCCAAACAGTTGAACTACGTTAGGCTTGATTCTTGGACTCATCCTGAGATACGTAGGTAGCTTAAATGTTTATCATTCGAGTTCAGTCCTAAACTAATTTATTTTAATTTACTTTGTATTTTTCATATCATTTGAATGTCATTTTAGAATTAATTTCAAGTCATTGCATTCAAACTTTGGACTACGCTTCAATAGCTAAAAAATAATTTTATCTATCAATGTGTTGAGAGTTGCGTACTTGTTACTCGAAATTGACTGATTGGTTCGTCATCCAATCATTTTATTTCTAATCTATATTACATTTTTAATTCTTCTTTTTATTGTATTCACAATTGTATAGTTTGTTCCTATATTGAAATATATCTAGAACCTAGGTCTAGTACCTATAAAAATTTGTTTAGCTAATGCCTGTAATTTAAATTAGGATACGAAATGATAGTATATGGAGACTAATCTTCGGATTAAGAAATTTAGGTGCCTAACACCTTCCTAAATTATAACATGACATTTACCCATTGTTTCTCTAGTTTGATCATAAACTTTAATCCATTACGTGAGTCATTAATATTTCTTATTTGAGAAATTATACAGGTCCTAGACCTTTTCTAGGTGACGACTTCATTTTCATTTTTTTCATTATATTTCATCCATATCAACCATTTACAAAATTTTGTCCTTACAACCCCCATTTAGAAGAATTGAGGGACAAGTAGATTTTAACCGCAAATGGATGTGCTCAAGTAGTAAATCCGAAAAATCAAACCGCAGCACCTCGAATAATGGATTTCTCATTTTAGTTTTAAACAAAATAGTAGCGTCACATGGATATGTCATATGAATAGAGAAGTAAAAGGATAATCGAAAATTGAATTCAATTGGCATTCATATCCGGTCAAGTAGCATTCGTATCTGAACTCAGGTAATCCGAAACATAATTTATCCGTCATATCCGACTTGAATACATATCCAACTAATAATAAATAGAAAAAAGAAACTAATGATCTTGAGGGTTTAACCTTGTAAAGATTGAGATCCATACTCACCGAGTCTGTATTTGGATATCAAGAAAAGAAAAAAAAAAAAAAAAAAAAAAGAAGGTCTCTTGAGTATATAGACTGGGCTTAGGGAATTGAAACACATCAACAAAAAAACACTTACAATAATAACTTCCTAAAAATATTCACCCATATATATGGTACAATAATTATGTCACCCTCAGAATAAATGCAACCATCAATCCCATAACTAACAAGATCCAAAAAATTGCAATTCCAATAACAAGCTTCATGGTAAGAATCTTGCAAATGAAATTTTTACGTGAAGCAGATAGTATCAATAGGCATAAACCAAACATAAAACACAGTGACATTGATATCACGCAGGTCTTTAAGAGAAACCTTTCTTTCCCATGACCAAATTGGTTTCCCAAAACCACTTGCCAAATGGTAAGAATTGCTGCTGCGGAGACCGAAACCACCATACTTGCAACCTTCATCCCAGCTCTTTGAAGAAAATTTATAGTTTCTTGTGTTTGGTGTCCCATTGTAGGGTGATGTGTGATAACCTATGTTCACCTCAATGATTTAGTGTAAGTGAAATTCTTTCAGAAGCAAATCAAGAATTGATCATAGATAAAATACAAGAAAATTATTCTGATCCCATATTAGCATTACGAAGGTGCTACCACAGGTACCATTGATACGAATTTTGGGAAAACTCATCCCTAAAAGCCAGTTTATAAAGTGAGACAATCCAAGACCATATCAACATATATAAATTGCTATTATGGGATGGTGATAGAAATGAAATGTAATATGGTACGATCCTACTTGGGCTGGATCCGGAAGGATTGGACTCGATTAGTCCTAACCTTCATGGGTATGATTCAAAAGTACAGTAAAGAGAGGAGACAAGGGAAAGAAGAGAGAGAGGATCAAATCTTTTCTAACGGTCTAGGTTCCAAAGTATCCAAAAAGAGCCTAGTAGTCGAAGATTTGAGATAGAATATTTGGTAAAACCATTACAAAGAGCTCATAGGAATGCCATCAAATTCAAACGTCCTAAGAAAGTGATTTGCCAATCCCTAAGATTTTTCTAAACATACAGCCAATTGTGTTGGCAATCGGTTGGTAAAATTAAAGGCCATCCTAAAGGGCAATGAGCTTCATATTTGCCCCAAGATTCTAAAGTTCAAACTGATTCTAAAGTTCAAACTGTGGTATTTCAAGATTTTTTATGGGCCTTGCAGAAGCGCTCAGCTGAGGGTGTCAATTTAATACCGAAACAGAACATTTAAAATCATATCAAATCGAACCAAAATAGAATCAGCATGGTAAGGGTAGAAAAAACAGAAATTTTATTTGATACGATTTGACATTGGTGTTATGGACCAAACCGGCAGTACATGTTAAACCGTTCCTATTATATAACAGTATAAATTTATAGTAATTTTTCCTCTTGTACATCCAGTTTTGTATGAAACTATATATACACTGGATAAGAAATCAAATATACACTCTATAAAAACCGTACCAAAATTGTAACGAGCTGATACGGTAATGATATAGAAAATGCTAACCAAAATCAGTACGGTATTGTAATAGTATCACCCTTTTGGCTTCTCTATAGAATCAAAACTTAATTGAATTACTGATACCGACCCAATTGTTGCCGGTTGACACCTTTACCCACAACACTGTAGCAGTTGCCAACTTGTGAAGTCTGGTGCAAATCCAAGCAGGGGTGTTCGACTTGTACCCCCACTATGTCTATGCACTGAATTTCTACTTCATTTCTAACACCACCTTCCCCGGCCCCTGGGCTCCCAATCCCCCTCTGGGTCACCATAGTGGTGGCTCACCTAGTATCAAAAAAAAAAAAAAAAATTGTATGGAACGTAGCATGCCAATTACCAGACATTATTTGTATGTGAAAATGAAAATTTAATTTTGAATGTTTGTGGATCTTTTTCTATACTTCCACTCGGTTTTAAGCATAAAAACTCTTACAAACAGTTGAAGAAAGAAGAAGCACTTTGAACCATCATTGATTATGTTTCATTCTTACCTTTGTGATTCCATTTTCAAAATCATTATAAGCTCCACAATTTACAATGTCCAATTCTCCAGTGTTACTCAGAGTGGATTTATTACTCGATTCGTTGATTTCAGTTTCCGATCCTTCCTCAAGATCTATGATTTCCTGCATGATAAAGAAGAAATTGGTTTAAAGCTCAGCTGATGTTGAAGAAGAAAATCTGTATCACAATTCACGAAAACAATTAATTAGCAACATTGATCAAATCACATGCACTAAACAACCATGAAACAATTGCAGAAAAAGGTAAAGTCTATTGGAAAGTATTTTTATATGCGAGCATGCATTTATTTTTGTTGTAAAATAAAATTGAGATATAAACTTTGTTTCTTATTAAATATTAAGAATAGTTTCATATTGCTTAAGGTTTGAATATATAAGAATCCTTCACTTGTAAGTTCGAACTTTTGAGATGAAAACTTACCATAGTATCACAAAAAAAAAAAATAAATAAATAAATAAAAGACCACGGTCGTCCAAGTGGATCACATTTGTCTCGTGTATTGTCACATAAAAAAGGACCAACACATGAGGAATGTTGAAAATAGTTTCACATTTGGTTAAAACTAGAACTTAGTCAACCTCCCACCCCCCCAAAAAAAAAAAAAAAAAAAAAAAAAAAAAAAAAAAACTTAGTAGTTCATACTTTTGAGATTGAAACTTTGATTAAAAAAAAAAAGTGTAAAAAGGTCTCAGTACAGTTGTGCATGTGGATGGTCTTGCATAAAACCTTCAGATTAACAATAATTTCTCTCTCTCAATACCAAAAACACCACTTTATAAAATGAATTGATAAATAACCGTAAGGTTATTGTACATGGGTTTTTTTTTTTTTTTTTTTTTTTTTTGGGGGGTTGGGGGGGGGGGGGGGGGTTAGTGAAGGGGTTTAAATTATTGGGAGTAGAATGTTTTGTATTTTATGCATGAATTTGTGAGCTAACTCCAAAGGGCCATTAAAAGCCCAAAAAACTTGAAACCCTAAACACATAATGCACAAACCACATCAATCACTATTTTATATAATAATATACCAACCATTTGAGGAGTTTCAATAACCACTTCACTTCTAGATTGTCCAGCATCGAGGCGTCCACGCTGCATGAAAAAAAAAATTAGAATCTCTCTTGAAAGTAAAGAAAATAGGAAAACCATATTGTACTTTATTTTCTAGTTTCACCTGTTGATATCTGTTATATCGAAATATAGAACTAAGGATCATCGAGGGCAATGGAAAATATCTATGGAACATAGTTATTACTGTAAGTTGAAGATTCTTTCAATCCAAGTACCTAATATATAATCAAGAAACCAAAACCATTTCAGTATTTAAAACCGTGAAAATGCATCTACGATGTAAGGAATTGATCAATGGAAAAAGAATATACATGATTAATGTCCAGATATATCCAGAGAAATAAAACCATTAAACAACAGAGACTAAACTCCACCTTCCATATTGCCATCAATAGAGAAATCCCCCAAAGAAACAAGCAAACAAGAACACTAAAGAATCCTATTTCAATTATCATGTTTTTCATTATGTGTTAGCGTGAATGTTGGAATCTTATTATCTTCATCTTTGATACAACAAAACTTGCATTTAAACATAATATGATGGGTTAAAACATGGAAAAAATATCGATCATTTACACGGCCCCACCAATTTGGTCAGTTTTGTTGTTAGATCGATATACCAAATGTCATATCCAATCTCAACTGTCTAGCCCAATTTCCAAAGATTTTCTCATTTCCGGATTTAGTTGTCAAATTAACGAATAATAGGAGACCTTATGAATTGATTATCTATCAAATTTCAAATTTAAAATTAATCATATCCCCATTATGTATCGAATAATTTACAGTTCAATGTTCTACCATTCCCATGTTTTCCATTCTTGTATTTTAACTTTCATTGTCAAAGTAGAATGATATGATCTTGAATGAATCTATAAGTGAGTGAAAATAAGAAGCCAAGTGAAGTAAAATCAACACATTGTATATCAAAAATTATTTTCCATGTGTTTGGATGTAATACTAATTTTTGTGGCTCTCGCATGTTATTCTTTTCCAATAAATTTTATCTAAAATTACTATTTTTCATTTCATATGGAATGCAACTGAAAGTTTTCAATTTATTTCTAATCACTTAATTTCTTCTTTCCTAACCAATATTTTCTTGTGTCTAACAGTGTTAGATTGTGATAATTGATTAACCTTATAGTTTGGATATTTAGATTTATGATTAAAGCCAAGTGCTTTACCAAAAGAACAAAATTAAAGTTGAAAGCAGTCCAAGTATCATTAATAAAGTAATTAGGTGGTTCCCTTTATGTTTTCCTACTATAAAAGGTTCCTATGAGGCATTGGGTTGTCTGGTATTTAAAAAGATAACAACTAATTAAAGGCCAAAAAAAATTCAGGGGTTTCGGAAGGGGTTTTGAGCTGAAATTTGATCCCAACATTTTTTAAATTTATTTTATATTGGAAAACGTTTGAACTTTAAATGTCTTCATATACTAATTAATTTCTTCACCTAATAACTTAAGTTTTTAAATTAAACAACTCAAAATACACATCAACCACCTTAGTTAGCTTCAGCCTTCAAAACTTCTTATCCCTGAAAACAAGTGGCTTCTAAAGTTACCCAACTTTTGTTGTTCATACCAACCACCTAGGAATATCTTTATATAATTAAAATCATGGTACAATATCGTCTTGGCTTATAGGGTGGAGACATCATTGAAGATGTTGTCACTCCAAAAGAAAACATTACAAAACTGAGTTTTATAATGGAAATTCTAATCTCTTTTTTTTTTTTTTTTTTTTGGTAAACAATGGAAAACTAATCACATTTGAAGAACCACCAAAACAAAAAAACTTCATGAAATGAAGGAACCAATAGGAATAACATCACAGGTAATAATGAGAATGCAAAAGTTTGGAGTTTGATGTACCAGACAAAATAATTAACTCTGTGTTCATGCAAGCTTTGGCAATCTTGTTCTTCTTTCTTCTTCTTCCTCTTTCTTATTCTCTTCCACTTGTTCTTTTTTGTGACTTTCATCTTTTGTTCTCTCAGAGAAGATGGCTATTTATACTTCATATTCCCTAACGATTTCCACGAAAACTTCAAAATTAAATGAATAAAAAATAAAAAAAGTTAGATCACAAATAATGATTTTAAAATCCTGCTTGAGAAGAAAGGTGTCAGACTAAAATCATGTCAATGATATACTTTCCGACTTTGTGATTCGCTGATGTAAACATCATATTGGTCTCAAAGAACTTACGCATAACAAAAAGGAGAAATGGTTCGTAAAGAACATGGTAAGGTTCTATCAACCATTTCCCATCATGCATTGGAATTTAAAGGCCTAAAGGCCGTTTAATTCACTATGAGGGGAGTAGAGATTCAAATTGTGGCACATCGCACCGATATCAGTAGGTAAGGTCGAATGATATCATTTTGACCAATATTAGTCTCCGAAACAGAATCTTTTTGGCTGGAGTCCGATTGAGTCCCAGTTAGTCTATTGGGACTCCTCTAACCTCGCACATCTATATTGATAAGCATGAACGTGTTGCTTTACTGCCCGAATTCCACCGGCCAATATCAGCCCTAGAAACAAAATCTTTTTTTACTAGAGTCCGATTGACGTCCGATCACTGTCTTTGGACTCGTTTCATCGTACACATCACACCCGTATACGTCGATAGGCAAAAACACGATGTTTACTGCCCGAAGTCCACGGGCCAATTTTGGCCCCCCAAACCGAATCTTTTCGGCCAAGCCTGATTATTACTCAGCGAATTTCTTTGGACTCGTCTCATCATGCACCTTGCACCCATATATGTCGGTAAGCACGAACGGGGTTTGGGTTCTCTATAGCCGTGCAGCTCTTGCAGCTACATCTGGGCCATTGAGAGTATATCGACATGTACAACCAATGCAATCCAATGACCCAAATGGGACTGTAGGAGCTGCATGGCTGCAGAAGATCCAAACCCAATACAAACGCATTGTTTTACTGCCTGAATTCCATTGTCCAATATCAACCCCCAAAACAGAATCTTTTTTCAAAGTCCAATTGATGCACGATTAGTATCTTCAAATCTTCTCATACAGTATGAGAGCTTCAGAATAACATTATGATTAGTGACATTTAGTGCATGATGGTCCATTTGTTTCTGAATATGAGTGGATTTATGTGATAAATGATTGCACACATCCCATTGCAAAATTTGAACCTAAAAAAATGCACAAATTGACAGTCTTATTTAAAGTTCATAACTTCGACTCCTTTTTCTCCAGTCTAAGTTCTGTAGGCTTAGACACCATTTCCGGAGACTACACTGGTCATCAACTTCATTGTTCTAATTGAAGATGAAATTCTTGCTGTTAGAAGGGCTGTTTGATTGGTCTAAAATTGGAGTTTCCATTTTAGCCACTTGGAAGGAGATTTCAAATTGTCATTGATGTTGAGAATAGAATATTTTATATTTTATGGACTAATTCGGAATGGCCTTTCAAAGCCCCTAGAGCTCCACCGACTCGTGGCCTTAAGGGGAATAAACAAAGAAAATATTATGAACCCCAAAAAATAAAAGCTTCTTAACATTATGAAATTGTAAAGAGGATTAAAAATGAACAAAAAAATATGAAATGGTATTGAATCAACTTACCAGCTCTTTTTGGGCTGAACTTTTATGATCGTTGCTTCCCATAGGTTTGCTCACATTCCCTCTTGTGGTAGGTCATAAAGCACTCAGTATAACTTAGCCATCTATGAGGGGATCATATGAGTCAAGATATAATTGATAAATCGAAAAAGTAAATCTAAGTCTCAAGAATAATAATAATTAATTATATTCTTCCATATATTACAACTCAAAATGGAAGATGCCCAAAACATTCTTGCTTTTTGAAAGACTCCTGACTTTCTACCTATTGCTTTCGGTTTGGTGGTCTTTCTTGCACTCTTTTTTTTTTGCTTTTTCCCTCATCCTATATTACAATGTATGATCTTTCTATATTTTATTGGGAGACAATCGATCAACTAAGCAGACAGTTGTCTTCACTATCTTTCACTTAGAATAACAAAAAATTATATCAACTCTCGTTTCATTGACATTGAATGGAACAAACTCATCAAACGTGGTTCATGTGTATGGCAGTGACTTTATTAAAAATAAATGGAGATCCCAGACTGCCATCAAACAATTGTTTATGGGTTTTTAGTTAGAATCAAATTTTAGGATTGAGTATTGACTGGGAATCTTTGTGGTCTCCAAGGCTATAATTAGTGATTTGAGGGATTGTGCAGAATCCAAGTCGCCAAAGGTTGCAAGGACCAATCTCATGTACGACTCTGATTTTTGAAACCTTGCCTATAACCCATCCCTTCTTAACTGCTTGAGTAGAGGCAGAAAAGATTTCAAATCAACACACTTCATTGGATCGGCCTCTTTGCTTACTGAAGCTAATTTTAGAAAAGCCTGTAAACTCGATAAGTTTACTCAAATGTCCCCTTAGTAATGGCAATAAGATAGAGATCATATGAAAAGGAAAATAAAAAATTTCCTCTCTTAGATCAGATCACCTTTCTTACGAACTGTGTTCCCCTACAACACTAACTCACCCTCTTTGCCATCTACAAACCCAAAAAAAAAGTGGGAGAAAAAACTAGTCTCATGCATGTTCTAATATGACAAAATCATAAGAGATATTTCTGTGTCACCACAATACCGCTAGCAAGAAAAACAAATAATTAATAAAATCGTTTAAAGCTGTACCATTTTTTATTTGTCTTGGTATATATTAAAATTTCAAATAGCTAATCAGTGCTGATCATTCAACTAAAGTGATCCATTGCCTAAGACTAATTTAGGTCAATGGTATTTATGGACGGTGCTTTACTTTCGTACAAAATTAATAATATATATTTAGTTATAAAAGCAACATATTTTGTCAACATACATTTTTAAGAGTCATGATATATAAACCTACGCCCACGCCAAACGATTCCAACTATAAACCACTTCGTATATATTTTTCTTTTTTAGACACTTGCATACTCACTAACAGGTGTAAGAGTACTATTTTACCTCCCAAAAAAAAGTGAATGAGTATTTATTTTCTATGATATGGTTGGTTGGATGAAATTGAAAATTTTGTATACAAATTTACCCTAAAATGTTAGATTCTAATGTCAAGTTTCAATTCAAAAAGAGTTAATCAAGTTGCAAAGAGATGGACATGAAGATTTACAAGAAGATAAATAATTGAATTTTGTGTAATGTTTTCAACATGTATGAGCACGCATAAGATATTGTGTGGATTTAGATTAGTGGATGGATATTGATTGACAGGTTAGATTGGATGGTACCCTATTGGAAGGGTTCCAATCAATCCACCTTATTGAATAACGCACCAAAGGTACCTATTGCTAATTTGGCCCTATTATTGGAAGGGCCAAATCACCCCTTCTTCCAAAGTTGATCCCTGCTCCTTGTCTATATATAGATAACTATTCACATTGATAGCTATCATGCTACGTATATCAGAAAAGGAAGTAGACCAAACCAACAGAGCCATACAGCGAGGTTTGTCTCCGTTAAATGCTATGGATCCAAGTATAATCATTTATTTTTGGGTAAATGACACCCTAGGTACCTAACGATTAAAGAAACTTCACCAAAGGTACCTAACGTTTCAAAAATGATGTTTGAAGTACCTAAATCAGAATAAGTCTAACTAGGATTGGATAAAATTTCAATTTTACCCCATCTTTTCTCCCTCCACCCCTTCCCTTCCACTCTCCTCCCTCTCATAACCTCTCCTCCGCAGCCGACCCCCCTCTCTCTGCCCCCACCTCCCTTGCCACTCCCCTTTCCTGTATCCCTCCACTTTCGACCACCCCCTCTCCCTTCCCCTACCTCTCTTGCCACTCCTCACTCTCTCTAACCTCTCCACCATCGGCCGCCCCTCTCCCTATCTCCACCTCCCTTTCAGCTCATCCTTGTCCTCCAATATCGTCATGGTATGGGGTAAGTATAACCTGAAATGTTCTAATCACTTGTATCACCGGTCTGCAAGTATATCTAATAAACTGAGAAGTAGAACCAAAATGAATGGGTTTACTTTGTGTACCATATTGTGTCGTATTCAGGATCACTTTTCTCGCTCTTTCAAGAGTTTGGAGTTGAAGAAGGATGAACCCAACTTCTATTGGACAAGAATCCATCTCTTAGATTTGCAAGAATGGAGTCTCTGCAAAGACGACTTCATTCCCTACAGTCAGTTGGAATTAATGGTTTTGCCCTCTTTCGTTTGATAGCCAAATGCCCCGACATACTTACCGCAAAACAAATTGGAGCACTCCTCTGTTATATGAGGGATGATTTGAAAGGGCAGATCAAACCCGTGAAGCTCAAACATTTCTTGACTTATACAAAACCTTAATTTTTTGTGGGTTTTTTCGAAAAAGTTGAAATGCTTTTTAATCACGGAATTCCAAGGGAAGAGCTCCCTAATGTTCTCAACAACGTTAATCCAATCATCAAGGTGTTCTGTCATGACCCAGCTAAAGAGATCGAGGGGACGATTCATTACTTGAACCATTTCGGTGGTGTTCATTTGATCATTCAATGCCCCGCACTTCTTAATTTGGATTTGGAAATCCAACTAATTCCACGCACCATGTTTCTCACCGAACTTAGCGGCAGGGATGAAAGTGCCACAGTAGCCGTATTTTGTAAACTCCCATCTGTCCTAGCCTATAGCAAGGAGCATCTACGAAGCCATGCTGAGTTCTTCAGATCTTTCGTTGGCTTGGAGATGGACATGTGCACCTCGGCAACAGTGTGGTTAACAGTGGCAGAGATAATTTGAGAGATCAATTTAGTGGTGATTAATCCAGAAAGTTGGAGCCGCAAGGGAGGTCGGGGTAGGGAGAGGGGCAGTCGGTGGGTAGAGATGTTATGAAAAGGAGGAAAGTGGAAGGGAAGGGGTGGAGGGAGAAAAGATGGGGTAAAATTAGAATTTTATTTAATCCTAGTTAGATTTATTCTGATTTAGGTACCACAAACATCATTTTTGAAACGTTAGACACCTTTGGTAAAGTTTCTTCAAACATTAGGTACCCAGGGTGTCATTTACCCTTTATTTTATATACTTGATTCGATATGGTTGTGTTTCTGGTTTTGAAAATCTTTTAGTGGTATCAGAACTAGACCCTTAAGGGTAGATCCAATTAACATCAATTAATGCCAAAACAAATAGACCCTAGGGTCCAAAACCATTAAAGGTCCAAATGGACTTTAAAACTAAAGCCCAAAGATTATTTAAATATACAAACTCAACAACAAAAACGATAAAAATAAACGATAAGCCTTTTGATTTCAAAAGACCTTTGACGTTTTCAACAAACTGTTACGCCATCCATAATAGTATGTTTTCAACTTTAATAGGGATAACGTAACAACGAAACAGTATGATATTAAATAAATGAATGCATGTAAAAATACCACAAGGGCCTTAATTAAATATTTAGTCTTCAACCAAAAACCATTGTAATCCTGATACTACAGCAAATGTGGTTTTGTGAACCACGTCAGTTTCGAAGCCACGATCACCTAGGAAAAGATGCATGTATTTTTGGTGGAGGTTCAACAATCGTCGATGGCGGCTCTTAAGCCGGCAAAATATAAGATAGCGAATCAAAAAACTGCGACAGTCTTAAGAAAAGGTTCAGCCTGTGATGCAGCCCACATCCACACCCATGTGACTACCCTTTCCAACTTTCTATTCAAGTGGGCCAACTCATGCATTTAAAATGTCAGTCCATAATCAAACAAGACCCAAATAAAGTCTAAGTTCAAATCATGATCCACAAACACCACAACTCATTTTGAAACAAGCACAATCAAGTCTGGACCAACCCATATAGTTTATATTATGAAAGCCAATTTTCAGTACATAACAATATTTTCATGTGATTTAGTGGATGATGATGTGGACACCATTCTGAAAGCTTCTTTGACCTTCTTCACCAAATTGACTCTTCATATGGATTGATTTAGAGCTTCTTCTAGAGTCTTTTTCTTGAAACAAGTTTATATGCCTTGGAACAAGAATTAATATATTGAAACAAATCTCTATGTTTTGGAATAAGAACCAATATATTGGGACAAGTTTTCATGTATTAGAATTTTTAAATCATTTATGTTTTTCTTTTATTTTCTCTATGTACAATCTCAGCCTTAAAATTATAGGGGATGGTTGAGATTATTTTGAGTTATTTAAATGTTTCTTAAGCCTATAAATAGTGATTAATTCTCATATAATAAAAGAAGATAATTTAGTAAATGAAATTTGGATTGAAATTTATCTTCTCATTTGAACCTTGAAGAATTCATCTTAAATCCTAAAAGAGTTTCATTTCAACTTTGAAGAGTTAGAGTTTTTCTATTTCTATTTGCATCCTAGAAGAATTGTAAATTCATTGAGCTACAGACTTATCTTATAAGAATTGAGTCTAAGCCCTTGAAACCTTGAAGAAGTTTCATTCCATCATAGAAAAATTAGAACTTTATTCTTTACCTACATTCTAGAAGAACTATAAACCACCGTTGGAGTTGATTTACATCCTAGAACAGAAGTAAGTTATTCTACCTTCACTCCATCAAAATTACTTTCTTGTTCTTGAAATCTTGAAAAATTTTCAGAATTTGTTTTGCACTTCACGTCCCTTTTGTATAAATTACTCTCCCGATCTGTTACTTTTTATAAGCCAAAGTCGGCTTACATCAGTCTCTCTTTTTATCTTTTCCACAGCTGTTGATACGGCTATGTCAAGGAACCAACAGCCCTTAGGGAAAACGACAAAGGGTGTGAGACCTACATACAAATTTTGGGGACGAAATTTCTTTTAAGGGTGGTAGAGTTGTAAGAGCCGTGTTCTAAAAATCGGATCGAACCCGTGGATTTATATGGTGACAGGTGTTCCAATCATAACTGGACCAGAAGGCAAAGCCGGTGACGAACCACGCAAATTTCAGGTATGAGAACCACTTAAAAATGGTAAAAATTTCATACCAGTCTGACTATACCGGTCTGAGTCAGTCAGACTGGTATGGTGCAACCGGTATGGTATACCGGTCTGACTATACAGGTCTGAGTCAGTCAGACCAGTATGTGCGATCGGTATGCTTCGTTTTTGCGGGAGAGGACTCCAGTGGGTCCCTCACTCCGAATGGAAACTTGGAAAGTTTCCAATCGTGGAAAATCTTCCCAAGAACGTCTTTCCTCTATTAATAGAGATTATGACACTCCATTGATCCTTCTCAAAACCCTAGCCGTCTGGAGGAGAGTTGAGAAGGAGCAAGGAGGAAGAGGTTGCCCAGGAAGGAGATTTTCGTTGGAGGAGCTCGTCGCCAATCGACGAACACCGCCGGTAAGTGCTCTATACTATTAGTAATACTAGGATGTCGGATCGGAGCCGCGAAGCGGCGCGACAATCCAAAACCCTAGATCTTTCAATGGACCTAGTCTTCTTTCAGATCTGATTTGATTTGATA
Organism: Protea cynaroides; assembly: GCA_028583415.1. NCBI lineage: Eukaryota > Viridiplantae > Streptophyta > Magnoliopsida > Proteales > Proteaceae > Protea > Protea cynaroides. Next base: position 53,608,390 of record CM053267.1, on the reverse strand, counting down.
CGGCGTTCTAGTCGAAATCAGAAGGCCATTAGGATACTTGGACATTAGTGTGGGTTAGGAGAAACCCTAGAAACCTAGTCGATAACCGACAAGGAAGGGAGATCCGAGACCTTGCTCTCGGATCCAAACCACGGAGTATACCGGTTGGACGCAAGGTCCAGCGGTATGGGCCTGCGATATATACCGCAGGCACATACCGGTCTCACTGACTGAGACCGGTATGTACCGCAACCGGTATATACCAGTGGCACCATACCGGTCTCACTCCCATGAGACCGATACCGCGACCGGCATGTTCTCCGAACCTGTTTTGCTTGCCGAACATGGTGCTGACCACCTGTAAACTTAATAAATGGATTCTAACTTATGAATATGATTGTATAGGACCTATAGACAGCGTGAGTAAACCCTGTGACGTAGAGCGGGATTGTTATCACGCGTCAGGTAAGGGACAAGACCCCAAACTCTAAATAACTAATTAACAGTAAACCTTTGTGACTAAATTGTATATGAATTCATTGCTTGTTGTCTGTGTATTTTACATGCCATGTAGTTGCTTCTTTTATTACTATTATCTGTTCATGCATTTCATACGCTAGGATTGTTGGATGTTAGGCATGTGTATGCTTTTGTTAGTGTGTAGAATGTGAAGGGAAGTGGAGCCCTGGATATATCCACAGCTAACGCCTTTTTGTATCGCCATCTACCTTAGCAGACTTGGTACGAATAGGGTATCAGGGGGAGGACGTGGGATTGTGGTTCACCCTCTCCGCCAGACTCGAGCCCTATCTCTATGTCGTAAGGAACCGTGCTGGGGTAAGGTCATATATACTGTATTGACATATAGGACTGGTTAGAAACGGAACCCACTTACAAGCCCTTGCCAATAGGGGTTTAGGTATTGGTACGGTGTAGGGTATCAGGGGGAAGACGCGGTAGTGTGGATTGTTGCCTGACCGTCAGACTCTAGCTCTATCTCTATACCGGAGTGAGTGATATGGGGCAACAACAGTAGTGTGGATTGTTGTCTGACTGTTGGGTATGCTCACACTCTCGTGCATGGAGGTGTGGATGCCACCAAATCTTATCATAGCACTTTGCAAGTTATACCTGATCCAAATTTGTAATGTTATCTCATACATTTTTGTATGTTGCATTGGTCTTGTATTTACTGAGCTAAGTTGTGAGCTCACCCGAATATATTCGATTTCTTTTCAGATCTTGATGCAGGATACTCAGTGGAAGACTTCATGTCTGCTCCAGTTTACAGCACGGTGGCGGCTTTGGAATCACAGATTGTAGAGGACGAGCATGATGCGTCATGCGAGTGCTCGTTCTGTGTATTCTATTAGTGATGGTTATTTTTTTTTGTTACATTGTAATAACTATTACTTAAATTTTGTGGATGATGGAATAAGTTGAATAATTATTTTAAATTACAACATAGATCTCAGTTCATTTATTTATATTCCGCTGCTATGTATTAATCTCTGATTTAGTTAGACTACTTGGGGAATGATTGATTGACACGGTCTATTGAGATCCTGGTGTGAACCGTGGTTTTGAGCCGGTTCACTCACACTTCTGGTTCAGCCGGAATTGAGGTGTGACAAAGGGACATATGGTTCAACTGAAAAAAAACGCTAGTAGCAACTAGTGAAACAGAACACAGAATCGGATTTGAAATAAGCGAACCCTTAAATCTATCTATATGAGGTTTCCAGTGCTACTCTAGCTAAAACAGAGCGCCAATGGCCCACAAAATCTTGGTGAACAATCAACTCCCACCGGCGAAAACAAACGGAGAGAAATATAGGCCAGAGGCAACAGAAAACAAAGGTCGAGAGGGGTTTCAAATTTAGGGCACTAAGTATTTAGATTGATATACAGGTAGAATACTCTAAGGATCATGCCCTAGTAAATCACCACAAAGATTTCAACAGAGATGATGGAACATGGTTCTTGCAATTTCCCAAACGTTATGAATCCATGACTTTGGGAAAAGGTTTTGCAGTCTTTTGTTAACAGAAAAATTTCTACAACTATGGATTCAATCAAACATGCCGTTGTAGCCAATATTATAATTAAATAATACCAAAACAAATCCAGAATTGTTTATCAATTCGAACGTGGATTGGCTCTGATACCATTGTAAAATTTCCTACACCAGAAACACAACTGAATCAACTATATAAAATAAATGATCATTTCCGAACAATATACAGCCCAAGAATTTACAATAATTTACGAAGGTTTCATATAGCTATAAGGTGACTCTTTTTGAGAGAAACAAGGCCTTTGAAAACAATGTTTTTAATCTTGATCTTCACATTTGAAATAATGGCATGCAAAATAGATTCCTTGTGTCTTGATTTATTGTTGATAATTCTCTGGTTTCTCTCCATCCATATGTGAGAGACTGTCGTGCAAAATATCAAGTTACCAATAACCCCATAGTTCCCTCCACTAAACGTTGTAGCAACCCATTCAGTGCACAAATTCTCTATGTTGTTTATGATAAGGGTGGCATTTGCCAACACAATCAGCCCATATAAACCTCAAAAATTCATGCTAAAAGAGCAAGTGGTCCCTAAATTCTGGCCAGACCAACAAAAACAACACCCATTGTTGACATTAACATGTCAGATTCTCAGTTGATCCACTGTAGGGAAGCTATTAAGGATGCTCCTCCAAGCCACAAAGGATTGCTGAAGAATGTTATGGGAAAACCAGATGGCTTTACTCAAGGGGATGAGCAAATTAATATCACACACGGAGTTTCAAGCACCCTTAGTAGAGAATGAGTTTGAATCCCTCTATGAAACTCAATCCACACTGTGGTGATGAATACGGGTGATAGAATCCCGAACTCCCCAAATATCCATAATCATTAAGTTTCCAGACGGGCATTGAATCCACCTTCCTTCACTAAGGAAGGTCTGAACAATCGTCAAACTATGAGATCCAGCAATGAAGTATATATCATCACCAAATTTGGAGCAAGAATCCCTAATGGGTGCCATTGATTGAGCCAAAAGAAAGTATTCTTACCTGACCCAGTACTGTATTTCACCTTATTCTCCATATGACCTATGTATTTCATTATGGAAGTCCACACCCAAGAGCATAGAGTCATACTTGAGGTAACTAAGACAAATCCAATTAACCCATAGGGTATTGGATCAATACACAGGTACAATATTCTAAGGATCATGCCCCAGTAAATCATCATGGAGATCTCAACAGAGGCGATGGAACATGGTTCCCGCAATCTCCCAAACGTTATGAATTCATGATCAATTTGGGAAAAGCTTTTGCAATCTTGTGTTAACAAGAAAATTACTACAGCTGTAGATTCGGTTGAACATGCCACCGTAGCCAATATTATATTTAAATAATACCAAAATAGATCTAAAATTATTTATCAATTCTATCATGTAGCTTTGATACCACTATAAAATTTCCTAAACCAGAAACACAACCATGTCGAATCAACTATATAAAATATAGAAAAAATTTCATCTACACCCCATCAAAGATTGTTAACATCATCTACACCCACAAGAATGCAGAAACATCACCTAGGTCCCAAAACTTTGGCTGTGGTAATCAAAGAAGTCCACTCCGTCAGTTGATTCCCGTTAGATGCTGACGTCAGCTGAAATAAAATTTTCCATGGACAATACTACCCTTAGAGTAAAGATAAAATACCATTTTACCCTTCTTCTTCTTCTTCCTTTCCTCTTCTTCTTTCTTCTCGGTAGCTTCGGCTTTTGGCATTCATTCCTTCGGAGAAATCCGTGCTTGGCCATGGCGTTGTCGACTCTTATCAGATCTGTAGCTCATGTGATTGAGGGATCTCGTTGTGACCTCTCTTATTTTGATTCTAGAGTTCAAGGCCCTAAATTCTAAAAGGACAGTTTTTTCTTCTTACTCTCTGTTTTAATGGTTACATAGAGCGACTCATCAGTGAGTTGATCCTTTGGATTTTTCCGACAGTTTTGTTTTAGTTGTTGTGATGAACTATTGTTGTTATTGTGAAGATCTGATTTTTGAATGTCTGCTATTTTTTACGATTAAGTCGATGTTTAAATGTAGATATATTCCCTTCTTTATTTGAATTTTGTGGTAAATAATTGGAAAGATCTGGTTTCTATTCCGTTGGATAAATGAGCTGATTTCTCTCTCTCTCTCTCTCAATCATTTTGGTTTCAGAAATTGCTTTAAGATCCGCCATGGAAGAACTCTGGTCATACGTTGGCAAAGGCACTGGAAGAGTCTTCTTCGTTCTCTCGCTTCTGCAAAACCAATAGGGTCTTTTTCCTTCTTGGTTTTCCTCTGATTTTGGTTTCCCCCTTTTCCTTTGATTTTGATTCCCATGGCTGATGTTGCCTTCCTCGTGGTGAGCCATGAATAAATTAAGACAGAGAGCATGGCTGAATATGGGTTTCAATCTTTAAGCCATAAAGGATTTGGAAGTTGCAGATCGAAGAATGGAAGACTCCAATGTTAGGGTTAGGGCTTGGTTGAGATTGAAAAGGAAAAAGGGAGAGAAACTATAAGTTTGATTTGAAGGTTAAATTAGTAAATCAACATTATCTTTTAATTTTTCAATTTATAATATGAGGGGTAAAACTGTATTTCAATATTTTTACTGATTTCCGTCAGTTAAGTGGACCTACGTGATGTTTTTGCAATCTTGTGGATGTAGATAATGTTAGCAATCCTTGATGGGGTGTAGATGAAATTTTTTCTAAAATATATGATCATTTCTAGATAATATGTGTATGTATTGCTCTCATGTATTGTCACTATAGTGATTGGGCTTGGTAAATTAAAAGCACCGCTAGACTTTGTGAATAAGTTAAGCCTGTTTTGGAATTGTTTAATAATGCGAATGGGTTTCATTAGTTGGTTACTTGTAGGCTTCTTATAGACCAGTCTTTTTGGATCCTCAAGCTTAATTTGAAATTTGACCCTTAGGGGATGTTTGGATTTATAATTGAATTTTTTGAATTAGTTATGTAAATCAGTTTGATTCATTTCATTGACAAAATTGATTCCTTATAAATAGTTATATACAAAACAGTTGTCTTCTGTTTCAATTTATGGAATCCATTATAATATATTTTAGAAAATAAATACAAACACCTTGTTTACTGAAACAGTTTGAAGATAATTGTTTATATAAATCAAAGAGGTTCACGTGTCGCTTTTGACAGAACTAAATATTAACAAAACCAAATAAATGTCATAGTACATTCATACTTGAATTTATCTTGTTAAAACCTCTATTTTTGTCCATGACTGTAATTTTTTGTGGGAATATACTATATGATAATTATTTATGGGGTTTACATAGTGGGATGCTTTTATGGATTTAAGCATGAATTGTTTTCTTGTAAAATGATAAAATAGTCCATAATATCTAAAGCTTCCAAGTCTAAACCCATAGGTCTAGTTGTGCAGTATTGTCGATGGGGTTTCCATGACTTGAGTTACGATGCTTCCGTTCAGTAGGCTAGTTTCTCAGGGTATGAGACCACCGCCTACAGTGTTTATAGATTGTCACAATCTTGTAGACGGGATGATGTTTCTATTCAATGGGCTAGTTCCTCAGGATATGGGATCACCACCTATAGTGTTTGAAGCTTACCCTCGAGGAGACCATATGACACACGTTGTGCTCATGCCACCATAGGTGAGTCTTTGTTTCGTCGGTCAGCTCGATAGAGTGAGAGTGATGTTGATGGGCTTCTCGGAGTCAGGAATCTTTGTCTTGCCATTACAGGTGAAGAGATTTCCAAGGAAGGTTGTTTGCAGGCATCACGCTTAGCTCAGAAAGAGTCAAATGCGTATTGGGCGATCTTGCCACTACAGGTGTGAACTCGATGACGCAAACCTTTCACCTAGTTATTTTGGATTTTTCTTATTATTTTGAAAAAATAAACTAGAAGAATCTGATCAACTGCCCGCTTGGTTAGATTTATTATTGTTGTTAGTGGTATTCTTGTGATTTGTATGTTTGATTATGCATATTGATTGAGTAAACTATTAATTTGTTTTCTTCAGATTTGTCTTCCCACCTTGCATCAATCAAGACACTCACTAGCACAAATTATGAAGAGTGGCTTGAGTCTATTACTATGACACTTGCAGTTATACATTTGGTTACTTATTTGTTGATTGATGAACCTCCCAAACCCATGGCTATAAGTAATTTGAAACCTAGGCTTGGAATGGGAGGAATCATATAGGTTGTGCCTAATGATAGTAAGGCACCCTAATGATAGGACTCTTGGAGAGAGTATCAGTGAATGATGGGGAGTTGCACATCAACTTACGGATAGCGAGAGGATCCAAGTAGAATATGAAGGAATGCATATTTTGGTTCAATTTCATTGTGTGTTAGTGTCTGTAGACTCGAGATACATCTTACTCCTACTCCACTTACTGTTTATTCCTCTATTGTAATGGTGCTTTAAGATATAAACATCCAATGTTTGATAAGAGATGGCAATTTTCACCAATTTGACTTCTTAGTCTTTGAAACATGTATTAATTGAGTTAAGAGAAAGCTCTCTAGAGTTAGAAACGTAGTCTTTCAAGATGAAGGGGTTTTAGCTGTAGTTTTTAGCTTTATTAGAGATTCACAATGAAAGATTGATCCCTTAACCATTAATGGATGCCTTATTGATTATTATGAAAAGTCAAAAGATTATTGTTTCTATTGATCATCTCACTCTACCAGAGCTGTTGAGTAAGAATCTACTAAAAATAATAAGGTTTGTGATCTGGCTGAACCGCCCAACAACAATAGACCAACTGGATGTAAGTGTAATTTAAAGTTCAATGAGGTCTTTGTTTCTCTTAATTTTAAGAAGAAAGTGGTCGATCAGTCCATGCATCTTAAAATCAGTGGGAGTCAGTTTACTTAACTTATACTCCTTGATGATGGCATACTCCTAGAGAATAATTTTGTTGGCTTTTTTGCATGAGCCAAAGGGATAGTTATCCAATCAGTTAAATATGAAAGATCTTAGTTCGTGACATGTTATGATGCCATAGATCAAACTCTATAGTTGTGAAAATTCTAGATCAGACTCTATAGTTGTGAAAATTCTATCTTAGGGCTTTAGGTTGTTGATTCCATAGTCAGGCCGTTGAGAGTGTTTTGCGACAGCTTCTGTTGCTATGTTTTTCTCATGAAATAATAAAAGTTTCTTTGAATCAAAACTTATTGATATGAAATGTTTCTAAATTAGGGAAATCTCGTGAAAATCGAACACCATTGAGCGTGTTACTTGTAAAGGATTTGTTAAATCCTTTGATGTATTTTGTTAGTGGGAGTATTTGTTTTTATTAATATAGACAGTGATTATTATTTTGATTAAATGTTATCCCACTATATGCATTTTTTTTTATTAACGTTTATGGTCATATTATTATTTGCTATTTATATACATACATATTTTGCCTTGAATGATAATAGAGGCAAGCTTGGATGAAAGTAGAAGCATGCCTTAAATGATAATAGAGGTAGTTCGATGTGTTACCTTTCTCACGTGTCAGAGATTGTATTTAAAGGTACACACAATTAGTAGAGTTTCAGTTTAAGAACTTAGATTAGTGTATAGAGATTTACAGATCCAATCCCAATGTGCTTCAATATGAGGCAACCGCATAGTGAGCTTTTGTATAAAATAGCAATCTTTGGAAGTTCTAGTAGTGGTTTGCTATGTGAAGAATGACTCTAGTAAGCTCCCAAATAATGGAGAACAATTAATGACTTCCGACAGAAGTGATGACCAATTTGGATTTGATATGTTCGATCAACGTGACATGCAACTTTTGTACCCCAGCTTTACACTTCTGTAGCCCAAAAGCAGGTGAGGGTGCAAGCACTTTGACGTGTATTGTGCTACATTAACCTTATATACTAAAACATGATAATGCTTACGATTGGGTGTTTGTGTTTTTACTTGGTCCAAGAGTGTAATGTTTTAAGGTGAGTTACTTTCAATATTTTTTATATGTGACACAATATTTTTCTAATTTATGATTGAAACAATAATCTGATGTGGCCCAAATGGGAGAATATAATGTTTTCAACATGAATTGGCACGCATCAGACATTGTGTGGGTTTGGATTAATGGATTGATGTTGATGGACAAGCTAGATTGGATGGTATCTTATTAGAAGGGTTCCAATTAATCAACCTTATTGTGTAATGCACTGGGGTTACCAATTTGTAAGTTGGCCCTATTATGGGAAGGACTAAATTACCCATTCTTTTAGGGTTGGTCTCTGCTCTCTATCTATATATATACAATTATTCCCATAGTGGTCATGCTACATATATAAAAAAAGGGAGTAGACCAAATCAACGGAGCGGTACAGCGAGGAACGTCTCTGTCAAACGCTATAGATCCGAGTATATGATCATTTATCTTATATAGTTGATTCGACATGATTGTGTTTTTTGTTTAGGAAATCTTACATTTGAGATTAGAATTATACACATGGTCAATTAAATGCATTCCCAACAATCCAGTGGTCAAAATGGTTGTTCACTCAGCCTCCCATGTAACACAATTAAGTCATCTGCAAAAAAAAAAAAAAAAAAAATGTGGGAATGAAATTTAGGATGGATAATGTAAAAAATTGAATTTTGACTCTGTTTGTTTTGATCTAAAAATTTTACATATAATATTTTATATGTAAAAAAGTTCAGTGTTCGTTTCCAATAGATAAAGAAAGATGAAATTTTTATTCCCCTCCTTAGAGATCATTATATTTTATCACTCCATGATCGAAATTACAAACTACTCTTACCGTATGATATGGTCATTGTTTGGCTTAAAGCAAAATAATATTATTTATTTTTTAAAATTTTTGTTAAATGATTGTCTTTTCCAAATAGAGACTCACGTGATCACAATTCGTGATTATTGGAAGACCATAACTGAATGATTTGGCTTTTGAGCATGTTTATTGGAGATAGTTGATGATATCTTTTTTTTTTTTTTTTTTTTTTTTTTTTTTTAATATAAAGAGGAATCTCAACCATTTCTCTAATAGTACTTATTGATCACAAACCCAACTGTTGTTCTGTTGTTTGTCTCTGTCTTTTTTCTAGTTTTGATTTGTTTTCAATTCAACACAACATTGAAATACTCAAAAGGGGCACAATAAACAAATGCACGGCTACTAATGGATGTCAAAAGATTAGTAAAATTCTGGACTGTACCATAGAGGCATTATTCAGTCCAACTATTTCCTTAGGTTCAATTTGATTGCAAAGGAAATTAAAGAATGGAAGTGAAATTCTTTAAATCTAAAAAGAAATTATAACCTTTACCTACATGATTGTATAAGATGTAATTTTTATTTTAATTTTAGAATTTAAGGAATTTGGATACAAAGAAAAATGTAAGTTAATAACTAAATATGGAATAATTTAGGCTCTCTTTGTTATGTATTATAGAAGTAATTATATAATAAATTATGACATATGTAATTGTTTGGTATGATTTATGGTATTTATATATTTAAAATAAATTAATATAATCTAAAATCTACAAATAGGTTAGAATGTGTTTATTATTATTATGATAATCTATTATTATTTCTTTATGTCTAGTAGTATTAAACGGTAATTATATATAATCCATAATTTATTTTTATAAATAACTAATAATCATAATATAAACTATACTAATATAGTTTATGAGTTATTTATGACAAATCATTTATAAGAATAAATTTTAAGTCATAAATAATAATCGTCTAAACATAAAGAAATAATAATAGATTTTCACAACAATGATAAACACCTTCTAACCTATTTGTAGATTTTAGATTCTATTAATTTATTTCAAATTTAAATAGATATCATAAATCATACCAAACAACTACATATGTCATATGTATTATATAATTAATTATATAATAAATACCAAAGAAAATGTTAAAATCATTAATTTTTTTTTAAATAATTGTTGGGAATGTGATATTTAAATAAGCCCTTTGCTTTCATATGAGCAAATATTAAGCATGATCCTAGGATCAATGGTAAGGATGCGAGATTTCTAATTTTTGTTCAGAGCATTATTGTTGAAAACGGATTCAAGAAAATCAAAAATAGATTTGATGTCGTCATATGTCATAAAATAGTTTTAGAATACTAATAGGGATTGTCTAAATGACATCACCATAAAGTTTATTTAGAATATGGTATATTTTTTTAATTGCTTATTTGTCTTTTTTTAAAAGAAAAAAATTTTACGTAAAAGATTTTTTCACGTATCATTATGTCATTATCTAACATGTTTTTCCAATAAACATGAAAGATGACAAATCTATCGTTACTAAAAAAAAATGTATTTTACTAAAAAGGTAAAAAAAAATAAAGTATCAAATTATTTACACATTAAGAGATATCAATAGGAAAATCACATACTAATAAGAGCAAAAGTCTATGTTTTTTTTTTTTGCTTAATGATTATTGCCAAACCTTCGGCCTAATTAGTCCCGTAGGTTCATATTGACCTAGAACCGCATAAACCGAGTCATTTCAGGGTTGAATAATAACCATTCCACTTGCACCTAAAATAGAAAAGAAAAAACATTCAACACCTAGTGTGTGTGGCCCAGTGTACTAAGAAGAGTCAAACTCAGAAAATTCCATTTCTTGAGGCTTAAGTTCTTTGCCAACTGAGCTACCCCATTGGGGTTAATCTATACGTCCATACTCGCTTGAAATTAACTTGTTGATTGTGTCACGTGAAATATTCAAGACCAAGAAAATTTTGCATATCATAAATTAAATTACAAGATTGCCATTTTTTTCAAGATTTGAACTAGGTTTAAAGTCTAATGCCAAAGAAAAAAATAAAAAAAAATTAAAATTAGTTTACTCTTTGACCACTTAAAAAAAAAACGGAAAACCATTTCCATTTTTTCCTTGGGTTAAATAGTGAGATAGGTGCATCTCAGATTGACCCACCATATTTGCCACATGATAATGGATGACAAATATATTTATTAAGTTTTGATGTAAAATTTTAACGTTTTATATATAAAAAAGAATTAATGGTTGGGTAAAATCTAGTTATCCCTAAAGGATGGAAAAAATAACTTCTGTCCTTTTTTTACTTATTGGAAATAAATTTTAGAAAAAAATATTACATATAAAATATTACTCTATAAATTATTTTGTTGAAACAAACGTGTTTTTCGAACCAATACTAAAAACATAGTATTATTCTGTGGGCTTTGTATGTAAGCTCCCGCAAAGGATAGTGGAATAGGGATGTCAATTTTGGGATTGAACCGATATCCTAGATCGATCCAGTTCGAATTAATTCGAAACTGACCTGGATTGAATTTTTAGTGGGCATGTTTCGGTTGAGGTATGACATCTCCTACCGGTTGCAGTCTGGTCTGGACTAGTCGAAAACCAGCGCGAAAAAGTAGACCAATGAGCTCAAATCCGATAATGGCCCGAACCAAGTCAATTTAGACCAAATATTAAACTTTAGCTTCAATACTTCAGTCTTTTAGATGGCCTTAACGGTTTCCTAGTTTGGTCTCAACCCAAACCGGATAGATAACAATCCAAAACTGGACCGACCCATTAGTTAATGTGCACAACGCAGCCCACCCACTCCGAACCTCTTAATGGACATGTTTTGTTCAGACCCTATAAAATCCGACATCGATTTGATCCGATCCAAAGCCGACCCGACCAGCTCGTTGACACCCCTTTAAGTGGAGTAACAAACTAACCTAGAGGACCGTTGTTAGGAGCTGAAAAATGCTCAGGAAAATCCCATGCTTTCGCCTCCGGACAAACCGCTTCTCTTCCCTCTCTGTCCCACCCACTCAAACAATCTCCCCATCCCTCCCAATTTCAAATCAAAAACACCTCTGCATCAAAGGCCATTTAAAAGAGGCCTTGTTGGAGATGGCAATTGAAGGTGAACGGGTGTGTTTCGAGGTCTACGATTCTTTGTTAACCCAATGTTTGAACCAGAGAGCTATTAGAGAGGGCCAGAGAGTCCATGCCCACATTATAAAAACTGGTTATCTTCCACCTGTTTATCTTGGGACCAGGCTTATCGTTATGTACAATAAGTGTGATTGTCTTAATGATGCAAGACAAATGCTTGATGAAATGCCTGAAAGGAATGTTGTTTCTTGGACGGCAATGATTTCTGCTTATTCTCAGAGGGGATATACATTTGAAGCTTTGGATCTCTTTGTACAAATGTTAAGATCAGGTATTCATAGGATTTCATGGTCCAAAATCTTTAATATGACTATATGTGGTAGTAAATATGTCAGCCAATGAATTTGTCTAGTTGGGCTTTATATTCATTATATAAATTCCCTTTTTCCTCGAATTCTATGGTTGCATTATTGGGTGTTGGTCTTAGTGGGTTTCTATGTCATTATAGTAAGGTTCTTGTTCCTCTGTTTTCCTTAAATAATTTGATAAAGCTGCAGTCAAAGGGTTTCATTTTAAGATGTTTGACAGTGAAATAGGTTGGTGTGACTACTAAGTTTGCTCAAGGCATTGACTCTCAATTGAAAAGTGCTTTAGCAAATTAGATGATAGTGATCTCGAATTCCAAGCAACTTGCCAAGTCTTTGACATGGGAATAGCAGAACACAAAAAGGGTATTTAATCATTCAATCGATATGCTGGGATGAAGCTTTTAAATGGGCTGAGGAGAAATAAAATAGTAAGACTAGTAGTGGAGAGAAAAGGTCATTCTGGGTGAGTAGTTCTGGTAGTCTCTCATAATTTTAATGGGTTGGGAATTTCTCTATTGTGATCATTTTTATGCACTGTCTTATAAAATTAAATGCTTGCAGGAACACCACCGAATGGGTTCACTTTTGCCACAATACTTACTTCTTGTTCAGGTGCTTGTGGCTTAAACCATGGGAGGCAAATCCACTCTCTTGTAATCAAGAGGAATTTTGAACCACACATCTTTGTTGGGAGCTCACTTCTTGACATGTATGCCAAAGCTGGTAGAATCCATGAAGCACGAGGAGTCTTTGAAAGGTTGCCTGAAAGGGATGTTGTTTCTTGCACTGCAATCATTGCTGGGTATGCCCAACTAGGTCTTGATGAAGAGGCATTAGAATTATTCCGCCAGTTACAGAAAGAAGGGATGGAATCAAATTATGTTACCTATGCTAGTGTTTTAACTGCTTTATCTGGGCTTGCTGCATTGGATCATGGCCGACAAGTCCACAACAGGGTCCTCCGCTCTGAACTGCCATCTTATGTCGTTCTGAAGAATTCTCTTATTGATATGTACTCAAAATGTGGAAACCTCACTTATTCAAGAAGGGTTTTTGATGGGATGTCTGAGAGAACTGTCATCACATGGAATGCAATGCTCGTGGGGTATGGTAAGCATGGGCTAGGAAGAGAGGTTGTCGAACTTTTCAGATTGATGAGGAAAGAAAATGAGGTCAAGCCTGATAGTATAACTTTCATGGCAGTTATTTCAGGTTGCAGCCATGGTGGGTTGGTTGATGAAGGGTTGAGTATTTTTGAAGAAATGATTAGTGCAGAAAATGGAGTTGAGCCCGAGATAGAGCATTATGGATGTGTTGTTGATTTGCTTGGACGTGCTGGACAAGTACACAGGGCTTTGGCCTTCATTGAACAGATGCCATTTATACCAACTGCAGCTATTTGGGGTTCACTTTTGGGGGCATGTAGAGTTCATGCTAATGTAACTGTTGGAGAATATGTGGCTCGATGCCTTTTTGATATTGAGCCACAAAATGCTGGAAACTATGTTATTCTCTCAAATTTATATGCTTCTGTGGGAAGATGGGAAGATGTGACCATGCTGAGGCAGATGATGATGGAAAAGTCTGTGACAAAGGAGCCCGGACGAAGCTGGATCAAGCAAGGGCAGATGCTACATAGTTTTCACGCCAGTGATCGGTCCCACCCTAGAAGGGAAGAGGTAGCTGCAAAAGTGAAGGAATTGTCTGAGAAGATCAAGGAAGCAGGTTATGTTCCTGATCTAAGCTGTGTGTTGTATGACGTGGATGATGAGCAGAAGGAGAGGATACTTCTTGGCCACAGTGAGAAATTGGCGCTGGCATTTGGAATGATTGGTACTCCTCTAGGGCTTCCTATCAGGATCATGAAAAATCTCCGTATCTGTGTGGATTGTCATAATTTTGCCAAGTATCTATCCAAAGCTTACATAAGAGAAGTATCCCTTAGGGATAGTAACCGTTTTCATCACATTGTTGGAGGAAGATGCTCTTGTGGAGATTACTGGTGAAGATCCTTCAGAAGGTACCATCCTTTTTCTGTTGCTTTGTGGAATCACAATTAGTGAGGTCCTTTTTTTTTAAATTAAATGTAAAGCTACTATTGATGGGTATGAACTTGGGACCCTTGATATCCAGAAATTCCGATGTAGTCCGAAATGGAGCTCATAGGGAACAAGAAATAATGAGAAGGAAGTTGCTGCTGATATACCATTGAGTTGCCTTCCTGCAACAGGGATCAGGTCTGTTGGGTATTTTGAACGTTACCACTTTTATGTTTATGATGTTTTCACCAGTGATTTTTTTAGATCTGTTAGGGATAAGATTACATTTAAATTCTGCTTCACTGATATGTAATTTTGGTCCTTTTCCTTTCAACATTTGATGGTTTGACGATCTATATTTTCCTTATATATGCTTATATGCCAGCTTATTTCTAAGGTAGGAATGGCTTTTTGGATATTTGTCTGATTACATACACCTAAATAACTATAATTACTTGAACCTGACGCAGCAATATAAGTTCTAATTTTTTGCAATATGGGTTTAGCTTAGCTGTTTTGTGGAAATGATTAAATGTTAAGGTCACAAATAAATTGTGGATATAATACAAGTAAAAGAAAGTGGGTTTATTAAGATTCGAAGGATTGGCCGATTCTGATCCATATAGGGGTAGGCTGTACTGTCCAAATAAATAATACAGTGTTGATCGGCCAAGCACTGGCAAGATCAGATTGCACTATAGATTGACTGACCTGACCTGGCTTGGATCAGTTGGGACCAATCTGTTATCGAATCCTGAATCTGTAATCCATGAGGTCTATATTCAGTCGTTTTCGCTTGTCTATTGTGGACTGAGTTAACAAATTCTAACTTATGATATCTAATTTTTACCCCCCCCCCCCCCACCCAAAAAAAAAAAAAAAACCCTTATGATATCTAATGACTGGATTCTGAAACATTTGTGGTTAAATGTTATTTAGAAATTTATGAAACATAGTCAACATGGTTCTTGGTTAAACTAATAAGTCTGTTCTGCACAATAACTGGTGGCAGAAAATCAAAAAGAGCTGACCGTTTGCAGTTACTGGCCAAGGTTGAACTGTGAATGCATACCAAAACATCTGGATAATAAACAACAGACCTTAGAATCCTGAGTGGAAATACAGAATTAGCAATGAGTTGGTCTTTCGTCAACATGGTTTTTGGTTAAACTAATAAGTCTGTTCTGCACAATAACTGGTGACAGAAAATAAAAAAGAGTTGACCATTTGCAGTTACCGGCCAAGGTTGAACTGTGAATGCATACCAAAACTTCTGGATAATAAACAACAGACCTTAGAATCCTGAGTGGAAATACAGAACTAGCAATGAGTTGGTCTTTCTTTCTGTTTACAACAGTATTAATATTTCAGTCATGCATATGCTGATAGCTCTTTTTGGGTACAATATGATTGGCATGGTGCTTTTACATTTTCTCTTGTAGTACATTGAGCTGTTGATGCCAAAGGACCTGATATCATTTCTCCTGTTGAGAAATTTTCATTGCCTTGTTGTTCATTGTCTGTTCAATCCATAATTTATCTGGACTAGTAAAAATAGGATTCTTAATTGGGTGGTGAGAATTTGATGTAGGGAGATGCATATCATATGAGAATAATCCCACATCGACTAACTTTGGGGTCTTGGATGACCTTTTGCCAGTTGGGCCTCTCAACCTAGTAGCTTAAATTTTTGGTGGATAGTTCAACATGGTATCAAAACCATCACAAACAATACTTTGATAGTAAATCTGTTGCTCCTCTTCGATCAAAATCAACGGGTATTACCTATTTATAAGGGGCCACACTTACCATGTGTGGTGAAGGAATAGCGTCACTTAAACTAGGTTTGGATGTTGGATGACTTCATATACCAGTTGGACCTCTCCTCCTAATAGCTGAAGCTTTTGGATTGGATAATTCAACACCTCTAATTTTTTATACCTAGGTTCAACTATAAATGAAGATGCAGAAATAGAGGACGATGTTGAGCATAGATTTAGAATTGAAGTTTAGAGGTGCTTTGGGACGGTTCTGTGATCGATGTTCCTTCAACTCAAGGAAAATTTATAAGATAGCTTTAAGACCAGCAATGATATATGGAGTTGAAGGTTGGATGGTGAAGAAACAAACTATTAATAAATTAGTGTTGATGGGGATGTTGAGATTAATGAGTGGTAAACCTGGAAAGGATAAATTAAGGAAGAGTAGAGTCATTAAGGCCTCGTTTGAGGTTGGAAGGGGGAGCGGACCAGAGGAGGGCAATGGGAGCTCTGGTGATTTGGACTAGTATGTGGGTTTTCTGCTAGGGCATCGTGATTTTAGGATCTCTTGCAATGGTGTCGGCGTTATTTTCTCAGGCAGCGGTGGCTTTTGGTAGAGGTTGGGACTCATTACAGAATCTTCCGAGAGCACCAAGAGATGCTGTAGAAGTGGCAGTCGAAGAGTTCCATGCTAGAAATCGATTGTTTTCTTCAAGGAACCATGGAATAGCGGGGGAAGTATCTCATTTAGAGGATGCCGTTTTGAGGAATGAAGGAGGTGGATCAGGGCCTTTCATCAACATTAGGGTTTTCAGACCCAATGTTAGAAGAGGTATCGATTGGCTATAACACGGTAGCAGAGCAGTTCGAAGGAATGGTGGTTCTTCAGATGTGGAAAACTTCCTCACTTGCCGGATTATGGATGCCCTATCTCTGCAGCAGCCAAGCCCCCCGGTTAGTGGTGTGTTGCCATCTGCTAGGGCTCCAGGGTTTTCCTTTGGGGTTCAGTTGTGTGCTAGTCAATTACAGGTTTCATCTAGGGCTAATACAAATACAAGGGCTTTTCAAGGATTTCAGGGTGCTGCAGGACCAGTTCCTATTCCAGTACACCAAGGAGGATCGAGGTTTGCTGGAAATTCAGAGGAACCGTGTTTCTTTTTTGGTGGAGATAGCAGGACACCTGCACAGTCGAGGATTCCGGTGACTCGCAGAGTGAGTTTTAATATTGGTATCCCTAGTCAGAATGCTGGGCTCTCTTCTAGCTTGGGTGTGTTTCTGCAGCAGTCAATTCCTCTGCACCCGAATATGCAGAATGATGGATCTGGTGAGAGTGATAGCGATCATTCAAAGGTTCCAAACAAATCTTCTAATAAAACTGTCGCTGGGCTATCAAGAAGGAAACGGAGAAGATGGTCCTATGCCGAGAAAGGTAAAGTGAAAGAGAGTTCTGAGAATCTCTTCTCTTCTGTCCCTATGACAGATCAAGGGCAGAATGGAGGATCTGAACCAGTGCATTCGAGTCGCTCCTATGCTTCAGTAGTGAATCATTTTGGTGTTAACAATACTACACCTTTGCAGAGACCAGAGACACCTGGTGGAATAACCAGAGTCATTATTCCCCAGGCTGCATATGAGAGACAGTTGACAAAATTCAGATTTGCTCTGATTGGGAGGATGATGACAAAAGGATTATTATTATCTAATATAAAAAACTCAGTTAGTGCACAGTGGGGAGGGGTGCAGTTTGAGATGGTGTCCCTTGGTATGGGATATTTACTGTTTCATTTCTTCTCGGCAGCCGACAAGATGTTTGTGTGGATGCGTGGTATAACACGTGTTCAAAGCCAAGCAATCAGATTTCAGGAGTGGGAACCAGATTTTGATGTGACGAAGCAACAAGTGAGGAAGAAGTTCCAATGGATACGTCTGCCAAATCTTTCCCTCGAATATTGGGATGAGGAAATAATTTTTTCCATGGCGGCTGCTGTTGGTAGACCTGTTAAACTGGATAAACGTTTCAAAAACTCAATGCATGGGAAGTTTGCACGGGTTATGGTGAAGGTTGAGCAGAACGCTCTGAGGAAGTATGAAATCTTGGTAGAGAGGAGGCATGGTGATCTTCCTACCCAATTTTTCTTTAAGCAAAAGGTGATCTACGAAGACCCTATCCCTCGGTGTAGTGGATGTATGCAGTTCAGTCACTTTTTGAAGGATTGCCATAACCAAGATGATCAGGATGTGAATGAGGAGACAGGAATCAGCAGGAGGTAAGAAATGATATGATTTGTCAATGCAAGGAGATGACAATCAGCAGATGGGTTCTACTCATCCTTTAGGCCTTGATCCTGTGCATAGACACTCTGAAAGTTGGGCAAACATAGCTGAAGACAGTGAGACATCGGTGGAAGAAGAGGGTGAATTTGTTTCAGATGGGAATATCTCAAATTCAGAGGAAGAAGCACTCTTGATGGGAAATGATGAGGCAACATGTGTCATTCCACAGGAAAAGAATGTTATGGCTGTTGAGATTTGCTCACCTACAAGAGCCTCAAGTGACTTAGCTTCTTGTCCTGCAGGTAACCATTCTACCTCTCCTTTATCTCCCATTTCTGAGCCAGTATTTGCAAATGCAAATCAGCATGGTAATAATGGACCCCCTCCCAATACAGTCAGGCCAGTAGGGGGTAGTATTACCCTAAGTAATAATGGAAGGGTGGCAAAAGTTATTTTCCCTGAAATTGCTGAAATTGATAGTCTGCTTCAGAACCTGAATGGGAATTTTACTGTTGCCAAGCGTGGCCATGGCAGGCCAAAGAAGGGGGGAAATTCCTCAAAAAAAAAAAAAAAAAAAAAAAAGAACTAATTTTCTCATGATGAAGACGCTTTACTGGAATATAAGGGGTGTAGTGAACCCCAAATCAAGAATGGTTCTCAAAAAGATGTTACAGGAAACATCTCTTAACTTATTGTGTCTGGCAGAGGCGAAAGTGGCCATAGAAAAATATCCGAAACGACTCTTACAATCTCTGGGTTACAGTACTTTGTTGCTTCGTAACTCTAGAACTAATGCTATTCAAAATTTTTGGCTTATGTGGAAATTATTTATCAAGGATCCGATAGTTATTCTATCGTCTGATCAACACCTAACTGTTGCAGTGGAATTAGGAGGAGAATCTCATCAATTAGTTTGTGCATGCTAATTGCACTCGGGCAAGAAGAAGGGAGCTATGGCTGGACCTAATATCTATGGGGCAGCCGAGGTGCCCATGGATGGTGATTGGGGTTTTTAATTGTTATTTGTTTTCCCATGAGAAGACGGGTCCAGGAAGGTTTAATGAAGCTGCAGCAGGTATTTTTCATGCTTCTTGGATTCTGTGCCTTTGCAGGTTTTTCCTTCAAAGGGGTTGAAATATACATGGATGAATAATCGAGTGGTTGGACATGTTCAAGCTGTCCTTGATAGGAGTTGTGTTAATGAAGAGTGGATGGACAGATATTCAGATTGCTTCCAGAGGTGCTTGCCTCGTGTGGAATCTGATCATTGCCCAATTTTGGTGGGTGGTAATGCAATACCAAAACCAAATAACATTCCTTTCAGAGTTCAGAGATTTTGAATGGAGAATCATGGGTTCCTTGACATTGTTAGGGGCTCATGGAATGATCCTATTCAAGGTCGCCCTTTCTATGTTTTATCCCAGAAACTGAAGCAGTTGAAAGTAGTGTTGAAAGTATGGTCTAGAAATACCTTTCCAAAAATTGAGGTTGAGGTTGCAAGAACTAGGGTATCGATGGAGGACATACAGGAGACCTTACAAATAATGGTTTTTAATGATGGATTGCTCAAGGAAGAGAAGGAAGCTGTTAAAAATTATGAACTAGCTATGGAGCTTCAGGAGGCTTTTTGGGCGGAAAAATCCCATATACAATGGCTAAAGTGCGGTGACAGCAACACTAAATTTTTCCATGCACAAACTAAAATGAGAAGGAGTAAAGGATATATCCGTTTGTTGCAAATGGAAGATGGAAGATTGGTTGAGGATCTAGAACAGGTAAAGGCATCCATTGAGGAATTCTACAAAGTTTTCCATGAAAGTAAAGGGTCTACTCCAAATGTAGATTTTCTGAAGGTCATCCCTAATCTAGTGACGAGGGAGAATTCTATTATGCTTGATGCAATCCCTCCTGATGATGAAATTAAGATGACGGTTTTGAGATGAATGAAAACAGTGCCCTAGGCCCCGATGGGTACTAGGTAAATTCTATAAAGTTTGTTGGACTATTGTTGGTTATGACGTTTGCAAAGCTGTTCGAAGTTTTTTCATTAATGGCTATCTACCTCTTGGTTTCAATAACAACTTCATTTCACTAATTCCAAAGATTGAAGGTGCTTTGAAGTTGTTTAATTATAGGCCAATATGTGTAGGGGACTTTGTCTATAAAATCATTTCCAAAATCTTATCGTCCCGCTTAGGGCGGTTTGTTGGGGAATTGATATTGGAGGAACAAGGAGGCTTTGTAAAGGGTTGCCTAATCCATCATAATATTAGAGTGGCCTTTGAATTGTCTTGCCTTATGGGTAAGAAGAATAACAAGAATTCTATGGCTATAAAGTTAGACATACAAAAAAAGCCTACGATTCTATAGAATGGAATTTCTTATGTGACATATTGCGCAGCTTTGGATTTTCCAGCATTTTTGTTAATAGGGTGATGACTTTGCTACAATCAGCTAAACTTCCTGTGATGGTGAATGGAGGGCCAATTGGATATTTTGGAGCATCACGAGGTTTGAGACAAGGTGACCCTATATCCCCTATCTTGTTTGTGCTTGCTGAAGAAGCTCTTTGCAGGAATATTAATAATTTGGTTATGTGTGGTAAGGTGGAGCCACTGCAGGTTAAAAGCAAAGTTTATGCTCCTTGTCAACTTCTGTTTGCGGATGACATCCTGCTTTTCATGAAGGCAAAATTTAAAAGTGCTCGAGCTATTCAAAGTCTCCTTGCCACATACAATGAATATGCAGGGCAGCGAATAAATGAAGGTAAGAGCAAAATTTTCTTCAGTAATTCTAGATCTTGCATGAAATTTTGAATTTTATCATGCCTTGGTTTTTCAGAAAGCACCTTCCCGACAAAATACCAGGGCATTGATATTTTTAAAGGTAAGGCAAAAAAAGCCTATCTGCTCCCCATCATGGACAGATTGAAAAAGAAATTCTCAGCATGGCATGGGCGTTTATTATCAATAGCTGGTTGAATTTAGCTAGTAAAATCTATTCTTACTTGCTCCTTGATTCATTCTTTTTCGTTATATTTGTGGCCATCCTCCCTAGTTAAAGAAGCTGAACGGTGGATTAGTAGTAACTTCCTATGGAGTGGTGATCCTAATAAACAAAAAGGGGTGACAGTGAAATGGGAAACAGTTTGTAGACCTAAGAGAAGAGGGTTTGGGTATTAGAAGATTACTGATATAAATAAGGCTCTCATTTCAAAGCTTGTATGGCAGACAATGTTTGGAAATTCTGGCTTTGCTAAATTAATGAGAGCAAAATATATTACGGAAGATGGTGCATTTTGTACAAGAGTCTCAGTCTCTGCTGTTTGGAGCAGTATGAAGAAATTATGGGATTGGACCGCTGCTCATACAAGATGGATTATTGGCGATGGGAAATGCATTAATGTGTGGTCATCCAATTGGTTGGGAAACTTTTCTCTAAAAGAAATTTTGAATCTTGATGCCTCGAATTTTCTTACTCTTCCACTCAAGCTGTCAAATTTAATAAGTGAAGGCGAATGGCAAATACCCCATGCTCAATCACAGGTTTTGAACCAATATTGGGAAATGGCAAAGCAAATACCAATTGTTGAAGGGGAATGCGATAAACTGGTTTGGACTGGTTCCCAAGATGGAGTTTTCACTGTTTCATCTGGTTGGAGATGCCTACAATATAATGTCAATGAACCAAAGCTGGTCTAGAGACATATGGAGAAAGGAACTGCATCCTAGGACCTCTATTTTTGCATGGAGATGGTTCTTGAAATGATTGCCTACGGATGATGCAGTAAAGAAGAAAGGAGTGCCAATCACATCCAGGTGCTATCTCTACCATCAAAATGAAGAGAACTAGGAACATATTACTTCACTGTAGGTTTGCAATTGAAGTTCAGAGACAGATTTTCGGTCTGTTTGGCTTGCGATGGATAGGTTTTCCGGATACTGAAAGACTATTTTCATGGTGGAAACAAAAACGTAGAGTGATGCCAATTCGGACTTCATGGAATCCCATGTGTTATTTTGCAGGTGATTTGGGTGGTTTGTAATATGTGTTGTTATGAGGGGAGAACAACAACGGCTGAGCAAGGATGATTCATGTATTTTAAAAAATCAAGTCAGGACATCTCCTTAGAAAGCCTTGTGCAGTTAAAACTCAGGGAAGATCTTCGGTTGGTGCAGGCTCTTGGACTCTACACAAAAAAACAAAAAATCAAAGTGCCGATTCAGGTCTTATGGAGGGCGCCCATTTTCCCATGGTATAAAGTGAACACCGACGGTTGTGCTCTTAGGAATCCTGGGGAGGCAGGTGCAATTGTAGTGATTCGAGAAACATCGAGGAAGGTGATTTGGGCTGGTCCGGAATACCTTGGTATCCAAACTAATTTTTTTTGCAGAAATTTCAGCCGCTATTTCTGGTATTCAAGAATGTATAAGATTAGGCATTGATCATCTCTGCATCGAGTTGGATTCAAGTGTGCTGCGCATTGTTTGCGTACCCGGAATATACCTTGGTATTATTTACAGAGATGGAGGACAATAATGGTTTCTATGAGGAATTTTCACCTGAGGATTACACACAGTTTTAGAGAATCGAATAAAGTGGCTGATGCTTTGGCAAAAAGAGCAGCATTTACTAGAATATCTGAAAACTGGACAATATGTCCTGATTTTGTGGCATGAGATGTGGTATGGCAGGCATCAGGCCGTCCTTGGTATAATTTCAAAATTTGTAATTTCCTTGAGTTGGGCCCTGCTGATGGCAATGCCAAAGGTAGGGTTTTCCTTCTTTAGGGTTTTTTGTATCTTTTTATTTTCTTTAATGCAATTTTTCAGATCTTTAGCCAAAAAAAAAAAAGGATAAATTAAGGAATGAACACATTATAATTAATTTAGGAGTAGCACCGTTACATGATAAGTTCAGAAAAAAGTCATTTGGGATTTTACATAAACATGCAATGAAGACCTCTGGATGTACTGGTAACGAGGAGTTATTATTCAAATTGGAGGAGCTAAAAGAGCAAGAAGCAGACTGAAAATGACTTTGGGAGAAGTGGTGAGAAATGGCATGCATATGGATTAGAATTAGCAACACCTATGGCTTTGAATAGAATTGAATGTTGAAATACAATCCATTTAGCGAACCACATGTAGTTAGGATAAGGCTAGCTTGTGTTGGGTTGAAATCTAAAATTCTAATCTCTGTACTGTTACTTTCAGTTTGCAATAGATTAGAATGATTGATTACATTTCTTATTGTATTTCATCTGCCTTTTGAAATGAATTGAATTATGGCAATCCTGAAAATTATTTCCTCACAAGCATATTGTGAGATTTGTGATATCTTTCTGGGAATTTCTTAGCTGAAATATGTTTATTTGCTAACTAGGTTGACCTTGATGGATACTTCCTTTTAAGCTTGAGACAAATTAAAGGTGTAAGAATTAGTAATACATACCCAAAGAATATACAGGAGGGACCGAGGAAGTAACCTGAGTTGATACTGAAAGATGAAAATTGGTCCATTTTAGCTTCAAGATAATAATTCAATGCTAGTTTTGTCTTACTTTCTCATTTATTATCATGGAAGTGAGTTTTGTTTGAATGCCAGTGCAACTTGTGAAACTTTATTGACCCAGACAATACTTGCTGGAAGTTTAAGTGACTGCTGATAAATGCCGTTCATAATACTGTTGTAATAAGTAATTTCTTTTCATTCTCCTTGCAAGTTATCTAGTATTAACTGATTGCTTGTTTTGCTCTTTTTCTTGCAATCTACCCATACTATGACACATACAGTGGTGGTGATACATATCATAGCATTCAAAGCCTATGAACATAAATATGCCATGCCAGTCAGAAAGACTGCTTATGAACTGAACCACACTATTCAGTAAATGGTTTACATCTTATATAACCTGGAAATAACCTAAAACAAATCCATATTGGTCAGGTACCTTAATTTTCAAGCCATATGCTGATACCTTTCTTTTCCTTGGGGTTGTTGAAATGTGTTTTTGTAATTTGTATTCAACCAAGGTTTTAGTTGCTTTGTCATTTACAACAATTAAGGTTGACAACTGATGTGATTTTCAGCTTGGCTATGCATGAACATATGTATGTGTGCTGTGTGGCATTATTACTTCTGGGGGAGATTGTTCTGCTTCAGGATATATTTGCATAATTATTTATTATTCCTGTTTAAATTGATTATTATTGTTATTGATGAAGCAATGACCATGCAAGTCTCAGACTTCATAAAATGGATGTTGGCGGATTCCTCAGGTTCAATCCCCAATTCTCCAGCAGATTTTGACAGAAATGTCGTTGATTCCTCTATCTTCTGGTGTCGAGGACCATTGAATTTGAGAACCAACAATGAATGGCACCTTCACGGTGAAATTGGCTTGGGATGTTTTGAGATCTAGAGGTGGAGTGCTTCAGTGGTCACTTCGGTTTGGAAATCCAAGCTACCTTCGAGAATTTCTACTTTTGGATGGTGATAGTGCTGGTAGACCGCCAACTGACAATAGGATGGCTAAGAAAAATGTCCCTATCGCATCTAGGTGTTTTCTAAACACACTGAGTCTTTCAACCATATTTTCTTGCAATGCGAAGTATCGATGAAGGTTTGGGATACTATGTGAATGTGGTTTGATGTCCAATATGCAGGATTTGATAGTGTTGAATTACTATTCTCTTGGTGGAAGAGTGTTGAATTACTATACTCTTGGTGGAAGAGAAAACAGCGAGTAATCTGCTTAAAGGAGATTTGGGGGGAGGCAATATATGTGGTGGCTTGGGTATTATGGAATAGCTGTTAACAAGGCATGCTTTGATGGGTCACCTGTTCTGGTATCTTGTATAATGCTGGAAGTTGGAAATCAGCTTAAAGACATACCTTCCCATGCTTCTTGTGTAGTCACATCTTTGGCTGTTTGGGAGTTAGCTTGAAAGCTTCACCTGCATTATAGAGGTAAACCTCAAAAGGTAACTAAACACCTTTGGCGGAAGCCTCCATGCAGTGGATTAAATTAAATTGCGATGGTTGCTCTTTAGGCAACCCAGGTCATGCTGGAGCAGGAGGTGCTATGTGAGACTCAAGTGGAAAAATCATATTAGCATACGCAGCTTATTTGGATAAAAAAACCAACTTTCAGGCAGAATTGACTGCGGTCCTAATAGGGTTTCAACATGCTAAGAATATGGGTTTGACTCACCTATGGATTGAATGCTATTCCAAGTCGGTGGTAGAATGCATATAAAGGCTAGAGATCCCTTGGCATGGTCTTCAACAATGGAACTACCTGGCAGCGTACCTAAATAGTATACAGTGGTGCATTACTTTATGTTTCAGATAAATAAACAATGTTGCAGATGGGCTGGCAAAACGAGCTGCTGCTTTATTCTTGACTCGGACTTGGTCTGAATGTCCTAGTTTTGTGGCTCGAGACGTTGTTTGGGATGTTTCTGATCATCCCAGATATTGATTTGTTTAGTGGTCATTGCTTTTATTCTGATAGTAGAGTTTCATCCTGCGGATGGCAAGGAAAAAGGTGGGAGAAACTCTGCTATAATATTCTACATTGTAAGAATTATTATTTTTTATCATTATAATATTCTTGCTGACCTTTAGCAAAAAAAAAAAAAAAAAATGAAGTAATATGTATATATAAGTTAATCTGTGCATTTGATTTAAGATATGTATAGCAACCCTAAAATGGTCCACTGTACTCTCTCTCTGAAAAAACATGTATCTGACTCAGATTATCACATTATAGGAAACCATGCAAATTTCAAATGGATGATTCAGATATGGTTTCTCTTCAGGCAGAGTCATCTCAATTTGAAGTGGGGAGGATCCTCATCTATGATTTTCGGGGTTGTTCCCAAGGAGCAAGAGTGAAGTCAATTTTATGAAAGCGTCTGAACTTCAGTTAGTGAGACAGATTTTGCTTCACTAGTCACTTGGGAGTGAGATGAAATTGAGTCTTGGGTCCTGGCCCAACCAGTCAATGGAATGGATTCAAATCCTCTCGTGTGGCAGGAGGAACTCCTGCGTGATCCAACAGTTGGAGTTCCTCTGGCGTACATACCAATAGATCGGTATGTGCGCTAGATGAACTGCAGCTGTTGGATCGTTGGCTGGAGAGGATTTCTATCCCAATGGAACTACGAAGCTCACTAAAAACCTTGCAGTCTGAATGGAATCTTTGAAAAGATAGGTGATTGGAATGGGGATCGGTCTTCCTGTTTGGTGACCAAGTTGCCAAATTCAAGGTTAAGCCAGCCAGTTTAGTTTTTGTTCTCAAAACAATTTCATGAGGGCTCTGGGTAATTTAGATTTCGGTTATTATCTTTTCATTGAGATCTTAATGTGAATTTGTCCATTTTAGTTTGAAGCTGGGCAAAATGGTGATCTTATCATTGTAGCTGTACCTTCCCACCATCACCAGTGAGCCAAATCTGAAGTGAAGGTCAAATGCCACAAGACACGTGCTATGTATAGCTTTTTTCCTAGCTTCTTGGGCTAGAGTTCGTATTGTGCTTGTGGAGATCCAGATGTGCAATTATCATAGTTGGGCAGGTCGGCCAATCAAGTCAAGGGGGTCGGTAGATGACCTACCCTGAGCTATACCTTAGGCTCAGAAGCTATCAGTTGGCCTTGGTCCAATGCGATCTGAGACGATCCTTGTCATATCATTCTATTGCAGCCCCCATTTTGGTAAAGTATACAGTTTTCTTGTGTCGATGCCACGTGTCACCAGAGCATTGGTGTCCTTATAGGTGGACCAGTATTTACGCCACCCCCATCCTTTCCTTGTACTCATTACTTGCAATTGACCTCGACAAACCAAGTGGGGGACACATCTGTTTCTCATTGGTCCAAGATTCGGCATCCCCTTCTGATTGGTGGCCAGATCAGCACCGCAATAGTTGACAGATCTTTCCCTTGATTGCCACTTGTTCTCTCTTGATGGTTGCCACGTGAATGGCCCCACCTTTGGGATTGCTGAATCCACACGTCCCACTTGGATTGATTGTGATTTATCTCACCCATATCACAACCGTCAACTTCTGGCATTTGTCCAGAGTCATCAACTGTCATAGTAATCTCTACTAAACAAGCCGACTAGTAAATAAATATATGTCTGTGGTTCTATTGAAATATAACTCAGTTACTTGGGTTCGGTCTATGGTTTCACGCATGCAGTCTTGACCCGACATTAGCACTTGTGGAGGTCTGGTGGATGCATTGTTCAAGTAATCGGTATTCGGTTGGATTGGTCTGATTGGCCAATTTGTATCGTTTTTGGACCTGACCAATCTCTGACCCTGTTTGTGTTAATATTATTTTTATGAGGATTGGATACGTGTCAGGTTTTCATTGGATCCGTACATTGATCCGGATCGGATTGGTTTGATTTTGGAAATGACCGATATCATGTCTAGTACCTAGATTTAGAACCATGGGTGGATGGAACACGAGTGACTGAATCTTCTTCATTAAACATAGATCATTGGATCATTAATTCATTTATTAGGTTTTTTTTTTTTTTTTTTTTTTTTGCTAAAAATCTATAAAAATTATTGAAAGAATAAAATAAAGTTACAACCATCATCTCTAAGAAAGTAAAACCCCACTGTCGGCATTGCCATCTGCAGGGCCTTTCTTAGAGTCAAATACCTTTTATTAGTTCATTCTTTCTTAAATTTCTTATTTGAAACACGGAAATAGCCTCTCCGTGTTACTGGAGTAAGGCTGTGTACATTTTGCCCCTCTCCAGGCCCTACAACAACGGAAACCTCATGCACTGGGGTGCTTTTTTTCTTTAAAATTAATTCTTTCTTGAATTTACAAAGCTCAACTCCTCTTCAAGTAATGAGAACACGAGATGGCAGATTAATCGAAACCCTCCTTTGATTGCAGTTTTTCAGACCAAAATTTTCTTAAGTGGTTAGATATGACAGAATGTAATTCTCCGTCAGTTTCATATTCATCTGGTTGGGAAAACCTCAAAGAGAAGATTTCAAACACTAATCTTCTTCCATAAACAGGGCAGCAGAGTCATAGTTCGAAATCTCGATTCTCGAGGGTGTCTCGACCCTCTGAGAAACCGAGATCTCGGAAATCTCGGTCGAGATCTCGGCGAGACATTGCACAAAAGCCGTGAAGGCTTAAAATGTGCATTTCGACCCTAAAATGACCATTTTAAAGCTTGATACTCTGGGGAACCCTATTTTAGCATATATAAACATATTTAAACCATAAAATTGTATAAATAATCACATATGGTGGTTGTTTGGGTTTACACCTATGTTTGGCAGTGTCGGCTTGAAATTCAAATGTAAACCTAGGGTAATATTGTCTATTCTATATAATGTAACACTACTAGAAGATCACAGAAGACCAAATGAGCCAGTAAAATGATATATTAGGAGAAGAATAAACATAATAACACTTAATTAGTTAATTCTCATAGTAAAAAAAACCCATAGTACTAGTAGTCAAGTAGACTATACAATCATAATTCATGCATTATGTCAAGACCAGTCAAGAATTAGTCGAAAAATGGTCGAGAACTGGTCGAAAATGTCGAGAAATGATCGAAAATGTCGAGAAATGGTCGAAAATGTCGAGAAATGCTCAAGAACTAGTCGAGATGGTCGAGACATTGTATCGAGGCGAGATCACGTCTCGAGCTCCTCGAGATCTCGCCGAGATTTAAAACTATGAGCAGAGTGAATACACACCACCTTTACATCGAAAGAGAAAACTTAAGATGGAATGGTACTGGTGTGGTGGTGACAGAAGGGTTATGGTTTTATTTTTGATTTTTCATTCAGGTATTTTACATAAAATATTATAAAATTTTTTTTTTAGAAATGCATTGAAAAAATAATTTTTTTTTTATATAAAATAGGAAAAACTTCACCCAACCCCTTTGAACTTTTTCTTTAATTCACTCAACTCCAAACCTTGCCTATAATTTCACCCACACCTAATACAGTTAAGTATTTGACGGTAAAATAGAAAAATCTATTTTACCCTCATTGTAAAAAACATAGATTTCTGTTTTTAAAAATAAAAAATAAAAAAGAAAAAATATTTACTTGAAGAGAATGCACGTCTCTCCTTCAAAGTGGAGCGTATCAATATAATTTATTCACTCCTTGAATAAATTATAGTAAGGTTCTTGTTCCTCTGTTTTCCTTAAATAATTTGATAAAGCTGCAGTCAAAGGGTTTCATTTTAAGATGTTTGACAGTGAAATAGGTTGGTGTGACTACTAAGTTTGCTCAAGGCATTGACTCTCAATTGAAAAGTGCTTTAGCAAATTAGATGATAGTGATCTCGAATTCCAAGCAACTTGCCAAGTCTTTGACATGGGAATAGCAGAACACAAAAAGGGTATTTAATCATTCAATCGATATGCTGGGATGAAGCTTTTAAATGGGCTGAGGAGAAATAAAATAGTAAGACTAGTAGTGGAGAGAAAAGGTCATTCTGGGTGAGTAGTTCTGGTAGTCTCTCATAATTTTAATGGGTTGGGAATTTCTCTATTGTGATCATTTTTATGCACTGTCTTATAAAATTAAATGCTTGCAGGAACACCACCGAATGGGTTCACTTTTGCCACAATACTTACTTCTTGTTCAGGTGCTTGTGGCTTAAACCATGGGAGGCAAATCCACTCTCTTGTAATCAAGAGGAATTTTGAACCACACATCTTTGTTGGGAGCTCACTTCTTGACATGTATGCCAAAGCTGGTAGAATCCATGAAGCACGAGGAGTCTTTGAAAGGTTGCCTGAAAGGGATGTTGTTTCTTGCACTGCAATCATTGCTGGGTATGCCCAACTAGGTCTTGATGAAGAGGCATTAGAATTATTCCGCCAGTTACAGAAAGAAGGGATGGAATCAAATTATGTTACCTATGCTAGTGTTTTAACTGCTTTATCTGGGCTTGCTGCATTGGATCATGGCCGACAAGTCCACAACAGGGTCCTCCGCTCTGAACTGCCATCTTATGTCGTTCTGAAGAATTCTCTTATTGATATGTACTCAAAATGTGGAAACCTCACTTATTCAAGAAGGGTTTTTGATGGGATGTCTGAGAGAACTGTCATCACATGGAATGCAATGCTCGTGGGGTATGGTAAGCATGGGCTAGGAAGAGAGGTTGTCGAACTTTTCAGATTGATGAGGAAAGAAAATGAGGTCCAGCCTGATAGTATAACTTTCATGGCAGTTATTTCAGGTTGCAGCCATGGTGGGTTGGTTGATGAAGGGTTGAGTATTTTTGAAGAAATGATTAGTGCAGAAAATGGAGTTGAGCCCGAGATAGAGCATTATGGATGTGTTGTTGATTTGCTTGGACGTGCTGGACAAGTACACAGGGCTTTGGCCTTCATTGAACAGATGCCATTTATACCAACTGCAGCTATTTGGGGTTCACTTTTGGGGGCATGTAGAGTTCATGCTAATGTAACTGTTGGAGAATATGTGGCTCGATGCCTTTTTGATATTGAGCCACAAAATGCTGGAAACTATGTTATTCTCTCAAATTTATATGCTTCTGTGGGAAGATGGGAAGATGTGACCATGCTGAGGCAGTTGATGATGGAAAAGTCTGTGACAAAGGAGCCCGGACGAAGCTGGATCAAGCAAGGGCGGATGGTACATAGTTTTCACGCCAGTGATCGGTCCCACCCAAGAAGGGAAGAGGTACCTGCAAAGGTGAAGAAATTGTCCAATAAGATCAAGGAAGCAGGTTATCTTCCTGATCTAAGCTGTGTGTTGTAGGATGTGGATGATGAGCAGAAGGTGAGGATACTACTTGGCCACAGTGAGAAATTGGCGCTGGCATTTGGGATGATTGGTACTCCTCCTGGGCTTCGTATCAGGATCATGAAAAATCTCCATCTGTGTGGATTGTCATAATTTGCCAAGTGTCTATCCAATGGTTACTTAAGAGAAGTATGGCTTAAAGATAGTAACTGTTTTCATCACATTGTTGGAGGAAGATGCTCTTGTAGGGATTACTGGTGAAGATCCTTCAAAATGTACCATCCATTTTGTTTCTTTGTAGAATTCATAGTCGTCAAGGCGCCAAGGCAAACCATAGCGTCGGAGGCCTAACAGGACGCCAAGGCGACCAGGGCATCCACCTACGCCTGGGTGCCTAGACGACGCCTTGACAACTATGGTGGAATCCCACTTAATGAGTCCTTTTTTTAAAAAAAAAATGTAAGACTTTTATTGATGGGTATGAAATTTAGACCCTTAAAATCCAGAAATTCAGACGTAGTCCGAAATGGACTTCATTGGGAATGAGAAATAAAGGGAAGGAAGTTGCTGCTGATATACAATTCAGTTGCCTCCCTGCAACAAGGATCAGGTCTGTTGGGTATTTTGAACGTTACCACTTTTATGTTTATGATGTTTTCACCAGTGAATTTTTTTAGATCTGTTAGGGATATGATTACCTTTAAGTCTTCTTCATTGATATGTCAATTTGGTCCTTTTCCTTTCTTTTCCATTCGATGGTTTGACGATCTATATATGCTTATATGCCAGCTTATTTCTAAGGTAGGAAAGGTTTTTGGGATATTTGTCCAATTACATTCACCTAAATTACTATAATTAGTTGAACTTGATGTAGCAAAATAAGTTCTAACTCATTGCAATATGGGTTTAGCTTAGCTGTTTTGTGGAAATGATGAAATGTTAGGTCACAAATAAATTGTGGATATAATACAAGTAAAATAAAGTGGGTCTGTTGGTTTTAAGGATTGGCTGATTCTGATCCAGATAGGGGTAGACTGGACTGTCCAAATGAATAATACGGTGTTGATTGGCCATGCACTGGCAAGATCGGATTGCCCTATAGATTGGCTGACCTCACCTGGCGTGGATTAGTTGGGAGTCTTGGGACGAATCTGTTATCGAATCCTGAATCTGTAATCCATGAGATCTATAGTCAGTCCTTTTCGTTTGTCTATTCTGGAGTAAGTTAACAAATTCAGATTCTAACTTATGGTATTGAATGACTGGATTTCGAAATATTTGTGGTTAAGTGTCACTTAGTAATTTATTAAACACAGCCAACATGGTTTTTGGTTAAACTAATTAATCTGTTCTGCACGATAACTGGTGGCAGAAAATCAAAAAGAGCTGACCATTAGCGCTTACCGGCCAAGGTTGAACAGTGAACAGCATACCGAAACATCTGGATAATAAGAGACCTTAGAATCTGTTGGACTTTATGTTGTCATTGTTGGCAACTTGATTGATGTGATAGTGTTTGTGGGTATTTAGTCAGAGAAGTAAGGAGAGAGAGTGTCAGTGCAATGGTAAAGATGGAGCAACCTCGCATGTGTGTTCTACATGTGTTTCAGATGGCTTGCAACGAGTTAAATGACATTCTACATCAAGTTTGATGAGAGAGAGTGACTGTGGACTGTGGACTCCACTGGTGATGTGGCACAGCTTCTTTGATGATGTGGTCGAGTTTCTGATGATGCGACAGTGTAATTGAAGATATGCTAGAGTTTCTCATGTTTCTCATATTGTGGAAAAAGCAATTGAAGAGAGAGAAAGAAGAGAGAGAAACTAGAAAGAGAAAGAGGAGAGAGAAAAATGTGAGTGCGACCCACAGGTGTGGTGGCAAGGTGACATGCCAACACGGCAGCCCACGACATTTGGCATACATGCACGCAAAGTTTCATGTCCAAATTCCTAAGTTTTATAGACTTTTAAATTTGGGCCTATTTTTAGTGGGTCCCACAGAAGGTTCATAGAGATCCGGCATTGAAAAGATGTAGAGCGTCGAGTTAGCTTCCCAACGCAACTTGAATCACTTAATTCTGACTTCGGATGAGGGAGATATCAAGATTCTTGTCGGATCGCTCAAAAATGGCCAAAAAATCAAGCTTTCGGTGAGTTGTTTTGGTACAGGGAAAACAGTAGCATTTTGAAAGAGTTCAAGGGCTTATTTGCAATTATCAGAAGTTGAAGATTAATGCTGTAATTATCGTAAATGAGAAAAGAAACCGATAGGACGTCTGGATTTGAGCCACGTCGTCAAGATCCAGATCGGATGGATCTGAAAATGGCGGGCTAATGTATATCACGCTCATCGCGTTAAGATTCCATCGCTAGAAATATGATTGGCCGCGCGCAACTTAAAGGGGTGTGTCACGTTGCATGAAGAACGGTCCTTGTTTCTATGTGGCGAGCTTTCGGTACAGCGGCGCGAGGATCCTGATCTAAAGGCCTAGAATGAAGCCGATCGCGCCAGACTTGAATTATGCGGATCCGACGGACCACGATAGATCCTGCCTTTTTATTAGAAATCCAACGGTCACCAAAGAAGATTCTCGGTCCAACGAATCAGATCTTGACAGCGCAGCGGCGGCGCGGCTACGGTGCGGCGCAGGTGCACATATGGCTTGGAAAGATTCTCTTTCCTTATTTGTTACTGGTTGAACTTCAAATTACCATAACTTTCTCATCCGAGCTCCAAATCGGTCCGTTCAAGTTGCAGTTTCCATATTTTCGGATGCTCTATACATTGGGAGCCATTGGGAGTCGAAAAAGATAAGAGAAAATTTGAGAAGAACGTTTTGAAGGCAGAGAGAAGGATTTCTAGGGTTTCGTGCCCTATGGGAGTGATCAATCACCAACTACCTCTTCTCTATGCATCAATGGAGTGCTAAATCCCTATGAGAGGTTAGTAGAGCATTTATGTTTACATTCATGGTGATTATGGGTTGTGTGGAAGAGATTAGAAGCTTGTGAGTGAGGTGTGCTCTGTGAATCTATCTCTATCATCATTGAAGGCTGTTGAAGAGTACCTGAGGGTAGTGTGAAGCTTCAGAGAGATTGTTGGCCTTTCGAAAGCATTGCTTGTGAGATTTTCAATTCCCTATCTATTTATGCTTTCAATATATTGTATGCTAGTGTAAGTGAAAATTATTGAATACCTAGCTAGTGGGGGAAAATTGTAAGATAATTTTATAAGCCTAAAAAATTATTATTTGCTTCCCGTGAGAGGGTTAAGTGTGGTGTGTTCAGTGGGTGCTGGACACTGACTGTTAAGCCTGAATTTTGGCGTTGGTGCGCCCTCTCAGTTTTATGCTGAGAAAATCTAGGGTTAATATCCTTGTCTTGTTAGAGACTAAAAGTTGAGTGTTGAGTAAATACGGAGCCCGTTGGGCAATACTCCCTAGACTAGCCATCACACACTGTGTTGGTGAACCACGTAATATCTCTGTGCCCTTGTTTTATCTTTCTGTTATATTTTGGAGTGCGTGGAATGACTTGCAGGATGGGTGTGTAAATCTGGTAGACCTGACCACTGAGTGGTAGCAAGGTATATTTGCATACGCTTGTGTGTATGTAAAAGTTAGTCTCCATCAGCTCTGGGCAGCAATAAATAATTAAGGAGAATTTTCAGACACTGATTCACCCCCCCTCCCCTCTCAGTGTCATATCAAGTTCATCAGAATCCTGATTGGAAAGATAGGGTCAGCAATGAGTTGGTCTTCCTATCTGTTTACAACAGTATTAATATTTCAATCATGCATATGCTTATAGTCTTTCCTTTTGGGCACAGTATGATTGGCATGGTGCTTTTACATTTTCTCTTGTAGTACATTGAGCTGCCAAAGGACGTGATATCATTTCTCCTGTTGAGAAATTTTCATTGCCTCATTGTTTATTATCTGTTCAATCCATAATTTATTTGGACTGTAGTAAAAATAGGACTCTTAATTGGATGGTGAGAATTTGATGTAGGGAGATACATATCATATGTTTGAGAATAATCCCACATCAACTAACTTTGGGGTCTTGGATGACCTTTTACCAGTTGAGCCTCTCAACCTAATAGCTTAAATTTTTTGTGGATAGTTCAATATGATATCAAAGCCATCGCAAACAATACTTTGATAGTAAATCTATTGCTCCTCTTCCATTAAAATCAACGTGTATTACCTATTTATAAGGGGCCACACTTACCATTTGTGACAAAGGAATAGTCTCACATAAACTATGGCTGGGATGTTGGATGACTTCATATACCAGTTGGCTCTCTCCTCCTAATATCTCAAGTTTTTGGGTTGGATAATTCAACATCTCCAAGCACTAATTTTTTATACCTACATTCAACTATAAATGAAGAAGCAGAAATGGAGGACGATGTTGAACATAGACTTAGATTGAAGTTTAGAGGTGCTTTGGGACGGTTCTGTGATCGATATTCTTTTACTCAAGGAAATTTTATAAGACAGCTTTAAGACCAGCAATTTTATATGAAGTTGAATGTTGGATGGTGAAGAAACAAAATATTAATAAATTAGTGTAGATGAGGATTTTGAGATTAATGGGTGGTTAGCGTAGAAACGATATAAAGTAATGAATGAACACATCATAAGTAATTTGGGAAGAGCTCCATTACATGATTAGTTCAGAAAAAATGTCAATTGGGATTACATAAACATGTGCAATGAAGACCTTTGGATGCACTGATAAGGAGGAATAATTATTCAAATTGGAGGGGCTAAAAGAGCAAGAGGCAGACTAAAAATAACTTCGGGAGAAGTGAGAATTGGCATGCATATGGATTAGGATTTGCAACACCTCTAGCTTTGGATAAAATTGAATGATGAAATACAATCCATTTAGCCAACCACATGTACTTAAGCGAAGGCTTAGCTTGAGTTGGATTGAAATCCAAAATTCTAATCTCCGTACTGTCTCTTTCAGATTGCAATAGATGAGAATGATTAATTACATTTCTTACTATATTTCATCCGCCTTTTGAAATGGATTGAATTTTGACATTCCTAAAAATTATTTCACAAGCATATTGTGAAATTTGTGATATCTTTCTACGAATTTCTTAGCTGAATTATGTTTATTTGCTAACCAAGTTGACCTGGATGGATATTTAGGTAGAAAGTAAGACACACTGGCCTTGAATTATCATCTTGAAATTATAATGGACCAGTTTTTCATCTTTCAGTGTCAACTCACTTTACTTTCTCCTATATATTCTTTGGGTATGTATTACTAACTCCTACTCCTTTAATTTGTCTCAAGCTTTAGAGGAAGACTTATGTTTTTTGGATTCTTTGCTATTAAATTTAGAAAAAATTTCATCTAGACCCCATCAAAATTGCTAATGTCATCTACACCCATAAGAATGCAAAAACATCGCCTAGGTCCAATTAACTGACGGAAATCACTAAATTTGTTGAATTATAATTTTACCCCTCAAATTATAAATTGTAAAATTAAAAAATTATGTTCATTTACTAATTTATTCTTCAAATCAAAATTGTATTTATCATAACCAACCCTGATTTCGCTATGGTTTTCAACCCGACCCGCCCGACTTCGAAGATCCATCTCAGGATTCTTCCTTGCCCGATATGATTTCTGCGATTATTTTTCATGATGTCGTCTTCTTCTTCTTTTCCCCTTTCCTTATGATTTCTTTTTCTTCTACTAAAATATAAGGGAAAGCTATGAATCCTTAAAGAGAAGCATATATATTAGCTCTTCAATTCTCATCTTTGGATCTCATATCGGTTCCGTATTCCCACACCCCAAGCTTTAATCATTCACTGAGATTGGATTTCAGATTTGGTTCTATCTGATCCAGGCGATATTTTTGTTTTCTGGTCCACTGTAGTGAGAAGCAATCCTTATGGACTTGGTAAGGATCTATGAATGATTCATTTTTTTTTTGTTGGTAAAATATGAATGATTCATTGGAGTTTCTTCCGTCATAATTTTGTTTGCAACTTTAATTTCTGTTTTACTACTGTGATTCGAACAAAACCTCACTAAAAATGTCTTCAATCACGATATCATGATATGGGGGTTGAGATGGAATCATTAGTTATTTGGAGGATTCAACGGAGGATCCACAATAGAATGGTGATTCATACCTAATGATTTAGAAAACTCAGATTTGAAGAGAATAACTAGAAGAAAACTCAGATCTAAAGAACGTTTAAGGAGTGATGGAGAAAACTTTAGATCTGAAGAAAATAGGTTCAAGAACCGAAAAAAATAGTGGAGAAAAAAAAGAATGTAGAGTTGAAAAAAAAACATAGATCTAAAGAGAAAGGAACCTCAGAGATTCAGAGACTTGAAGAGAAATGAACCTCATAGATCTAAATAAGGGCTTACCATAGAAGAGAACCCAGGTCGAAAAACAGAGTAAGAGAGAGAAAGAGAGAGAGAGAGAGAGAGAGAGAGAGAGAGAGAGAGAGAGAGAGAGAGGAAGCAATGCACAAGTAAAAGAGAGGGGTTTGGGTAAAGGGTATAATGGTCTTTTCAATAGGTCAAAGGAGTATTATCGTCTTTCAAATATTCCAATCTACCTGACGTCAACATCTAATAGAAATCAACTGACGGAGTGGACTTCTTTGATTAGCACAGTCAAAGTTTCGAGGTGTAGATGATGTTTTTGCATTCTTGTGGGTGTAGATGATGTTAACAATCTTTGATGGGGTGTAAATGAAATTTTTTCTTAAATTTATTATCATGGAAGAGAGTTTTGTTTGAATACCAGTGCAACTTTTGAAATTTTACTTACCCAGACAATACTTGTTGGAAGTTTAAGTGACTGTTGATCAAGGCTGTTCATAATACTGTTTTAATCAGTGATCTATTTTCTTTCTCCTTGCAAGCTATCTAGTATTAACTATTAACTGATTGTTTGTATTGTTCTTTTTCTGGCAATCTACCCTTACCATGACATACAGTGGTTGTGATACGTATCATAGCATTCAGAGCCTATGAACATAAATATGCCATGCCAGTTAGGAAGACCTTTTGTTATCCGAACCACACTATTCATTAAATGGTTCACATCTTATATAACCTAGAAATAACCTAAAACAACTCCATATTGGTCAGGTACCTTAATTTTCAAGTCATATTTTGATACCTTTCTTTTTCTCATGGTTGTTGAAATGTGATTTTGTAATTTGTATTCAACCAAGGATTTAGTTGTGTTTGCCATTTACAACAATTAAGGTTGATAACTGATGTGATTTTCAGCTTGGCTATGTATGAATATTTGCATGTGTGGTATGTGGCATTATTACTTCTGAGGGAGACTGTTCTTCTACAAGATATATTTGTGTAATTATTTGTTGCTCCTGTTTAAATTGATTGTCATTGTTACTGATGAAGCAATATGTTTACATAAGTTAATCTGTACATTTGATTTAAGATATGTATAGCCACCCTAAAATGGACGACTGTACTCTCTCTCTCTCTCTCTCTCTCTCTCTCTTAGAAAAACATGTATCTAACTCAAATTATCACATTATAGGAAACCATGCAAATTTCAAATGGATGATTCAGATATGGCTTCCCTTCAGGCAGAATCATCTCTATTTGAAATGCAGAGGACCCTCATCTATGGTTTTCGAGGTTGTTCCAAGGAGCAAGAGTGAAGTCAATATAATGAAGGCGTATGAACAACAGTTAGTGAGACAGATTCTGCTTCACTAATCCCTTGGGAGTGAGATGAAATGAGGTCTTGGGTCTTGGCTCAACCAATCAATCGAACTACCAATCTCAATGAAAACCTTGCAATCTAAACAAGTCGATGGAATCTTTTAAAAGACAAGTGATTGGAATGGGGATCTGTCTTCCTGTTTGGTGACCAAGTTGCCCAGTTCAAGGTTAAGCCAGTCAGTTTAGTTTTTGTTCTCAAAACAATGTCATGAGGACTCCAGGTTATTTAGATTTCAGTTATTACCATTGAGATCCTAATGTGAATTTGTCCGTTTTAGTTTGAAGCTGAGCACAATGGTGATCTTATCACTGTAATTGTACCTTCCTAATTGCCATCACAACCAGGGGGTCAATCTGAAGTGGAGCTCAAATTCTACAAGAGACGTGCTATGGAACTCCTGATTACTGTTATTCAATTTTCCCTTCATGATCGAGGATTATGGACCCACAATGCTACTGAATTTGGCATGGCCTAGTCTTTGGAGATATGGTATTATTGCCAAATTGTTGGACTTTATGTTGTCATTGTTGGCAACTTGGCTGATGTGACAGTATTTATGAGTATTCAGTCAGAGAAATGAGGAGAGAGAGTATCAGTGTAGGAGAGAGAGTGTCAGTGCAGTGGCACATATGTGACAACTTCGCTTATGTGTTCTACAAGGTTCTACATGTGTTTCAGATGACTTACAATGAGTTAAATGAGATATTACACTGATTTTGATGAGAGAGAGTGTTTGTGGACCCCACTGGTGATGTGGCCGAGTTTCTGATGATGCGGCCGAGTTTCTGATGATGCGACAGTGTTCTTGAAGCTTTTCTAATCATGTCCATGTTTCTCATGTTTCTGGTGTTGTGACATTGAAGAGAGAAATTCAAGAGAGAGAAAGAAGAGAGAGAATCAGAAGAGAGAGAAAGAGGAGAGAGAAAAAATGTGAGTGGGACCCACAGGTATGGTGGCAAGGTGACATGCCAACACGGTAGCCCACTGCACTTGGCATGCATGCACACAAAGTTTCGGGTTCAAATTCTAAGGTTTGACAGAGTTTTAACTTTGGATCTATTTTTGGTGGGTCCCGCAGCAGGTTCATGGAAATACGACAGTGGAAAGATGTAGAGCGTCGAGTTATCTTTCCAACGCAACTTGAATCACTCAATTCCGACGTCGGATGAGCGAGATATCGTAGTTTCTGTCGGATCGCTCGAAAAAGTCATTTCACAAATTGTTTAGGGGCAATTTCGACATTTCACAAGTTGTTAAGGGGTAAATTCGTCAAAAAAAAAGAAGAAGATCCGAAATCGGCCGCCCAAATGAAGCCACGTAGGCTAGATTCTAAATGGACGGGCTTCAAACTTGCGGGCTAAGGTGTGATGCGAAGATTCCGTTTAGATTCTATCGCGAGGCTTCTGGTTGGACGGAGGTAGTTTAAAAAAGTGGTTTGTGTTTCATGGAATCGGAAGCTTATTCGGTGTGGCGCGTCCATCATATGGCGGCGCTCCAGATTCTAATCGTGTGGCCGCACGCTACTCCGATTCTCGGAGGCGTGATTTGTTCAGATCTAACGGTCTATGGTCGATCCCGCTATTTTAAGGATATCGAAAGGTCGATATTAAAGATTCTCAGAGGGCCAATCAGAGAACGACAGCGCATCGGCGGCGCGGCTACGGTGCGGCGCGGGTGCATGTTTGGTTTGGAAAGATTCTCTTTCCTTATTTGTGACTGACCGAACTTCAAACTGCCATAACTTCTTCATCCGAACTTCAAATCAGTCCGTTCAAGTTGCAGTTTCCATATTTTTGATGCTCTATACATTGGGCGCCGTTGGGAGTCATAAAAACGCTGAGAAAAATCGAAAATAGGGTTTTGAAACTTAACAAAGGATTTTTCTAGGGTTTCGTGCCCTGTGGGAGTGATCAATCACCAACTGCCTCTTCTCTGTGCATCAATGGAGTGCTAAATCCCTATGAGAGGTCAGTAGAGCTTTTATTTTCATATTCATGGTGATTATGGGTTGTGTGGAAGAGATTGGAAGCTTGTGGACAAGGTATGCTCTGTGAATCGATCTCTATCAACATTGAAGACTGTTGAAGAGTACCTGAGGTCAGTGTGAAGCTCCAGAGAGATTGTTGGTCATTCGAAAGCATTGTTTGTGAGATTCTCAATTCATTATCTATTTATGATTTTAATTTATTGTATGCTAGCGTAGGTGCAAATTGTTGAATACCTAGCTAGTGGGGGAAAATTGTAAAGCAAATTTATAAGCCTAAAAAATTTATTATTTACTTCCCGTGGGTGCGGGTTAAGCGTGGTGTGCAGCGTATGCTGAACACTGGTACTTGATACCTGAATTCCTGGCACATGTGTGCCCTCCTAGTTTTATACTGGGTAAATTGGGTGTATGTACTCCCTGATGTGTAGACAACAAAAAGAAGTGTATTGAGTATATACGGAGCCCGTTGGGCATTACTCCGTGGACTAGCCATCACACACTGTGTTGGTGAACCACGTATATCCTGTGTTGTGGACTGTCTTTATTTTCCTATATATTTTGGAGTGCGTGGAATGGCTTGCAGGATGAGTGTGCAAATCTGGTAGACCTGACCATTGAGTGGTAGCGAGGTAGATTTGCATACGCTTGTGTGTGTGTAAAAGAATATATCTCCATCAGCTCTGGGTAGCAGTAAATAATCAGAGAAAAGTTTCAGACACTGATTCACCCCCCCTCTCAGTGTCATATCAAGTTCATCACAAATGGCATTCATAACTCTTGATTTAAGGCCCCATGATCATCTTGTAGAACAATTGCCATGGCTATTGCTGATGCTCCGTTATGAGCTATGGTGCAACCATCAACTTTTGGCATTTGTCCAGATTCATCAACTATCATGGTAATCTCAAGGGACATTTTTGCTAAATAGGCCAACCAGTAAATAAATATATGCCTGTGGTTCTATTGAAAGAAAACTCAGTTACATGGGTTTGGTCAAGGGTTTCATGCTTGTAGGTTTGACCCGACATTAATACCTGTGGTGGTTTGGTGGATGCATTGTTCAAGTATTTGGTGTTTGGTTGGATAGATCCGAGTGGCCAATTCATATCGATTTTGGTCCTGGTCGATCTCTGACATTGTTTGTTTTAATATTATTTTAATGAGGATTGAAAACGTGTATTTTTTCATTGGATCCGTACATCGATCTAAATCGGATTGGGTCGGTTTTGGAAATGACTGATACCGTGTCTGGTAACTAGATTTAGAACCATGGGTGGATGGAACATGAGCGATTGAATATTAATTTTCATTGAACATAGATCAATAGATCATTAATTCATTCATTAATTCATTCTTTCTTAAACTTATTATTTGAAATACGTAAACAGCCTCTCCGCATTACTAGAATAAAACTGTGAACATTTTGCCCCTCCCCAGACGTTATAATAGTGGGAACCTTGTGCACTTGGATGTTCTTTTTTTTTTTTTTTTTTTTTTTTTTTTAATTCATTCTTTCTTGAATGTACAAAGCTGAATTCTTCTTCAAGTATTGAGAATACAAGATGGCAGATTAATCCAAACCCTCATCTGATTGAAGTTTTTCAGACCAAAATTTTCTGAAGTAGTGGTTAGATATGATAGAATTTGATTCTCCATCAGTCTCATATTCATCTAGTTAAGAAAACTTCAAAGAGAAGATTTCAAACAGTAATCTTCTTCTATAAACAGGGCGGCAAAGTGGATACACACCAAAACCTTTACATCAAGAGAGAAAATTTAAGATGGCATGGTACTGGTGCATGGGACAGAAGGGTTTTGGTTTTGGTTTTGATTTTGATTTTGATTTTTTATTCAGGTTTTTCAAGTAAAACGTTAGAAAAAAAAATTCTTAGAAATGCATTGAAAAAGTGGGAAATTTTTTATATAAAATATTATTTTTACATAAAATTTCACTACAAAACAAATAAGGTTTTAATGAAATTTCTTTCTTCATTTTTTTGGGTAAAAAAATAATTAATAGGTAAGATTGCTGATGCCAGGGTTTTCAGGGTTTCCACTTTTTTCCTAATCGATTGAAGCTTTGCTTCTAATTTTGAAATGGACGTAATTTTCAAAAAGGAAAAAAGGAAAGCAAAAGCTTCAATCCTTTTTACCTCACCAAAATATCTCTGTAACATTTTTCATCATTGGGCATATTTGGTCTCATCATCCAAGCATTCCTCAGTGAACACTGTCAATCAATGGATTCAATAATCCATAAGATTGGAATCCTCTGTAATATCACTCACTCAAAGTGAATAGGTATGTATTTCGATACATTAAGAGTGCATCAGGATATATGCTGATCCATTTTGAATGGCTAGGATTTTCACTACAGATGATCTTTTTCCCATCCAAGATGCCTAAAACTT
This sequence comes from Protea cynaroides, assembly GCA_028583415.1. Classification (NCBI taxonomy): domain Eukaryota; kingdom Viridiplantae; phylum Streptophyta; class Magnoliopsida; order Proteales; family Proteaceae; genus Protea; species Protea cynaroides. Next base: position 53,565,053 of record CM053267.1, on the reverse strand, counting down.
CGAACCCTGTACTGTTATCCATGTTTTAGATTACTTGGAAACTATTTCCCTCATCAAATCTCTAGGTATGAGAATCTTGACGATGATTTGAGGGCTTGGATCCTCTTCAACTCCAGCAACTCTATCCAAGCCGTTGGATTGCATTATTACACATGTAGATGTGCTCTCAACAGCCTAGATGCTGCACTAGGGGCTGCACAGGTGTACAGCCAATACTATAGCAGAATTTATATACAATAGAATTACAACTAAACATATGTATTCAAAAAATAAATAACCCAATTTAAGGGTCAGCTTTATGCAACCAGTAGAATAGATATGGAATTAATGGTTAGGTGTATGAAGTGGATACTTTGCATAAGGAAAGAAAAAAGAGAATATATTATAGGTGCTTCTCTTATAATTTGCTTTGAAATTAGGTACATCTCATATCTTTCAAACAATTTCAAAGACGTTCCCTTAAAAAAAAAAAATTCCAAAAAAACCCACTTCATTAATGAATTTCTATTAACTGACAACAAAAGTTAAAAATTTAAATTTTAATATGTAAAACCCTCTTGCATAAGTTAAAGGATCATTTTACGTTTATTTAAATCTCCCATTTATACGAAACCCACTCCCATAAGTTAATGGAAAGAAAAAATTCCATCTACCACCCATAAACTATGTCAAAATCCATCTACCTCCACAGGCTTCCAGATTCATCATCTACCTCACAAACTTTTAACACCATTAATCAAAAAGACCCCATTCGATAGTAGAGTCCTGTTACTTGATGACGTCATCACTAATTGAAAATTATTAGAACAATAATACCCTTATTGTAATGTTGAAAGACCATTTTACCCTTACGTTTTTTTTTTTAAATCTCAGAATCATAGAATTCCTGTAAACATCCTATCCGATCCGAATCCCTTCTTACTGAAATCTTCTTTTTCTCTTCATACTTCTTTTCTCTGTTACTCTCCTTCGAGCTGAACTCAGTCAACACCCTGTTCTGTCTGCCTCCCTTCTCTTCTATTTCTTCTCATCTCCACGGCTTTCTACGGAGAAGAACCGCCCTTTCTTTTTTTCTTCTGCTATTTCATCTGTCACGATGCTCTCTTCCCCTATTTCTTATCCGTATTCTTCTCAATCCCTATTTCCTCTCTTACCTCTCTTCTTAGTTGATCTCACTTGGATACCATTTCATCTCAATCGGGTAAGAGAAAAATAAAAGAAAAAAAAACTCAACCCTCTCGCTTCTCCGTCTTCCGTTATTTCTTTTCTCGTTTCTTCTCTCGATCCCTATTTCCTCTCTCTCCCGTGTTCTTCTCTCAATGCCTATTTCCTCACTTTCCTCTCTCTCACTCGATCTCACTAACCGGGTAGGTTTTAGGTAAATGAGAGATTTAAATAGGTAAAATGGTCCCTTAACTTCTTTAATTTAAGTAGAGGGTATTTTAGGTATTAAAAATTCTAACGGTCAGCTTTTGTCATCAATTAATTGAAATTCACTCACGAAATGAGTTTTTTTTTAATTTATTTTGATTTAAAAGGGTGTTTTTGAAATTGTTTAACAGGTTTGAAGTGTAATTTATTTAAAGGCAAACTATAAGGTACTTATAATTTCCTCAAATGGATGTAGAAAAATAGGGATAGGGGAAGGAAACAACTACCGAGGGTAGAAAAATAGGTAATAGGGGAAGGAAAGGCCTACCGAGGGTTTATCATGGGTGGGGGAATGTTGCAATGTTGCAGTATGGTTTGGAGGGGAAGAGAAGATATTCAAATCGTCTCCTGCCGATTTGTCGCCTGTCAAGGGCCGGATTTCAGCCGGCCCACCTCTCCATGTATTGGCAGGCGGTCAGATTGATCCCCAAGCCCTTGGATCAGCTGTAGGAGCCTCCTGCGGTAGGAGACGATTTGGATCCGAAGAGAAGGACTATGACATGATCAGAAAATAAAAGAAAACAAAAATCAGGAGAAAAAGAATGGATGATTGTCCGTGGATCCATCACGGACGCGGACGACAACGGGAAACTATTAAATCGGACGGTGCATATAAGTTAAATTGTCTAAAGTTTATACGCCTCGCAAAACATACAATCAAAAATCGTTTTTGAAATTGTTGCTTGTAATACACGATTGAGAAAGATTATAAATAACCCGCGAACACAAGTACGGAGAAAGGGATTGTTTCCTAAAATTCGATTCTCAGTTGAACCCGTGAACAGATGTGAGGTGAAATCCGTTTCTGCTTTTTCTTCTGCTGTAAATACATCAAGGAGAGTTGAAGCTTGTACTTCCCAAACGCTGCAGAGGAACGTATTTACTGCGGAAGAAGAAGGAGAAACGGTTTTCCCAATCTGCAGCGTCTCTAAACTTCAGGTTCATTCCTAAACTTTGGTCTTTTCTTAGGCGTAAACTTAAATCCATATTTACTGATCCCCACCAAAGTCTATGTGGAAACTGTTCCATCTACATCTATTTTCTTTAAATTATTTCATCGTACTAAGGTTCTTGTTCCTCTATTTTCTTTAAATAATTTGATAAAGCTGCACTCAAGGGGTTTGATTTTAAGATGTTGACAGTGAAATAGATCAGTGTGACTACTATGTTTGCTCAAGGTATTGACTCTCAATCGAAAAGTGCTTTAGCAAATTAGGTGACAGTGATCTTGAATTCCAAGCAGCTTGCCAAGTCTTTGACCTGGAAATAGCAGAACACCACAAGGGTATTTTAATAATTCGATATGCTGGGATGAAGCATTTAAATGGGTTGAGGAGAAATAAAATCCACTCTCCGGTAATCAAGAAGAATTTTGAACCACATATCTTTGTTGGGTGCTCACTTCTTGACATGTATGCCAAAGCTGGTAGAATCCATGCAGTACGAGGAGTCTTTAATGCAGCGATATAAGTTCTAATTCATTGCAATACTTATATATGCTTATATGCAAGCTTAGCTGTTTTGTGGAAATGATGAATTGTTGAGGCCAAATAAATTGCAGACAGAATACGAGCAAAAGAAAGTGGGTCTATTAAGTATTCAAAGATTGGCTGATTCTGATCCGGATAGGGGTAGACTGGACTGTCCAAATGAATAATACGGTGTTGATCGGCGTGCACTGGCAAGATCAGATTGGGTTATAGATTGACTGACCCGACCTGGCTTAGTTCAGTTGGGAGTCTTGGGACCAATCTATTATTGAATCCTGAATCTGTAATCCATGAGATCTATATTCAGTCCCTTTCGTTTGCCTATTGTGGTGTGAGTCAATAAATTCAGATTCTAACTTATGATATCTAATGACTGGATTTTGAAATATTTATGGTTAAGTGCTACTTAGAAATTTATGAAACACAGCCAACATGGTTTTTGGTTAAACTAATAAGTCTATTCTGCACAATAACTGGCGGCAGAAAATCAAAAAGAGCTGACCATTAGCAGTTACCAGCCAAGGTTGAACTGTGAACAGCATACCGAAGCATCTGGATAATAACAGACCTTAGAATCCTGACTGAAAATATAGGGTTAGCAATGAGTGGGTCTTCCTATCTGTTTACTACTGTAATAATATTTCAGTCATGCATATGCTTATAGCCTTTCCTTTTGGGTGCAGTATGATTGCCATGGTGCTTTTACATTTTCTCTTGTAGTTAAGTACATTGAGCAGCCAAAGGACGTGATATCATTCCTCCTGTAGAGAAATTTTCATTGTCTCATTATTTATTATCTGTTCAATCCATAATTTATCTGGATTGTAGTAAAAATAGGACTCTTAAATGGATGGTGAGAATTTGATGTATGGAGATGCATTTCGTATGCCATGCCAGTTGGGAAGACCGCCTATGAACTGAACCATATTATTCATTAAATGGTTCACATCTTATATAACCTGGAAATAACCTAAAACAAACCCATATTGGTCAGGTACCTTAATTTTGCGGCCATATGCTGATGATACCTTTCATTTCCTCAGGGTTGTTGAAATGTGTTTTTGCAATTCGTATTCAACCAAGGTTTTTGGTTGTTTTGCCATTTACAACTATTAAGGTTGATAACTGATGTGATTTTTTGATTGGCTATGTATGAACATATGCATGTGTGCTTTGTGACATTATTATTTATGGGGGAGACTCTTCTTCTACAGGATATATTTGTGTAGTTATTTGTTGTTCCTGATTAAATTGATTGTCATTGTTACTGATGAAGCAATATGTTTACATAAGTTAATCTGTGCATTTAATTTAAGATATGTATAGACACCTTAAAATGGTTGACTATAGTCTCTCTCTCTCTCTCTCTCTCTCTCTCTCTCTCTCTCTGAAAACATGTATTTGACTCAGATTATCACATTATAGGAAACCATGCGATTTTCAAATGGTTGATTCAGATTTGGCTTCCCTTCAGGCAGAGTCATCTCAATTGGAAGTGGAGAGGACCCTCATCTTTGATTTTCAGGGAGCAAGAGTGATGTCAATTTTATGATAGTGTCTGAGCTGCGTGCATTTAGTGAGACAGATTCTACTTCCCTAGTCAGTTGGGAGTGAGATGAAATGGGGTCTTGAGTCGTGGCAAAACTAGTCAATGGAACTACCAAGCTCACTGAAGACCTTGCAGTTTAAATAAGTCAATGGAATCTTTGAAAAGACAAGTGATTGGAATGGGGATCGGTCTTCCTGTTTGGTGATCAGGTTGCCTAGTTCAAGGTTAAGCCAGCCAGTTTAGTTTTTGTTCTCAAAACAATGTCATGAGGGTTCTAGGTAATTTAAATTTTAGTTATTACTTTGTCATTGAGTTCCTAATGTGAACTTGTCTGTTTTAGTTTGAAGTTGGGCACAAGGTGATCTTATCATTGTAGGTGTACCTTCCCACCATCACAACCAATGGGCCAAATTTGAAGTGAAGCTCAAATGCTACAAGAGACGTGAATAGTTAGATTTAAGATTAGGGTTTTGAAAATTCCGGCCCAACCGGTACTGTTACAACCCTACCTCTCTTCCCTCCCGTAATGCTCCTCCCCCGACCACCTCCTTTCTTTGCCCCCACATCCCTAACCATCTACTCTCTCCCGTAGTTCGACTGCGAAATTTGCAATGGATACGAAATCGTATCCATCCTCTCAATCATTGCTGCACTTCTCTCTCTCTCTCTCTCTCTCTCTCTCTCTCTCTGAGCTGGAACCTACGGCCTCCTCTTCCACTTTATGTTAATACTCAACATTATAAGATTCAAAATATCAAGATTGGGGGATTATGATTCGAAATATCAAGATTGGAGGATGTTGGGGCCGGTCGGTGGGCTGCGTAAAGTGGTTTTCAAAACATCCTGAGAAATCGTGTGGATACGGTTTCAACACATACGAAACTACATTCTGTTTGGATTTTGAAGAGCTTGAAATAACACACAAGAAATTTACATGTTCAGTCCAATGTGAAGAACTTGCGTTTCAAATTGAAATGTCAGGAAACAAAAAACCTGGTACTCATTTTTCAATTCTAGAATCCAGATCCCAATTAGCGAAAAAAAAAAATGAAATCTACAGGTTTTATCAAAGTTGCAGGTTTGTATTGATGCTCCAAAAAACAAAGAGGGAGTTTTCATTAGTCGGGATGTATCAGTAGGTTTTGAATAACCTCTAACACCTCAATCACTGAGCCCTAATTTTTTGCAACTGTTCAACATCTCTCCACTTCTTCTGTACTTTTAAACACTATAGCATCTAGACGATCTTGCCTTCTCAACAGAACCTCTGTGGAGTTTGGTCCAGTCCATCTCGTTTTGTATACTGATATCCTTGCAGTACCTTGTAGCCAGCCAGAGCTCATGAAAAAGTAGAGATCATCGGCTGTTCATGAATCTCTTCAGCAAAGTTTATGCCAAGGTTTTCAGTTCGAAAATCCAGTCCCTTGTCCCTTCTCTCTCTTTATAGGTTGCATTTATATGTTCCATAGTAAAAAAAAAAAAAAAAAAAATTCAGAAACTGCCAGGTTTTCTGTCCGAGGGAAGACCCGTTTTGATTCTGCAACCACATTCGGCCGCCGCTTGTGGAGGCTGCGGACTGTTGCAGCGGGCCTCCTCCCTTTTTCAATCACTTCAATAAGACATCATTCACCATCAGAATACCAGTGAGCTGCAAGTAGGAAATATCACTAAGTTATTGAAAATAAATCCTTTCATACCTTTCATGCGCTGGCATGAGAAAATTCAGTGGCTGTAGTTTAATGTGCACGTAAAATAAACTCATGCCTCTCATGTTGGTATGAGAAAATCTAGTGGCTGTAGTTTACTGTGCACACATACTGTAGATGACAGCCATTGGATTTTCTCATGCTAACATGAGAGGTATAAGAGGATTTGAATCCTTTTATTACCAATAATGGAAGAGAAAACTTAGAACTTGAAATGGAATGGTACTGGTGAGTCTGGTGTATGGTTGTGACTAAAGGGTTTTGGTTTCTCATTTAGATCCTATTGTTTTCATGTAAACTTTTAGAAAAAATAAGGATAATTTTCATGCAAAATATTTATTTACACAAAAAAAAAATTTCTACAACAAAACAAATTATACCTCAATGAAATTTATTTCGTCTAAAAGAAAGAAAAAAAAATAATTAAAATCAAAAGTGGAATAGGTAAGATTGTTGATGCCATGGTTTCCACTTTAGAGCCTTCGCAATATTCATTAATCAATTTGGTTTTTTCTTTTTTCTTTTTTGAAATGGGCGTGATTTTTAGAAGAACAGCAAAAGCTTCAATCCTTTTTTCCCCCACCATAATGTCTCTGCACCATTTTTCATCATTGGGCAAACTTGTCTCACCATCCAAGGATTTCTTTGTGAACACTCTCAATCAATGGATTCAACCATCTAGGATGCCCAAAACTTGGAACCCATTCGTGTATCCATGTCTTAGATTACTTGGAGACTATTTCCCTCATCAAATCTTTAGGTATGAGAATCTTGGCCATGATTTGAGGGTTTGGATCCTCTTTAGCTCCTGCAGCCCTATCCAGGCTGTTGGATTGCATTATTCTATCCAGGTTGTTGAATTGCATTAATACACATGTAGATACGCTCTTAACAGGTTGAATGCTACTACAGGGGCTGCACCGATGTACAGCCAATACTATAGCAGAATTTATTTAGATTTAAATTACAACACAACATACGTATTTGGAAAACAAATAACCCAATTTAAGGGTCAGCTCTATGCAACAGTGTTGCAGGGATTAAAAAAAATGCAGAAAAATTGGGGATAAGGTTTATAATGGGTGGGGGAATGTTGCAGTATGATTAGAAGAGGAGAGGAAGGACTGTGGCATGCCGCATGATCAGAAAATAAAAGAAAAAAAAATTCGGAGAAACATAACGGATGATTGTCTGTTGATATATCACAGATGGATTCGGATCGTCTCCTGTTGGCATGGCATTTGAACAAGATGACATCCAGTTGCTGCTTGATAAGCGACAACTGGACGCTATTAAATTGGACAGTGCAGATAAGTTAGTTGTCTAAAGTTTATATGCCTCGCATAAAGCTTTTTTGAATTTATGCTTGTAAAACACGTTTGAGAAAGAAATTATAAATAACCCATGAACAGAAGAGATTGTTTTCGAAGTTCTTTCTTCTTCTTCGAAAATTTCACAAAACTTGTTTCTCAGTAGAACCCGCGAACAGATGTGAGGTGAAATCCGTTTCTTCTTCCTTCTTGCACCGTAAATACATCAAGGAGGTTGAAAGCTTGTAGTTCCCAAATGTTGTTGTGGAACATATTTACTGTGTAAGAAGAAGAAGAAACGAATTTCCCAATCTGCAAGGTTTCTAAACTTCAGGTTCATTCCTAAACTTTGGTCTTTTCTTTAATCGTAAACTTATATCCATATTTTTTTTTTGTGGGTAAATAACTTATATCCATATTAAGTACTGATCTATATTCGCATTCACACATTTTATATTTCCTTTTACTTGTGATTATAAATATGTCAGCTGATGAATTGGTCTAGTTGGGTTTTACTTTCATTATATTAAGACCCTTTTTCCTCGAATTTTCTATGGTTGCAGTCTAGGGTGTTGGTCTTGGTGGGTTTCTATTTCATTATAGTAATTTTCTTGTTCCTCTATTTTCCTCAAATAATTTGATAAAGCTGCACTCAAAGGGTTTCATTTTAAGATGTTGACAGTGAAATAGATCGGTGTGACTACTAAGGGGCTATTTGATAAAACTTCAATTCTGGGATTCTTACTTCTGGTTCAAATTTCTACTCCAACTTCAAAAGTATTCAAGAGTATGAGGGAGTAGAAACATGTTTGTTAACCTAATTTAGTCATGGACTTCAGAGTAGTGGTGGGGGGTGGCGGATGGTGGCACTTGTGTTGAGTGGTGATTGTTGGTGACGGTGGTGATGGGTGGGAGGTGGTGGTGAAGGGTGGCGTGGGTGGGTGGGTGGTGGTGGTGGAGGGTGGTGGCGGTGGTGGTGGGTGATAGTTGGTGGTGGTGATGGGTGGTGGTGGCGGGGGTTGGTGGCTGGTGGTGGTGGCGATGGTAGGTGGCGGTGGGTGGTAGTGGATGGTGGTGGTGGTGGTGGTGGTGGGGTGGTTGGTGGTGGTGGTGACGGGGGGTGGTGGTGGCAGTGGTGGTGGCGGTTGTAGTGGGTGATAGTTGGTGGTGGTGGTGGTGGTGAGTGGTGGTGGTGGTGGTTGGTGGCTGGTGGTGGTGGTGATAGTATGTGGCGGTGGGTGGTGATTGAGGATGGTGGTGGTGGCGGTGGTGGGTGGTTGGTGGTGGCGGCGACGAGGGGTGGTGGTGGTGGGTGATAGTTGGTGGTGGTGGCGGTAGGTGGTTGTGGCCGGTGGTTGGTAGTGGTGGCGATGGTAGGTGGCGGTGGGTGGTGGCGGTGGGTGGTGGTGGCGGCAGTGGGTGGTGGAGGGTGGTGGCTGGTGGGTTGTGGTGTTGGTGGTGGTAGTAGTGGTGTGGGGTGATTTTTACTCCAAAATTATGCTCTGAAGTAAAAAAAAACATCTATTTGATGCTCCAAAAAATTGGATTTTAGAGCTCATTTGGAGCCGATTCACTCATGAATTCTCCAGAAGTTCGAACCGGGATACCAAACAGGCTTTTACTCCATTTATGCTCCAGAAGTCAGAATCCAACTTCTGGAGTGTTACCAAACACCCCCTAAGTTTGCTCAAGGCATTGACTCTCAATCGAAAAGTGCTTTAGGAAATTAGGTGATAGTGATCGTGAATTCCAAGCAACTTGCCAAGTCTTTGACAAGGGAACAGCAGAACACAAAAAGGGTATCTTAATCATTCGATTGATATGCTGGGATGAAGCTTTTAAATGGGCTGAGGAGAAATAAAATAGTAAGATTAGTTGTAAGACCCGGGTCAATCTAACCCGGTCTTACCACCTTGAACCAGGTTTACCTATCATGGTCGAGTCAAATGGACCAAGGGCGTGAAGGAGATCGAGATCCCAGGTATCAAATCGACCCAAAAACACTTAAATTAAGGGGAGGGTCGCATACCCAGCCAAGGAGGGTCGGATCCCCCCAAAACAGAAAGTCAGACCCTCAGTTTTGAAGGGAGGGTCAGACTCATTAGAAACCTAGGGTCGACGGGATCATCGACCCTCCCATTGACCCTCAGTTGCCTCCGAAACTGAAATTAGGAAATTTCCTAATTTTTGAGTGGGATTCTTTCCTAATCTCAAATGGACTTATTTTAGGATGTTCCTACTCTATTTAAAGGACGTCCCTAAGCCTCTTTCACTCCTTTCACAACCCTAATTGAATTGAGAGAAAGAGAAGAGAAGGAAAAGAGGAAGTAGAGAAGCAAGGAAGAGAATTTAGCCAAAAGAGAAGAGTTGCAGAGAAGGAGTATTCTTCTCAGGTATGGATACTAATTCCATGAGTTTCTACAGACCTTAGGTTAGATATTGATGAGAGTGTGATCTCGGAAAAACCCAAACCATCAACCCATGGTTAGGTTTTCATGAAAAACCATAGGAGAATGCATGAAAGCTATTTTAGGTGGATGATTTATGGTTTCAGACCATGGAATGAATGTAGAATGGAATGTAGGAGCAAGCCGTAGGATCCCAAGCACGAAGAAATGACTAAAAGAGGAAAATTGATCAAAGTACACCGAGGGTCGCACCGAGGGTCGATGACCATCCGACCCTAGGTGATCCTAACTATCGACCCTCAGTGTTCGGGAAGTTCAAAGTTTGGGGAGGGTCGCACCCAGGGTCGATCATGACTCCGACCCTACCTCCGACCCTCAGTTAACAGAATAGTTTTTAAATTCCAAATAAATTCTAATTAAATTCTATCGACTTTGTTAGGTATTCTAACAATATAATAATAATATAAAGGTGATTCTAAAGCTTGGAAAAGTATCTATTAGCAAGCTAAGGTGAGGAAACAGAACTCTAAACTAATTGGTTAATAATAAACTATTTTCTATTTTCTTGAGTCCAATGCCATGCTTGATTCTATGCGAATATGTTTGTAATGTGCATAACACATGTCATCCAATATTTCTATTATTTGTTCATGCATATTTACTTTATTATTTATAACATGATGATGATGATGATAGGAATAGGCATGTGATTGTATGTGTGTGGTTGGTGTACTTGATGCGAGCGAGTATCAGGGGAGGTGTGATGAGAACGTAAATAAACGTTAACCTTTGGCGGGTCTCAGCACTTTAGCTCTATCTCTAACTCAAGTCTTGTGCATTAGCATCGTCGTATCGCCATTACTTTAGCAGAACTATATATTATGTCGTAGAGTATCAGGGGAGGTGGTCTCGGTCCTTGTAGTCTCTACATTCTGAGGGATGCTGGGGTGAGGCCTTGGATACACTTTTTGGCATTAGGATTGGTTAGTTGCGAGCCCAATTTACAGCCCTCGCCAATAGGAGCTTACGTGTTGGTATGCCACTATATAGCAATAAACGTTAACCTTTGTTATATAATGTTCATGATTGGGTGTTTGTGAGTCGACGATAAACGTTACCTTCGGGCGGTGTCACACACTTGTGTATAGAGGCCGGGTCAATAAATGCGACCTTTGACTACCTAAACCTTTCTATTGCATACTGTAAACTTTAAACCAGACCAAAGATATGAATTGATTGCATGCATATGTACTGTTGCATTGTTTTGTTTACTCACTGAGCCGTGATGTGTGCTCACCCCTCGACGTCGAATATTTTAGTTGATGATGCAGGTTTCACAGTTGAAGACTATGTAAACGCTCCAGCATACGGGAACGTAGCAGCAATGGAGGTTGAAACTGAAGTAGATACACATGACTCCTCTTGCGAGTGCAACTCATGTGTATTCGATTAGATATTTTCTAGTTTTCTTTATTTGGATTTATTAGACTTGTATTTGATATTTATTTATGTCTCAGTTGATACAGAATAATTTGCTATTTAATTATTAAATATCACAGTAGATTCTCAGTTCGTTTTACTATAAGACTTCCGCTATTGTGTATTTACTCTGATTATGATCATGGATGTATGAGAGTTTAGATAACACGGATATAGCCTACTCGAGATCCTGGTTGAACCGTTGGTTTGCTAGCGGTTCATCACACCACTTTGAACAATGCAAAAATTGGGGTGTGACATTAGTAGTGGAGAGAAAAGGTCATTCTGGGTGAGTAGTTCGGGTAGTCTGTCATCATTTTAATTAGGGCTGCAACAGGGCCGGGTTTTTCAAAACCCTAACCCTAACCCTAGCTATTTAAACTAAACTCCAACCCAGCCCAACCCTGTCAGGGTCAGAAAATATACAACCCTAACCCTGACCCTGGCAGGGTTGGGCCTAACCCTAACCTACCCTGATTGACCCTAACAGGGCCGGGTTGGGCTGGGTCAACCCTGATTAACCCTGATTTAGGGTTGGAATAACCCTGATTGGCCCATAAACATACAACAAATTGTCAAATAACATATATATAACAATTATAACTTAAAAGATATAACAAACACACACACACACCATTTTATATATATTATATATATATATATATATATATATATATATATATATATATATATATATATATAGGGTCGGGCTGGGTTGGGCTCAACCCAGGGGGTCAACCCTAACCCAACCCAACCCTATCAGGGTTTGGGCCGGGTTCAACCCTACCAAGGTTCAGGACGGATTTGGACTGGTTCGGGTTGTTAGGGTAAAACTTGTACCCCTAATTTTAATGGGTTGGGAATTTCTCTATTGTGATCATTTTCGTGCACTGTCTTATAAAATTAAATGCTTGCAGGAACACCACCGAACGGGTTCACTTTTGCCACAATAATTACTTCTTGTTCAGGTGCTTGTGGCTTAAACGATGGGAGGCAAATCCACTCTCTTGTAATCAAGAGGAATTTTGAACCACACATCTTTGTTGGGAGCTCACTTCTTGACTTGTATGCCAAAGCTGGTAGAATCCATGAAGCACGAGAAATCTTTGATAGGTTGCCTCAAAGGGATGTTGTTTCTTGCACTGCAATCATTGCTGGATATACTGAACTAGATCTTGATGAAGAGGCATTAGAATTATTCAGCCAGTTACAGAAAGAAGGGATGGAATCAAATTATGTTACCTATGCTAGTGTTTTAACTGCTTTATCTGGGCTTGCTGCATTGGATCATGGCCGACAAGTCCACAACGGGGTCCTCCGCTCTGAACTGCCATCTTATGTATTTTACAAGAATTCTCTTATTGATATGTACTCAAAATGTGGAGGCCTCACTTATTCAAGAAGGGTTTTTGATGGGATGTCTGAGAGAACTGTCATCACATGGATTGCAATGCTCGCTCGTTGGGTATGGTAAGCATGGGCTAGGAAGAGAGGTTGTCGAACTTTTCAGATTGATGAGGAAAGAAAATGAGATCCAGCCTGATAGTATAACTTTCATGGCAGTTATTTCAGTTTGCAGCCATGGTGGATTGGTTGATGAAGGGTTGAGTATTTTTGAAGAAATGATTAGTGCAGAAAATGGAGTTGAGCCCGAGATAGAGCATCATGGATGTGTTGTTGATTTGTTTGGACATGCTGGACGAGTACACAGGGCTTTGGCCTTCATGGTACAGATGCCATTTATACCAACTGCAGCTATTTGGGGTTCACTTTTGGGGGCATGTAGAGTTCGTGCTAATGTAACTGTTGAAGAATATGTGGCTCGATGCCTTTTTGATATTGAGCCACAAAATGCTGGAAACTATGTTATTCTCTCAAATTTATATGCTTCTGTGAGGAAGATGGGAAGATGTGACCATGCTGAGGCAGTTGATGATGGAAAAGTTTGACAAAGGAGCCCGGGCGAAGCTGGATCAAGCAAGGGCGGATGATACATAGTTTTCACGCCAGTGATTGGTCCCACGCTAGAACGGAAGGGGTAGCTGCAAAGGTGAATGAATGATGAGCAGAAGGAGAGGATACTTCTTGGCCACAGTGAGAAATTGGCGCTGGCATTTGGGATGATTGGTACTCCTCCAGGGCTTCCTATCGGGATAATGAAAAATCTCCGTATCTGTGTGGATTGTCATAATTTTGCCAAGTATCTATCCAAAGCTTACTTAAGAGAAGTATCCCTTACGGATAGTAACTGTTTTCATCACATTGTTGGAGGGAGATGCTCTTGTGGAGATTACTGGTGAAATCCTTCGGGAGGTACCATCCTTTCTGTTGCTTTGTGGAATCCCCATTAGTGAGGTCCTTTTTTTAAAAATTAAATGTAAGGCGACTATTGATGGGTTTCAAATTGGGGCCCTTGATATCCAGAAATTCAGATGCAGTCCGAAATGGAGTTCATAGGGAACGAGAAATAAAGAGAAAGAAGTTGCTGCTGATATACCATTGAGTTGCCTTCCTGCAACAAGGATCAGGTCTGTTGGGTATTTTGAACGTTTCCACTTTTATGGTTGTGATGTTTTAACCGGTGATTTTTTTCTAGATCTGTTAAGGATAAGATTACATTTAATTCTGCTTCATTGATATGTCAATTTGGTCCTTTTCCTTTCCATTCCATTTTATGGTTTGACGATCTATAGTTTCCTTATATATATATGCTTATATGCAAGATTCTTTCGAAGGTAGGAATGGTTTTTTGGATTTTGTCCGATTACATACACCTAAATTACTATAATTAGTTGAACCTGATGCAGCAATATAAGTTCTAATTTATTGCAATATGGGTTTAGCTTAGCTGTTTTGTGGAAATAATGAAATGTTAAGGTCACAAATAAATTTTGGATTTAAAACAAGTAAATTAAAGTGGGTCTATAAAGATTTCAAGGATTGGCTGATTCTGATCCATATAGGGGTAGACTGTACTGTCCAAATGAATAATACAGTGTTGATCAGCCATGCACTGGCAAGTGGCAAGATTGGATTGCACTATAGATTGACTGACCTCTCCTGGCTTGGATCAGTTGGGACCAATTTGTTATCAAATCCTGAATCTGTAATCCATGAGTTCTATATTCAGTCCTTTTTGCTTGTCTATTGTGGACTGAGTTAACAAATTCAGATTCTAACTTATGATATCTAATGACTGGATTTTGAAATATTTGTGGTTAAATGTTACTTAGAAATCTTTGAAACGTAGTCAACATGGTTTTTGGTTAAACTAATAAGTCTGTTCTGCACAATAACTGGTGGCAGAAAATCAAAAAGAGCTGATCATTTGCAGTTACTGGCCAAAATTGAACTCTGAATGCATACCGAAACATCTGGATAATAGACAACAGACCTTAGAATCCTGAGTGGAAATACAGAATTAGCATTGAGTTGGTCTTTCTTTCTGTTTACAACAATATTAATATTTCAGTCATGCATATGCTGATAGCTCTTTTTGGGTACAGTAAGATTGGTGTGGTGCTTTTCCATTTTCTCGTGTAGTACATTGAGTTGTTGATGCCAAAGGACCTGATATCATTTCTCCTGTTGAGAAATTTTAATTGCCTCATTCATTATCTGTTCAATCCACAATTTATCTGGACTAGTGAAAATAGGACTCTTAATTGGGTGGTGAGAATTTTACATAAGGAGATAGATATCATATGAGAATAATCCCACGTCAACTAACTTTGGGGTCTTGGATGACCTTTTTGCCAATTGGGCTTCTCAACCTAATAGCTTAAATTTTTGGTGGATAGTTCAACATGGTATCAAAGCCATCACAAACAATACATTGATAATAAATTTGTTGCTCCTCTTCCATTAAAATCAACGGGTATTTTCTATTTATAAGGGGCCACACTTACCATGTGTGGCGAAGGAATAGTGTCACATAAACTATGTTTGGACGTTGGATGACTTCGTATACCAGTTGGACCTCTCCTCCTAATAGCTCAAGCTTTTGGGTTGGATAATTCAACACCTCTAATTTTTTTATACCTAGGTTCAACTATAAAATGAAGAAGCAGAAATAGAGGACGATGTTGTACATAAACTTAGAATTGAAGTTTAGAGGTGCTTTGGGATGGTTCTGTGATCAATATTCCTTCATTCAAGGAAAATATGTAAGACCAGCAATGATATATGGAGTAGAATGTTGGACGGTGAAGAAACAAAATATTAATAAATTTGTGTAGATGGGGATGTTGAGATTAATGAGTGGTAAACCTGGAAATGATAAATTAAGGAATGAACACATTATAAGTAGTTTGGGAGTAGCTCTGTTACATGATAAGTTCAGAAAAAAGTCATTTGGGATTTTACATAAACATGCAATGAAGACCTCTAGATGCACTGGTAAGGAGGAGTCATTATTAAAATTGGAGGAGCTAAAAGAGCAAGAAGCAGGCTGAAAATGACGTTGGGAGAAGTGGTGAGAAAATGGCATGCATATGGATTAGGATTAGCAACACCTATGGCTTTGAATAGAATTGAATAAAATGAATACATTCCATATAACCAACCACATGTAGTTAGGATAAGGCTTAGCTTGAGTTGGAATGAAATCTGAAATTCTAATCTCTGTACTGTTACTTTCAGTTTGCAATAGATGAGGATGATTGATTACATTTCTTACTGTATTTCATTTGTCTTCTGAAATGCATTGAATTATGGCATTCCTGAAAATTATTTTCTCACAAGCATATTGTGAGATTTAATTGTGATATCTTATTGGGAATTTCCTAGCTAAATTATGTTTATTTGCTAACCAGGTTGACCTTGATGGATACTTCCTTTAAAGCTTGTGACAAATCAAAGGTGTAGGAATTAGTAATACATACCCAAAGAATATACAGGACGAACCGAAGAAGTAACCTGAGTTGATACTGAAAGATGAAAAACTGGTCAATGTTAGCTTCAAGATAATAATTCAGGGCTAATATGATCTTATTTTCTCCTTTATTATCATGGAAGAGAGTTTTGTTTGAATACTAGTGCAACTTGTGAAACTTTACTGACCTAGACAATACTTGCTAGAAGTTTAAGTGACTGCTGATAAATGATGTTCATAATACTGTTGTAATCAGTAATCTCTTTTCTTTCTCCTTGCAAGTTATCTAGTATTAACTGATTGTTTGTATTGCTCTTTTTCTTGCAATCTACCTTTACCATTACACATGCAATGGTTGTGATACATATCATAGCTCATATCATAGCATTTGGAGCCTGTGGACATAAATATGCCATGCCAGCTAGTCAGGAAGACCGCTTATGAACCGAACCATACTATTCATTAAATGGTTCTCGTCTTATAACCTAAAACATATCCATATTGGTGAGTTACCTTAATTTTCCGGCCATATGCTGATACCTTTCTTTTCCTCGGGGTTGTTGAAATGTGTTTTTGTAATTTGTATTTAACCAAGGTTTTAGTTGCTTTGTCATGTACATCAATTAAGGTTGATAACTGATGTGATTTTCAGCTTGGCTATGTATGAATATATACATATGTGTTGTGTGGCATTATTACTTTTGGGGGAGACTGTTCTTCTGCAGGATATATTTGTGTAATTATTTGTTTTTCCTGTTTAAATTGATTGTTATTGTTATTGATGAAGCAATGACCATGCGAGTCTTGGACTTCATGAAATGGATGTTGGCAGATTCCTCAGGTTCAATCCCCAATTCTCCAGCAGATTTGGCAGAAATGTCGTTGATTCCTCTATCTTCTGGTGTCGTTGACAAGTGAATTTGAGAACCAACAACGAATGGCACCTTAGCGGTGAAATTGGCTTCGGATGTTATGAGATTTAGAGGTGGAGTGCTTCAGTGGACCACTTTGGTTTGGCAATCCAAGCTACCTTCGAGAATTTCTACTTTTGGATGGCGATGGTGCTGGGGTAGACTGCCAACTGACGATAGGATGGCTAAGAAAAATGTCCTATTGCATCTAGGTGTTTTCTAAACACCCCAAGTCTTTCAACCATATTTTCTTGCAATGCAAAGTATCGATGAAGGTTTGGGATACTATGTGCATGTGGTTTGATGTCCAATATGCAGGATTTGCTAGCGTTGAATTACTATAATCATGGTGGAAAAGAAAATGGCAAGTAATATACTTAAAGGAGATCTGGGGGGAGGCGATATATGTAGTGGCTTGGGTATTATGGAAAAGCCGTAACAAGGCATGCTTTGACGGGTCACCTGTTCAGGTATCATGTATAAAGCTGGAAGTTGGAAATCAGCTTAAAGATATACCTTCCCACACTTCTTGTGTAGTCACATCTTTGGCCGATTCAGAGTTAGCTCGAAGGGGTAAACCTCAAAAGGTAACTAAACACCTTCATTGGCGGAAGCCTACCATGCATTGGATTAAATTAAATTGTGACGGTTTCTCTTTAGGCATACGTAGGGGGTGCTATGTGAGGTTCAAGTGGAAAAATCATATTGGCATACGTAGCTTATTTGTATAAAAAAAAACCAACTTTCAAGCAGAATTGGCTATGGTTCTAATAGGGATTCAACAAGCTAAGAATATGGGTTTGACTCACCTATATATGGGTTGAATGTGATTCCAAGTCGGTGGTAGAATGCATACAAAGGCGAGTGTTCCCTTTGTGTGGTCTTCAACAATGGAACTACTTGGCAGAGTACCTAAAAACATACAGTGGTGCATTACTTTATGTTTCAGAGAAATAAAAAATGTTGCAGATGGGCTGGCAAAACAAACTGCTGCTTTATGTTTATTTTGAATCTGTAATCCATGAGATCTATATTCAGTCCTTTTCGTTTTTCTATTCTGGAGTGAGTTAACAAATTCAGATTCTAACTTATGGTATCGAATGACTGGATTTCAAAATATTTGTGGTTAAGTGTTTCTCAGTAATTTATTAAACACAGCCAACATGATTTTTGGTTAAACTAATTAGTCTGTTCTGCACAATAACTGGTGGCAGAAAATAAAAAAGAGCCGACCATTGGCAGTTACCGGCCAAGGTTGAATGGTGAACAGCATACCGAAACATCGGGATAATAACAGACCTTAGAATCCTGAGTGGAAAGACAGGATTAGCAATGAGTTGGTCTTCCTATCTGTTTACAACAGTATTAATATTTCAGTAATGCATATGCATATAATCTTTCTTTTTGGGTACAGTATGATTGGCATGTTGCTTTTACATTTTCTCTTATAGTACATTGAGCTTCCAAAGGACTTGATATCATTTCTCATGTTGAGAAATTTTCATTGCCTCATTGTTTATTATTTGTTCAATCCATAATTTATCTGGACTGCAGTAAAAATAGGACTCTTAATTGGATGTTGAGAATTTAATGTAGGGAGATACATATCATATGTTTGAGAATGATCCCACATCAACTGACTTTGGAGTCTTGGATGACCTTTTACCAGTTGGGCCTCTCAACCTAATAGCTTAAATTTTTGCTGGATAGTTCAACATGGTATCAAAGTCATTGCAAACAACACTTTGATAGTAAATTTGTTGCTCCTCTTCCATCAAAATCAACATGTATTACCTATTTATAAGGGGCCACACTTAACCATTTGTGGCAAAGGAATAGTCTCACATAAACTATGTTTGGGATGTTGGATGACTTCATATACCAGTTGGATCCCTTCTCCTAATATCTCAAGTTTTTGGGTTGGATAATTCAAACACCTCAAAGCACTAATTTTTTATACCTACATTCAACTATAAATGAAGAAGCAGAAATGGAGGACGATGTTGAACATAGACTTAGATTGAAGTTTAGAGGTGCTTTGGGACAGTTCTGTGATTGATATTCTTTTACTCAAGGAAATTTTATAAGACAGCTTTAAGATCAGCAATTTTATTTGGAGTTGAATGTTGGACGGTGAAAAAACAAAATATTAATAAATTGATGTAGATGAGGATATTGAGACTAAAGAATATAAACCTAGAAACGATAAAGTAGGGAATGAACACATTATAAGTAATTTGGGAGTAGCTCTGTTACATGATTAGTTCAGAAAAAAATTCATTTAGGATTACATAAACATATGCAATGAAGACCTTTTGTTGCACTGGTAAGGAGGAGTAATTATTCAAATTGGAGGAGCTAAAAGACCAAGAGGCAGACTGAAAATAATTTTGGGAGAAGTGAGAAATGACATACATATGTATTTGGATTTGCAACACCTATGGCTTTGGATAGAATTTAATGATGAAATACAATCCATTTAGCCAGCCACACGTACTTAGGATAAGGCTTAGCTTGAGTTGGATTGAATCCCAAAATTATAATCTATGTACTATCACTTCCAGATTGCAATAGATGAGAATGATTACTTACATTTCTCATTGTATTTCATCTGCCTTTTGAAATGGATTGAATTTTGGCATTCCTGAAAATTATTTCACAAGCATATTGTGAAATTTGTAATATCTTTCTGGGAATTTTGTAGCTGAATTATGTTTATTTGCTAACCAAGTTGACCTGGATGGATATTTAGGCAGAAAGTAAGATAAACTTGCCTTAAATTATTATCTTCAAGCTAAAATGGACCAGTTTTTCATCTTTCAGTATCAACTCAGGTTACTTCCTCCTGTATATTCTTTTGCTATGTATTACTAACTCCTACTTCTTTAATTTGTCTCGAGCTTTAGACGAAGACTTATGTTTTTCGGATTCTTTGCTATTAAATTAATTATCATGGAAGACAGTTTTGTTTGAATACCAATGCAACTTTTGAAACTTTACTTACCCAAGCTATACTTGTTGGAAGTTTAAGCGACTGGTGATAAATGCTGTTCATAATACTACTGTAATCAGTGATCTCTTTTCTTTCTCCTTGCAAGCTATCTAGCATGCTCTTTTTCTTGCAATCTACCCTTACCATGACAACAGTGGTTGTAATACATATCATAGCATTCATAGCCTATGACCATAAATATGCCATGCTAGCAAGGAAGACCACCTATGAACTGAACCACACTGTTCATTAAATGGTTCACATCTTATGTGTTGGTTTTTTCAAAATACAAATAAAAGTTTCAATAATTTTCACTTTTCGATTTTTGGTTTTGGAAAATTCCCACAATGTGTTTTTTGGTTGGTTTAACTTGTCGGACTCTTTTAGTCCCACATTGCTAAGGGAAACAAGATTGAGAAGACTTATATGTTGTGGATGCGGGTGCGGGTGTGGATCCGTTGGCTTATTGCTAAAGGTATGACTCTACGTATTCAAATACATAGAGATAAGAATTCTTGAATTGATACCTATACATGGTTTTGTATCTATACAGATTGAAGGGGTATGATCTCAACCGTTGATCTATATGATCATTGGGAGATCAAATACAGGCCATCCATTCAAAGGATGTACCCATTCTGTGTACCCCATTAGATGGATACAACTCTCCATTGTACCCATTGATTTGAAATTTTATCCTATATAAATAAGAAGACAGTCCTAAAGCAGAAGGTTAGACACACACACATATTCTAGTTCATGTAGAACTCTCTCTCTTTCTCTCTCCCACCAACCTTACTCTGTTTTAAATGCAAGAAAAATTCTATTTTTCCTTGAGTGTTAATTGTAGCCGTCGGGATTATGACGAAGACCACTTCTTGGAGTGCAACCTAAGTGGAAGATGCTTCAAATTACTGGGACTGTTTTATCTTGGGGATTAATCTCACGGGAACTATTTGCACATAAGAGGTGAATTAATCTTAAGGAGAGTGACCGGTGGCACGACTCAGCCCTATCTTATTATTTCTTATTCTTCAAATTCAAATACAGTAAGTGCATTTTTTATTTTTATAATTGTGTTAATGAGATCATTACATAGATATATGATTCTATCCAAGTCTTAAGCTTACTTCAGAAGCCTATTTTTAACTACATTATGTAACCTAAACATAACCTAAAACAACTCCATATTGGTCAGGTACCTTAATTTTCCGATCATATGCAGATACCTTTCTTTTCCTCATGGTTGTTGAAATATGTTTTCATAATTTGTATTCAACCAAGGTTTTAGTTGCGTTTGCCTTTTACAGCAATTAAGGTTGATAACTGATGTGATTTTCAACTTGGCTATGTATGAACATTTGCATGTGTGTTGTGTGGCATTATTACTTCTGGGGGAGACTATTGTTCTGCAAGATATATTTGTGTAATTATTTGTTGTTCCTATTTAAATTGATTGTTATTGTTAATGATGAAGCAATATGTATACATAAGTTAATCTGTGCATTTGATTTAAGATATGTATAGCCACCCTAAAACGGTCGAAAACCATGCAAATTTCAAATGGATGATTCAGATATGGTTTCCCTTCAAGCAGAATCATCTCTCTTTGAAATGCAGACGACCCTCATCTATGATTTTCGGGGTTGTTCCAAGGAGCAAGAGAGATGTCAATTTTATGAAAGCGTTTGAATAGCAGTTAGTGAGACAGATTCTACTTCACTAGTCACTTGGGAGTGAGATGAAATGGGGTCTTTGGTTCTAGCTCAACCAGTCGATGGAACTACCAAGCTCACTAAAAACCTTGCAGTATTAATAAGTCGATGGAATATTCGAAAATACAAGTGATTGGATTGGAGATTGGTCTTCCTGTTTGGTGACCAAGTTGCCTAGTTCAAGGTTAAGCCAGCCAGTTTAGTTTTTTTTCTCAAGACAATGTCATGAGGACTCTGGGTAATTTAGATTTCAGTTATGACCTTGTCATTGAGTTCCTAATGTGAATTTGTCCATTTTAGTTTGAAGCTGAGCACAATGGTGATCTTATCATTGTAATTGTACATTCCTAACTGCCATCACAACCAGGGGGCCAATCTGAAGTGGAGCTCAAATTCTACAAGAGATGTGCTATGGAACTTTTTATTATTGTTCTTCAATTTTACCATCATGATCGAGGATTATGGGACCACAATGCTACTGAATTTGGCCTGGCCTAGTCTCTGGGGATATGGTATTATTACTAAATGGCATTCATAACTCTTGATTCAAGGTCCCATGATCATCTTGCAGAACAATTGTTGTGGCTACTGCTGTTGCTCCGCTATGAGCTGTGGTGCAACCGTCAACTTCTGGCATTTGTCCAGATTCACCAACTATCATGGTAATATCAAGGGATAGTTTTGCTAATTAAACAGGTCAACTAGTAAATAAATATATGCATGTGGTTCTATTGAAAGAAAGCTCAATTACCTGGGTTTGGTCTAGGGTTTCATGCTTGCAAGTTTGACCCGACATTAGTACCTATGGTGGTCTAGTGGATGCATTGTTCAAGTATTCGGTGTTCGGTTGGATCGATCTGATTGGTCAATTCGTTTCGATTTTGGTCCTAGTTGATCTCTGACATAGTCTCTTTTAATATTATTTTAATGAGGATTGAAAACGTTTATTTTTTCATTAGATCCGTTCACTTATCTAGATCGGATTGGGTCGGTTTTGGAAATGATTGATACCGTGTCTGATAACTAGATTTAGACCCAAGGGTGGATGCAACATGCATGAGCGATTGAATATTCTTCATTGAACATAGATCAATTGATCATTAATTCATTCATTAGTTCATTCTTTATTAAACTTATTATTTGAAACATGGAAACAACCTCTCTGTATTACTGGAATAAAGATGCATACATTTTGCCCTTCCCCAAATACTACAGTAGCGGGGACCTCGTGCACTGGGGTTCTCTTATTTTTTTTATTCATTCTTTCTTAAATGTACAAAGCTCAACTTCTCTTCAAGTATTGAGAATACAAGATGGCAGATTAGTCCAAACCCTCCTTTGACTGCAGCTTTTCAGACCAAAATTTTCTAAAGAAGTGGTTAGATATGATAGAATTTAATTCCCCATCAGTCTCATATTCATTTGGTGAGGAAAACCTCGAGGAGAAGATTTCAAACAATAACCTTCTTCTATAAACAAGGCAGCAAAGTTGGTACACAATAGAACCTTTATATCGAAAGAGAAAACTTAAGATGGAATGGTATTGGTGTGTGGTGGTGACAGAAGGGTTTTGGTTTTGGTTTTGGTTTTGATTTTTCATTCAGGATTTTTAAGTAAAATGTTAGAAAAAAAAATTTCTTAGAAACGCATTGAAAAAATGGGAAAATTTTTATATAAAATATTATTTTTACATAAAATTTCACAACAAAACAAATAGGGCTTTAATGAAATTTCTTTCTTCCAAAAAGATTAATTTATTTTTGGGTAAAAAAAAATTAATAGATAAAATTCCTGAAGCCAGGGTTTCCATTTTTTCTTAATCGATCGAAGCTTTGCTTTTAATTTTGAAATGAAAGTAATTTTCAGAAAGAAAAGCAAAAGCTTCAATCCTTTTTTTCGCCACCAAAATATCTCTGTAACATTTTTCATCATTGGGCATATTTGGTCTCACCATCCAAGGATTCCTCAGTGAACATTGTCAATCAATGGATTCATTAATCCATCAAGATTGAAATCCTTTATAGTATCACCCACTCAAAGTGAATCGGCATGTATTCCGATACATTGAGAGTGCATTATGATACATGCCGATCTACTTTAAGTGGTTAGGATCTTCACTACAGAGGTGGTCTCACTACGGAGGATCTTTTTCCCATCTAAGATGCCCAAAACTTCGAACCCTGTACCGTTATCTATGTTTTTGATTATTTGGAGACTATTTCCCTAATCAAATCTCTAGGTATGAGAATCTTGGCAATAATTGGAGGGCTTGGATCCTCTTCAGCTCCAACATCCCTATCCAAGTCGTTGTATTGCATTAATACACGTGTAGATGCACTTTCAATAGCCTGGGTGTTGCTACAGGGGTTGCACGAGTGTACAGCCAAGCCAATAATACCACAGCAGAATTTATATAAATTCAAATTACAACTGAACATATGTATTCAAAAAATAAATAACCCAATTTAATGGTCAGCTCTATGCAACCAGTAGAATAGATATGGAAATTAATGGTTAGGTGTATGAGATGGATATTTTGCATTTGAAAAAAAAATAAGAGTAAATTATAGGTACTTCTTTTATAGTTTGTTCTGAAATTAGGTACACCTCAAATCTTTCAAACAATTACAAAAACGTCATCTTAAATAAAAATAAATTCCAAAAAAATCCACTTCATTAGTGAATTTCTGTTAACTGACAACAAAAACTAAAGGTTAAAATTTTAATACGTAAAACCCTTTTGCATAAGTTAAAAGATCATTTTATCCCCATTTACACAAAACCCACTCCCTTAAGTTAATGGAAAGAAAAAAATTCCATCTACCACCTAGAAACTATGTCAAAATCCATCTACCTCCACAGGTTTCTAGATTCATCATCTACCATGCAAACTTTTAATACCATTAATCAAAGAGACCCCCCCTCGTTAGTAAAGTCCTGCTAGTTGATGACGTCATCACTAATTGAAAATTATTAGGATAATAATGCTCTTATTGTAATGTCGAAAGACCATTTTACCCTTATATTTTTTTTTAAATCTCAGAATCATGGAATTCATGCAACTTTAATGGGATTCCTGCAAATATCCTATACGATCCAAATCCCTTTCTCACCGAAATCTTCTTTTTCTCCTCATACTTATTTTCTTTGTTACTCTCCTTCGAGCTGAACTCAGTCAAAACCCTGTTCTGTCTACCTCCCCTCTCTTCTATTTCTTCTCATCTTCGTGGCTTTCTACGGAGAAGAACCACCCTTTCTTTTTTTCTTCTGTTATTTCATCAGTCATGATGCTTTCTTCCCCTATTTCTTATCCGTATTCTTCTCTCAATCCCTATCTCCTCCCTTTCCTCTCTTCTCACTTGATCTCCCATTTCATCGGATCCACATCCTCTCCTCCAATAGTTTTGAGAGGAGAGGGGGCGTCCCCATTGGATGGATGATACCAGGGGTTCGAGTGAATCCGAGCCGACAAGCTGTGCCGACAAGGGGGTGTCGGCTTGGATGGTCATCCGAGCCCCAGGTGTCGTCCAACCAATGGGAGCGCCCCCTCTCCTCCCCAAACTGTTGGAAGAGAGGATTTGGATACCATTTCATCTTGGATACCATTTCATCTCAATCGGGTAAGACAAAAATAAAAGAGAAAAAAAAAAAACTCAACCCTCTCAGTTCTCCCTCTTCCCCTATTTCTTCTCCCGTATTTTTCTCTCAATCCCTATTTCCTTTCTTACGTATTCTTCTCTCAATCCCTATTTCCTCTCTAGTTTCTCTTATCCCTCGATCTCCCTCCCATTTCATCTCAATCGGCTAAGGAAAAAAAAAAAAAAAAAAACTCACTCATCCGTCTTGGTTATCCTACTTCCCCTATTTCTTTTCCCTATTTTTCTCCCAATCCCTATTTCCTCTCTTTCCTCTTTTCTCACTCTATCTCCCTCCCATTTCATCTCAATCGGATAAGGGAAAAAAAAAAAAAAACTCAACCCTCTCGATTCTCCCTCTCCCCCTATTTCTTCTCCTGTATTCTTCTCTCAATCCCTCTTTCCTCTCTTTTCTCTCTTCTCACTCGATCTCACTAACTGGGTACGCTTTAAACAAATGGGAAATTTAAGTGGGGTAAAAGGATCTTGTATTTTAGGAATTAAAATTTTAATTTTTAATTTTTTTTAATTAACAGAAATTCACTAACAAAATGAGTTTTTTGGAGTTTACTTTGATTTAAGGGTGCGTCTTTGAAATTGTTTGAAAAATTTAGAATACACTTAAGGCAAACTATAAAAAAAAATACATATAATTTAATCAAAAAAATGCAGAAAAATAGAGGATAGTGGGAAGGAAAAGCCTACGGAGGGTTTATCATGGGTGAGGGAATGTTGCGGTATGGGTTGGAGGGGAGGGGAAGGACTGTGGCATGATCAGAAAATAAAAGAAAACAAAAAACTGGAGAATAAGAACGGATGATTGTCCGTTGATCCTTCACAGACGGATTCGGATTGTCTCCCTTGGTATTCGAACAAATGACATCTAGCTGCTACTTGATAGACGACAACTGGATGCTATGCTATTAAATCGGACGGTGCAAATAAGTTAACTTGTCTAAACATAACACGCAA
Organism: Protea cynaroides; assembly: GCA_028583415.1. NCBI lineage: Eukaryota > Viridiplantae > Streptophyta > Magnoliopsida > Proteales > Proteaceae > Protea > Protea cynaroides. The sequence continues at coordinate 53,538,582 of CM053267.1, read as the reverse complement.
TAAAAACCGTTTTTTGAATGGTTGCTTGTAAACCACGATCGAGAAGAGATTATAAATAACCCGCGAACTGAAGAGAGAAGGAGAGAAGTTGTTGTAGAAAGAAAGGGATAGTTTCCCAAGTTCCTTTCTTCTTCTTCGAAAATTTAGTAAAACTCGATTCTCAGTTGAACCCGTAAACAGATGTGAGGTGAAATCCGTTTCTTCTGCTTCTATTGCTGTAAATACATCAAGGAGGGTTGAAAGCTTGTAGTTCCCAAACGCTGCTGAGGAACGTATTTACTGCAGTAGAAGAAGAAGAAACGGATTTCCCAATCTGCAGCGTTTCTAAACTTCAGGTTCATTCCTAAACTTTGGTCTTTTCTTTGGCGTAAACTTATATCCATATTTACTTACTGATCCCCACCAAACTCTATTTTCTTTAAATTATTTCATCGTAGTAAGGTTCTTGTTCCTCTATTTTCTTTAAATAATTTGATAAAGATGTACTCAAAGTGCTTTAGCAAATTAGGTGACAGTGATCTTGAATTCCAAGCAGCTTGCCAAGTTTTTGACCTGGGAATAGCAGAACACAAAAAGGGTATTTTAATAATTCGATATGCTGGGATGAACCTTATAAATGGGTTGAGGAGAAATAAAATTTACTCTCTTGTAATCAAGAAGAATTTTGAACCACACATCTTCGTTGGGAGCTCACTTCTTGACATGTATGCCAAAGCTGGTAGAATCCATGAAGCACGAGGAGTCTTTGATAGGTTGCCTGAAAGGGATGTTGTTTCTTGCACTGCAATCATTGCTGGATATGCCCAACTAGATCTTGATGAAGAGGTATTAGAATTATTCAGCCAGATATAGAAAGAAGGGATGGAATCAAATTTTTGGAGGAAGATACTCTTGTGGAGATTACTGGTGAAGATCCTTCAGAAGGTACCATCCTTTCTGCTGCAAAGTGGAATCCCAATTTGTGAGTTCCTTTTTAAAAAAATAAATGTAAGGCTATTATTGATGGGTATGAAATTGGGACCCTTGAAATCCAGAAATTCAGAAAGTAATCCGAAATGGAGCTCATAAATATGAGAAATAAAGGGAAGGAAGTTCCTGCTGATATACAATTCAGTTGCCTCCCTGCAACAAGGATCACTGTTGGGTATTTTGAACGTTACCGCTTTTATGGTTATGATGTTTTCACCAGTGAATTTTTTAGATTTATTAGGGATAAGATTACCTTTAATTCATGATATGTCAATTTGGTCTCTTTCCTTACTTTTCCATATGATGGTTTGACGATCTATATTTTCCTTATATATGCTTATATGCCAGCTTATTTCTAAGGTAGGAATGATTTTTTGGATATTTGTCCAATTACATACACCTAAATTACTATAATTAGTTGAACTTGATGTAGCAATATAAGTTCTCTATCTCGTCGCAATATGGGTTTAGCTTAGCTGTTTTGTGGAAATGATGAAATGGTAAGAGCACAAATAATTTGTGGATATAATACAAGCAAAATAAAGTGGGTCTGTCAAGATTTTAAGGATTGGCTGATTCTGATCCGGATAGGGGTAGACTGGACTGTCCAAATGAATAATACGGTGTTGATCGGCTGTGCACTGGCAAGATCAGATTGTATTATAGATTGACTGACCTGGCCTGTCTTGGATCAGTTGGGAGTCTTGGGACCAATCTGTAATCGAATCCTGAATCTGTAATCCATGAGATCTATATTCAGTCCTTTTTGTTGGCCTATTGTGGAATGAGTTAACAAATTCAGATTCTAACTTATGAAATCTAATGACTGGATTTTGAAATATTTGTGGTAAAGTGTTACTTCGAAATTTACGAAACACAGTCAACATGATTTTTGGTTAAACTAATAAGTCTGTTCTGCACAATAACTGGTGGCAGAAAATCAAAAAGAGCTGACCATTAGCAGTAACCAGCCAAGGTGGAACTATGAACAGCATACTGAAACATCTGGATATAATAACAGACCTTAGAATCTTGAGTGGAAATACAGGGTTAGCAATGAGTTGGTCTTCCTAGTCTTCCTATCTGTTTACAACAGCATTAATATCATGCATATGCTTATAGTCTTTCTTTTTGGGTACAGTATGACTGGCTTAATGGGGCTTTTACATTTTCTCTTGTAGTACATTGATCTGCCAAAGGACGTGATATCATTTTTCCTGTTGAGAAATTTTCATTGCTTCATTGTTTATTATCTGTTCAATCCATAATTTATCTGGATAGTAGTAAAAATAGGACTCTTAATTGGATGGTGAGAATCTGATGTAGGGAGATACATATCATATGTTTGAGGATAATCCCACGTTAACTAACTTTGGAGCCTTGGATGACCTTTTACCAGTTGGGCCTCTCAACCTAATAGCTTAAATTTTTGGTGGATAGTTCAACATGGTATCATAGCCATCGCAAGCCATCGCAAACAATACTTTGATAATAAATCTGTTGCTCCTCTTCCATCAAAATCAACAGGTATTACCTATTTATAAGGGGCCACACTTACCATGTGTGGCGAAGGAAGAGTGTCACATAAACTAGGTTTGCACATTGGACGACTTCGTATACCAATTGGACCTCTCCTCGTAATAGCTCAAGATTTTGGGTTGGATAATTCAACACTTTCAATTTTTTATACCTAGGTTCAACCATAAACTGAAGAAGTAGAAATAGAGGACGATGTTGAACATAGACTTAAAATCGATGTTTAGAGGTGCTTTGGGACGGTTCTGTGATCGATATTCCTTCATTCAAGGAAAATATATAAGACCAGCAATGATATATGGAGTTGAATGTTGGATGGTGAAGAAACAAAATATTAATAAATTAGCGTAGATGGGGATGTTGAGATTAATGAGTGGTAAACCTAGAAAGGATAAATTAAGAAATGAACACATTATAAGTAATTTGGGAGTAGTTCTGTTACATGATAAGTTCAGAAAAAAGTCATTTGGGATTTTACATAAACATGCAATGAAGACCTCTGGATGCACTGGTAAGGAGGAGTTATTATTCAAATTGGAGGAGCTAAAAGAGCAAGAAGCAGGCTGACAATGACTTTGGGAGAAGTGCTGAGAAATGGCATGCATATGGAATTGGATTGACAACACCTATGGCTTTGAATAGAATTGAATGATGAATACATTTCATATAGCCAGCCACATGTAGTTAGGATAAGGGCTTGAGTTGGGTTGAAATCTGAAATTCTAATATCTGTACTGTTACTTTCAGTTTGCAATAGATGAGAATGATTGATTACATTTCTTACTATATTTCATCTGCCTTTTGAAATGCATTGAATTATGACATTCTTGAAAATTATTTTCTTACAAGCATATTGTGAGATTTGTGATGTCTTATTGGGAATTTCTTACCTAAATTATGTTTATTTGCTAAACAGGTTGACCTTGATGGATACTTCCTTTAAAGAATGAGACAAATTAAAGGTGTAGGAGTTAGTAATACATACCCAAGGAATATACAGGAGAAACCGAGGAAGTAACCTGAGTTGATACTGAAAGATGAAAAACTGGTCCATGTTAGCTTCAAGATAATAATTCAGGGCTAGTTTGATCTTATTTTCACCTTTATTATCATGGAAGAGTGGATTGTTTGAATGTCAGTGCAACTTGTGAAACTTTATTGACCCAGACAATACTGCTGATAAATGTTGTTCATAATACTATTGTAATCAGTAATCTCTTTTCTTTCTCCTTGCAAGTTATCCAATATTAAATGATTGTTTGTATTGCTCTTTTTCTTGCAATCTACCCTTACCATGACACATACAGTGGTTATGATACATATCATAGCATTCAGAGCCTTTGAACATGAATATGCCAATGCCAACCAGTCAGGAAGAACGCTTATGAACTGAACCACACTATTCATTAAATGGTTCACGTCTTATATAACCTAGAAATAACCAAAAACAAATCCATATTGGTCAGGTACCTTAATTTTTCGGCCATAAGCTGATACCTTTCATTTCCTCGGGGTTGTTGAAATGTGTTTTTGTAATTTGTATTCAACCAAGGTTTTAGTTGCTTTGTCATTTACATCAATTAAGGTTGATAACTGATGTGATTTTCAGCTTGGCTATGTATGAACATATGCATGTGTGTTGTGTGGCATTATTACTTCTGGGGGAGACTGTTCTTCTGCAGAATATATTTGTGTAATTATTTGTTATTCCTATTTAAATGATTGTTATTGTTATTGATGAAGCAATATGTTTACATAAGTTAATCTGTGCATTTGATTTAAGATATGCTATGCACCATAGCCACCTTAAAATGATCGACTGTAGTCTCTCTATCTCTCAGGAAAAACATGTATCTGAGTTAGATTATCACATTATTGGAAACCATGTAAATTTCAAGTGGATGATTCAGATATGGCTTCCCCTCAGGCAGAATCATCTCTATTTGAAATGCAAAGGACCCTCATCTATTATTTTCGGGGTTGTTCCAAGTAGCAAGAGCGATGTCAATTTAATGAAAGCGTCTAAATAGCAGTTAGTGAGACAGATTCAGTGAGATGAAATGGGGTCTTGGGTCCTAGCTCAACCAGTCAACTGAACTACACAGCTCACTGAAATCCTTGCAGTCTAAACAAGTCGATGGAATCTTTGAAAAGACAAGTGATTGGAATGGGGATCAGTCATCCTGTTTGGTGACCAAGTTGCCCAACCAGTTTAGTTTTTGTTCTCAAAACAATGTCATGAGGACTCTGGGTAATTTACATTTCAATTATTACCTTATCATTGAGATCCTAATGTGAATTTGTCCGTTTTAGTTTGAAGTTGAGCACAATGGTGATCTTATCACTGTAATTGTACCATTCTAACTGCCATCACTACCAGGGGGCTGTGAGGACAAAGACGGTAATTTTGTTTTGGAAGTCGCCACTTAGATTAAGGTCTAGGACCTTAGAAATGTGAAATCTCACCCTAAGGTAAAACTTCAATTGACTCATGACCCTTATATTAGATTTCTGGTCCATCAGAGATTGGGTAAATGTCAGGTTACAGTTATGGGAAGGGGTTAGGCACCCAAACCGCCCGATCGAGATCAGTCTCCTATGCCTTTTCAATGCTAGACTCTACCTATTAAACCAAACCAAACCAAGTTGTTTAATATCATTGAACCGAATCTATATCCATCAGATTGTCTACATATTACGGAATTATTCCAAAAATCAGGTTCACCATCGTAGTTTAGGTGTGATTAAAGTTTATGACTATGACTTATGCTTGTACATGATTAAGTTCATTGTTTAAGTTGAAGTTTATGCTTGAAAGGATGAGAAACCCTATAGGTTAGTATCTAGATAGTTCATACGAACTGATAGATAGTCTTAGTGGATCTAAGAATGGATAACCCTTTCTGGGTCTGAATGTGGATAATCCTTTTTGGGTCAAAATTTTGATGGATATCATAGTGGATCTATGGATAGTCCGAGTGGACTAAGGTGTGGATCCAAATTTGGGATTCTCCCAAATAGCCTACGTTTCTTAGGGTTTGCCCTAGGAATCAAAATCTGCATAGTTCGGGATGATGGGTGGATATCCAAGTGGATCTATGGATAGTCCGAATGAACTAAGGTGTGGATCCGAATTTACGATTATCCCAAATAGCCTATGTATCCTAGGGTTTGCCCTAGGAATCAGAATCCGCATAGTTTGGAATGATGGGTTGTCACACCCCAATTCTGCACTATTCAGAATAGTGTGATGAACCGCTAATAAATCAACGGTTCAACCAGGATCTCGAATATGCTGTGTCCATTTTCTTAAACCATACACATCAACAACCATAATCAGAGTAAATAAACAATAGCGAAAGTCTTATTTATTAAATGAACTAAGAGTCTAGCTGTGATCAAGTAAATAAATTATCCAATTATCTCCAAAAGGACTACGACATAAATTAAGATAATTAAATCAATTACATCGTCTGTATAACTTAAACAAAATCTAATCGAAAACACAAGAGTTGCACTCGCATGACGAATCATGTGACTCCATCATAACTTCTGCCTCTATTATCGTCGCATGCCCGTATGTGGGAGTATTCATATAATCTTCCACTGTGGTACCTGCATCATTAACTAAAAATATTCGACGTCGAAAAGGGTGAGCACACATCACGGCTCAGTGAGCAAACAAAACAATGCAACAAACATATGCATGCATTCAATTCATATCTTTGGTCTGGTTCATAAGTTTGCAATGTGCAATAGAAAGGATAGGTGGCCGCTGCACCTCTATACACGAATGTGTGGAACCGCTCAATGGATCAAACACCATTGCCGCCCCCACATGCACCCACCATGGAATAGAGATAGAGCTAAAGTGCTTAGGATCGCACCGCATCACACTTCCCCTGATGCCCTACCCATACCAACACGTAAGCCCCTATTGGCGAGGACTTGCAAACTAGGCTCGCAACTAACCAATCTTAATGTCAAACAGTGTATCCAAGGCCTCACCCAAGCATCCCTCAATTAGTCCATAGGGATAGAGCTAAGGCCCTCCGACAGAGTCAGAGACTACACGGTCCGAGACCACCTCCCCTGATGCCCTACGACGTAATAGTTCTGCTAAGGTAATGGCGATACGACGATGTTAGTGGACAAGACTTGAGTAGAGATAGAGCTAGAGTCTGGGGACCAGGATGAACCATAGTGTCATGTCCTCCCCCTGATACTCTACTGGCATCAAGTACACTAACCACACAATACATTTACATGTCTATTCCTAGCATCATCATCATCATCATCATGTTATAAATAAACAGAATTAAATATGCATGAACAGTAATAACAGGAATAGTGGATGACGTGTGATATGCATATTACAATCATACAACATAGAATCATTCATGGTGTTGGACTCAATAAAAAACAGTTTATTATTAGCCAATTAATTTAGGTCTTGTTCCCTCACCTTTGATTGAGCGTAGATCCTCGTTCAAGCTTTATGAATCACTTTTAAATCACTAGAAAGACCTAACAAGTAGATAGATTTTAATTAGAATTAATTCCAATATATTTAGACTAACAAAAATTGTACGGTCGCAGGTAGGGTAGCACCTAGGGTAGCAGTTTCTGCGACCCTAAGGTGTAGGGTCGCAGGTGGGGTCGGATACCATTCGACCCTACTGTGAGGACAAAGATGAAAATCTTGAAATTCGCCACCTAGATTAAGGTCTAGGACCTTAGAAATGTGAAATCTCACCCCAAGGTAAGATTTCGATTGAGTCATGACCCTTAGATTGGATTTCTGGTCCATAAAAGATTGGGTAAGCATCAGGTTACGATTATGGGAAGGGGTTAGGCACCCAAACCGCTCGATCGAAATGGATCTCCTATACCTTTCCTATGCTAGACTCTATTTATTAAATCGAACCAAACCAAGTGGTTTGATATCATTGAATCGAATCTGTATCCATCGAATTGTCTACGTATTATGGAATTATTCTGAAAATCAGGTTCACCATCGTAGTTCAGGTGTGATTAAAGTTTATGACTGTGATTTATGCTTATGCATGATTAAGTTCATTGTTCAAGTTGAAATTTATGCTTGAAAGGTTGAGAAACCCTATGGGTTAGGATCTGGATTGTCCATGTGGACTGATAGATAGTCCTAGTGGATCTATGGGTAACCCTATTTGGGTCATAATATGGATAATCGTTTCTCAGTTGGAATGTAGATAACCCTATTTGGGTCAAAATGTGAGTAAATATCCTAGAGGATCTATGGATAGTCCAAGTGGACTAAGGTGTGGATCCAAATTTGAGTTTCTCCCAAATAGCCTACGTATCCTAGGGTTTGCCCTAGGAATCAGAATCCACGTAGTTCGAAATTTGGGTTGAAATAGATGGGTAAGTATCCAAGTGGATCTATGGATAGTTTGAGTAGACTAAAATGTGGATCCAAATTTGTGTTTCTCCCAAATGGCCTACGTATCCTAGGGTTTGCCCTAAGAATCAGAGTCCGCGTAGTTCAGAATGATGGGTGGATATCCTAGTAGATCTAAGGATAGTCTGAGTGGACTAAGGTGTGGATTCGAATTTGGGTTTCTCCCAAATGGCCTACGTATCCTAGGGTTTGCCCTAGGAATCAGAATCCGCGTAGTTCGGGCTCTGGGTAACCCTATTTGGGTCAAAATATGGGTAAATATCTTAGTAGATCGATGGATAGTCCGAGTGGACTAAGGTGTGGATCTGAATTTGGGTTTCTCCCAAATGGCCTACATATCCTAGGGTTTGCCCTAGGAATCAAAATCCACGTAGTTCGGGCTCTGGGTAACCCTATTTGGGTCAAAATATGGATAAATATCATAGTGGATCAATGGATAGTCTGAGTGGACTATGGTGTGGATCCGAATTTGGGTTTCTCCCAAATGGCCTACGTATCCTAGGGTTTACCATAGGAATCAGAATCCGAGTAGTTCGGGCTGGATAACCCTATTTGGGTTAAAATATGAGAACTTATTCTAGGTTTAGGGTTTAGAACCTATTTTAGGTTTAGGGTTGATAACCTATTCTAGGTTTAGGGTTTACCGAAGGGCAAAATCATCCTGAATTACCCTTTTCAACCTAAATTTTAATTTTGGAAGGTTTGACAAAGCATTCTCTTTCTTTATTAAGGTTTTTTATTATTTCCATTATGTCATTCCCAAGAATGTGGGTGCCTAAATGCACGTCCCCACACCTAATATATTTGTTAGGTGTACAGATATAGCAGTTTAATTAGGGTGCAGCATAAATTAAATTATTTTTAAAAAATAAATATTCTAAGCATGGCATGTATGATATTTTTGTTAACTATCACAACATATAGTAAGATTATGAAAATCTCCCTAATATGGCATGTATTGCAAATAAGGCAAGAACCTAATATGGTAAGATCTAAGCATGACAAGATCTAATATGGTAAGATCTAAGCATGGTAAGATCTAATATAGTAAGATCTAATATGCATCTATATATCAATATGGTAAGTACCAATCATATAATGCATATATGACATGAATTTTTCAAAAAAGGAAAGATCTTATATGTTATTTTCTAAGCATAGTAAGACTTAAAAATGGTAAGAAATTAAGATTTTGTTAAAATATGGTAAAAATTTATCTATTCTACCAAAAATAGCAACACATGGAATGTGACAAACATGGTATGCACAATCCAAACAAATCATATGAATGCTCCAAATATAGTCATTTATTCAAATATGATAGAATTCACTTAAACAATCATTGATGTTATAATGAATGAGACATCAATAAAACCTTTTTTTGAAAAGTAAAAAATTATCAAAAAAATATATGTTCAATGTTCTTTGAAAAGAAATATAATTTTTATGAAGAAATTTGGGAAGATTAACGACTCAAAACTGTTAAAATTGTGACACAAGGTTTCAGATAATGGACAAAACTATGAACTGTATTCAGATTTGTTACATTACCCAAGAATGATCATAAGTAGGTCTTTCGAAACTCAAATCAAGCTCAACTTTCTTTCATAGAAAGACGACTTAATATATTATATTTCATATGAAGGAGTTCAATCCCAACAGAAAGCAAAAACAGGTCAAAGATATGCCCTAAGACTGAACATGTGCACTGGTCAAATCTGTTCCAGATTTTTGACCAGTTGCACCATAAATTCCAAATAAAATTTTATTCTTAATAAAAATTAAATACAAATATATTTCTATGTAGATAACTGTCTGATATAAAATTTCATCAAGAAAAAAAAGTTAAAACAATATATTTTCTTTCTGAAAAATGATTCTTTTCAATCATGCAAATCAGTACATCATGATAAATTCAAAATCTGATCACTATGCACTTAAAAATTGATATCAATTCAACAACAAATTAAAAAAATATGAAACTAGTACCATTTTTTAGAAGACTTTCATGTCTAAAAAGTTCATATTAAGTGGATTTTTTTATTATGGCCATAAGACCTTTGTCTAGAGACTTTCTGATGGAGGATTGCATTACATCCAAGAAAAACATTGAATGTCAAAGATAAATTTTTTGATATATTTTTTCAATTCCAAATGGAACGAAATTTTTAGGGTAGTCTTCCAACATATCAGAGAGACTCCCATACAATTTTAGGCTTCAAAAGCTTAGAAAAAATACATATGATGTACGTTCTAAGTTTGAACCATAAATCTGGAAATTTCAGATTAGAAAACCACTTTATGAAATTTACAAAAAACATCAAATCATTGTATATCATTCAAAAATTCATCATTGAATAGCTTAGACAAATTATCATTCATGAAAAATGTTAGACATAGGCATCCTAACATTAGCAAGCATGTAATAGAGCATTCATGATTGAGATTTCATAGAAATTAGCCTTTTTCAAGCAAAATTTGCATTCGAGCATTCTAACGGCCTCTAAATTTGTTTAGAGTACTAACCTTGTGCTCAAATCGAGCGAAACCATCGATGAAGGATAATTGGAGGTTGTATCAATCCCCTTTGAATGCAAATCATCCTTCTCCCTACTTCTCTCTCTCTTCTCTTTCTCTCTTTTCTTCTTCTCTTTTCTTTCTTTTCTCTTTTCTTCTCTCTTTCTTTCTCCCTCTCTCATGTTTTTTCTCTCTCACTCATGTCCTCCTCTCTCTATCATGTTCTCCTCTCTCTATGGTCTGGAAAAAGAGAGTCTTCTCTCTCTTCTCTTGCCTATTTATACTTTTTCTCTCATCTTCTAGAAGATCCTTCTTTCCTTTCTTCTTTTTCTAGAAAATCTTTTTTTCTTCCTTTTTCCTTCTTTCCTTTCTTCTCTTCCTTCCCTTTTATTTTTTCCCACATTTTCTCTCTCTCCCTCTTCTAGAAAATCCTCTCTTCCTTCTTTTTCTTCTTTTTTTTCTTCTAGAAAATCCATTCTTTCCATTTTTTTTTCTTTTTTCCTTTCTTTTCTTCCTTCCCATGTTTTTTCTTCTTCTTTTCTTTCCTTTTTCTCATTCTTCTTCTAGAAAATCCCTTCTCTCTTTCCTTCTTCTAGAAAATTCCTTCTCTCTTTCCTTTCTTTCTTCTTTCCTTTTCTTCTTCCTTCTTTTCCTTCCTTTTTTTCTTTCTCCTTCTCTTTTCACGTTTTCTTTCTTAGAAAATATTTTCTTTTTTTTTTCTTTTTCTTCTTTTCTTCTTTTTTTCTTTCCTTCCTCTTTCCTTCCTTTTTTTTTATCTTTCTCCCTCTCTCTTTCATGTTTTCTTTCTAGAAAACGTGAAGGGGAATCTTTTCTTTTCTTTTCTTTTTTTCTTTTATTTCTCTCGTTTTCCTTTTTTCTTTTTCCCATTTTCTTTTCTATGGCCTCTCTTTCCTCTCTCTTTCCACGGCCTCACTTTCCTCTCTCTTTCCTATAATATATATATATATATATATTATACATTATACACATATAAAAGGAATGCATGCATATGACTGACATAACTTGATCTGGATTGGTCTAGGCTAGGTCGGGCTAAGTTAGACTAAGCTGAATTAAACTGGTTTGGACTAAGGTTGATATTTCATAGTCTATTTCTGTCACCCTTCCATATGAAATTTTTCGATAGCATCTATTCCAAATTTTCTACGTTCACTTTGTAGAACATTAAAAATGAGGAATATTGGAAGTTGAATAATCTCATTTGGAAATAAAATGGTCAACTTATGAATTTCTGAAGTTTAAACAGGTCAATTATTGATAATTTGGCTGACCATTCTGCATGGGATACTTTGGAGACTTCTACCCGAGATTTTTTTACGTCCACTTTGTAGAATACAAAAAATGGAACATAATGAAGCTAAAATTAATTGATTTGGGTATGGGGTGACCAAAATATGAATTTTCGAAGATTAAATGATCATTTCCATGTGTAATTTTGCATGGGACCCTTCGGAGACTTCTACCCGAGATTTTTTACGTCCACTTTGTAGAACATTACAAATGAAGAATAATGGCCTTGGAATTATCTGAATCCGATGTAGAACGACAAAGATATGAAGCTTTGAAGTTCTAACGATAATTTTGCATGAAATCTTGCATGGGGCCCACTGGTGACTTCTACCCGTGATTTTTCACTTCCACTTTGAAGATGACTAAAAATAAGGAATATTGGTCTTTGAATCATCTGATTCCGAGATTAGATGACCAAGATATGATGTCTTGAAGTTTGAATGATAATGCATGCATGATACGATAATTACGTAAATGCTCTTACACTTTCAAACTACGATATCTTCCTTGTTTCACGTCAGAATTTGATGATTCCGGTCTCATTTCGAAGATAATTTCATGACCTATTCATCCAAGTAAATAATATCCAATGACCCTACTATGGGGTTCATTAGAGAATCACCAACCTTTGGGTTAAAGGCCGGAAACCTGTCATATTGGTACTTATACTGAGGGTGGCAAAAATAGGGCGTTTACACCTACGTGCGACCACACCCTCCCTGAGACTTCCCGAGGGCATGTGGTCGATCATGTGGTCTTGTAGGGTCGGATATCATTCGACCCTATGTGCGACCACACGTATTATGGTCGACCTTTTCACTCTAAAATCCATTCCTTCATGTTGGAATCTTTGGCTTACCATTATGGTCCTTCCTATGATTGTTCTATGGCTCAAAACTATAATTTTTACACACTTTCCATTGCCACAATGATTTCTCCATGGATTCCCTTGGAACTTGTCCATGGATGGATGATTTGAGTTTTTCCTAATCATATGTTCTTCATAACTATTTTAGGCTCTCTTATTCAGGTAGGGAATTAGGTTCATACCTTAATTCAGAGGTTTCTCTGAACTTCCTCATCTTCCTTAGTTTTCTTCTTCAAGTTTCCTTTTCTTTTTCTCTTCCTTCTCTTTCTCTTTCTCTCACTTTCAATTAGGGTTCTAAAGGAGTGAAATAGGCTAAGAGACGCCATATTTATAGAGGGAAACACTCCATAATAAGCCCCAATGAGTTTACAAAAGAACCCTCTCGGATTAAGAAGGTTTCCTAATTTTCGGATTCTGTTTGTTATCGTAGGGGTCGAATCCCAACAGAGAGCACATATGGATAAAAAAATATTGCACAATTCAGTACACATGCATGGTGACAGATTCTGTCACCCTGTACCATAATGGGCATATGGGGACCTAAATATATCAGAATTAACCTCAAAACATACCCTTAGAAAGAAGATTTAGAAAGATAACTTTTGTCTCAAAGCATTTAATCCCAACAGAGGACCAAATCAGGTCAAATGAATGTCACAAGACCAGATATGTGCACTGGTCAAGTCTGTTCCAGATTTTTGACCAGTTGCACCATAAATTCCGTATAAAACACATAATTAATGAAAATTAAATCAAAATATATGTTCATGTAGATAATTGACTGATCTAAAATTCCATCAAGAAAAACAAGTGAAAACAAAATATTCTCACGGTGAAAAAGACAATTTTACTCATGCCAATCAATATATCCTAACAAATTCACAAACAGAGCACTATCCACTCAAAAATCAATATCAATGCAATGAAAAATTGAAAAAATCCAAAACTAGTGCAATTTTTAGAAGACTTCTTTATATAAGAAATTTATATGAAGTTGTTTTCCTGATTATGACCATAAAACTTTTTTTTGAGACTTTTGATAGGGGATTGTATTATACCCGAGTAGGACAGCAATGCCAATGGAGAATTTTTTTGATGGATTTTCCCAACTTCAAATGGAATGAAATTTCTAAGGGAGTCTTCTAACATATCAGAGAGAATCCCATAAAATTTTGGGCTTCAAAATCTAAACAAAACCACATGAGATGCACGTCCCAAATTTGGATCCTAAATCTAGAAATTTCATATTAGAAATCCACTTTGTAGAATTTATCAAAAACATCAAACATCATCATATAGCACTCAAATCTTCATCATTGAACAGTTTAAACAAATTATCATACATAAAAAATATTAGAAATGAGCATCCTAACATCAACATGCATGCAATAGAGCATTTCTAATCGAGATTTAATGAAAATAAATATTTTCAAGCAAAATCAACATTCAAACATTTTGAAGGACCACTAAATTCGTTTTAGGGTACCAATCTTGTGCTCAAATGGAGCGAAACCTTTGATGTAGGATTTTTTTTTGGAGATCGTATCAAGATTTCTAAAGGTGAATCCTCATCCTCCTCTTCTCCGCTCCTTTCTTCTCTAATTCTCTGCCTTCTTCTTCTTCCTCTTCTTCTCTTCTTTCACGGCTCTCTCTTTTTTCTTTTTCTTTTTCTTCTTCTCTCCCACGGTTTCTCCCTCTCTCTTTCCTTTCCCACGGTTTTTTTTTCTCTCCTCCTCTATCTCTCTCTTTCTCACGGCCTCTCTTCTCCTCCCTCTCTCTCTTTCTCACGCCCTCTCTTCTCCTCTTCTGTCTCTCTCTTTCTCACGGCCTCTCTTCTCCTCTTCTATCTCTTTCATTCTTCTCTCTTCCTTCCTTTTCTTCTTCTTTCCTTCTTCTCTTCTTTCCTTTTTTCTTCCTCATTCTGGAAAATCTCCTCATCTCCATTTTTTTTTTCTTTTCTTTTCTCTCTTTCTTTTTTCTTTTCTTTCCTTTTCTCCTTCCTCTTTCTAGAAAATCTCCTCTCCCTCACTTTTTTTCTTTTCTTTTTTTTTTTCCTTCCTTTTCTTCTTCTTTCGTTCTTTCCCTTCCTTCCTCTTTCTCCTTCTTCTCTACATTTTTTTCTCTTTTCTTTCTTTTTTCCTTTCCTTCCTTTTCTTCTTCTTTCCTTCTTTCCCTTCCTTCCTCTTTCTCCTTCTTCTCCACATTTTTTTTCTCTTTTCTTTCTTTTTTTTGGCTTCTTCTCTTTTCTCTCTCTCTCTCGGCTTTCTTCTCACTTTCCTATAATATATATATATAAAAGAAATGCATGCTTATGGGCCGACGTGACTTGGTCCAGATTGGTCTGAGCTGGGCCGGACTAGGTTGGACTAAGTTGGATTGAGCTAGTTTGGACCAAGTTGACTTCTTCTATCATTTCGTAGTCTATTTCGTCGTCATTCCGCATGGAATTTTTCAATAGCCTCTACTCTAAATTTTCTATGCTTACTTTGTAGAACACTAAAAATGAGGAATATTAGAACTTGAATCAGCTCATTTGGAAATAAAATGACCAACTTATGAATTTCTGAAGTTTAAGCAGGTCAATTATCGTTAATTTGGCTAACCATTCTGCATGGGATCCTTCGGAGACTTCTGCCAGAAATTCTTTATGTCCACCTTGTAGAGTACTAAAAATGGAACATATTGAAACTGAAATCACCTGATTTGGATGTGGGGTGACCAAAATATGAATTTTCAAAGATTAAACGACCATTTTCATATGTAATTTTGCATAGGACCCTTCGGATATTTTTGTACCAAATTTTTTACGTCCACTTTGTAGAACACCACAAATGAAGAGTAATGGCCTTTGAATCATCTGAATCGGAAGTAGAACGGAAAAGATATGAAGCATTGAAGTTCTATCGATAATTCTGCATGAAAGCTTGCATGGGGCCCACCGGTGACCTCTACCTAGGATTTTTCACGTCCACTTTGAAGGTGACTGAAAATAAGGAATATTGGCCTTTGAATCATCTGATTCCGATATCAGATGAGCAAGATATGATGATTTGAAGTTTAAATGATAATGCATGCATCATACGATAATTACGTAAATGCCCTTGCACTTTCAAACTGTGATACATTCCTTGTTTGATGTCAGAATTGATGATTCTGGTCTCATTTTGAAGATAATTTCACGACATATTCATCTAAGTAGGTAATAACCTGTGACCCTGCTGTGGGGTTCATTAAAGTATTACAAACCTTTAGGTTAAAAGTCGAAAACTTATCATGTGAATTCACTTATGTTGAAGATAGCAAAAATGGGGTGCTTACAGGGGCCAATCTGAAGTGGAGCTCAAATTTTCCAAGAAACGTGCTATGGAACTCCTGATTACTGTTCTTCAATTTTACCATCATGATCGAGGATTATGGGATTACAATGCTACTGAATTTGGCCCTGGCCTAATCTCTGGAGATATGGTATTGCTGCTAAATGGCATTCATAACTCTTGATTCAAGGCCCCATGATCATCTTGCAGAACAATTGTCGTGGCTACTACTGATGCTCCGCTATGAGCTGTGGTGCAACCGTCAACTTCTGGCATTTGTCCAGATTCATCAACTATCAGGGTAATCTCAAAGGATATTTTTGCTAATTAAACAGGTCAACTAGTAAATAAATATATGCATGTGGTTCTATTGAAAGAAAACTCAAGTTACCTGAGTTTGGTCTAGGGTTTCATGCTTGCAGGTGTGACCCTACATTAGTACCTATGGTGGTCTGGTGGATGCATTGTTCAAGTATTCGGCGTTCGGCTGGATCGATCCGATTGGCCAATTCGTTTCGATCCGATTGGCCAATTCATTTCGATTTTGGTCCTAGTCGATCTCTGACATAGTCTGTTTTTAATATTATTTTAATGAGGATTGGAAATGTGTATTTTTTTCATTGGATCCGTACACAAATCTAGATTGGGTTGGGTTAGTTCTGGAAATGACTGATACTATGTCTGATAACTAAATTTTGAACCATGGGTGGATGGAACATGCATGAGCGATTGAATATACTTCATTGACATTGATCAATAGATCATTAATTCATTCATTAGTTCATTCTTTCTTAAACTTATTATTTGAAACATGGAAACAGTCACTCTGCATTACTGGAATAAAGCTGCGTACATTTTGCCCCTCCCCAGATGCTACAATAGTGGGAACCTCGTGCACTGAGGCGCTGTTTTTGTTTTAATTCATTCTTTCTTGAATGTTCAAAGCTCAACTTCTCTTCAAGTATTGAGAATACAAGATGGCAGATTGGTCCAAACGCTCCTCTAATTGCAGTTTTTCAAACCAAAATTTTCTAAAGAAGTGGTTAGATATGATAGAATTTAATTCTTCATTAGTCTCATTTTCATGTGGTTAGGAAAACCTCAAAGAGAAGATTACAAACAGTAATCTTCTTCTACAAACATGGCAGCAAAGTGGGTACACACCAGAACCTTTACATCAAAAGAGAAAACTTAAAATGGAATGGTACTGGTGTGTGGTGGTGACATAAGGGTTTTGGTTTTGGTTTTAGTTTTGATTTTGATTTTTCATTAGAAAAAAAAAATTCTTAGAAATGCATTGAAAAAGTGGGAAAATTTTTATATAAAATATTATTTTTACATAAAATTTCACAACAAAACAAATAGGCTTTCATAAAATTTCATTCATCCTAAAAAAAAAATTTGGGTAAAATAAAATAATTAATTGGTAAGATTGCTGATGCCAGGGTTTCCACATTTTTCCTAATCGATTGAAGCTTTGCATTGAATTTTGAAAGGAACGTAATTTTCAGAAAGGAAAGCAAAAGCTTCAATCCTTCTTTTCCCCACCAAAATATCTCTATAACATTTTTTATCATTGGGCATATTTGGTCTCACCATCCAAGGATTCCTCATTGAACATTGTCAATCAATGGATTCAATAATCCATCAAGATTGGAATCCTCTGTAGTATCATCCACTCAAAGTGAATCAGCATGAGAGTGCATCAGGATATATGCTGATTCACTTTGAGTGGCTAGGATCTTCACTATAGAGGTGATCTCATTAGAGAGGATCTTTTTTCCATCCAAGATGCCCAAAACTTTGAATCCTGTACCGTTATCCATGTTTTAGATTACTTGGAGACTATTTCCCTCATCAAATCTCTAGGTATGAGAATCTTGGCGATGATTTGAGGGCTTGGATCCTCTTCAGCTCCAGCAGCCCTATCCAAGCCGTTGTATTGCATTAGTACATGTGTAGATGCGCTCTCAACAGCCTGGATGTTGCTACAGGGGCTGCACGGGCGTACAACCAATAGTATAGCAGAACTTATATGGATTCAAATTACAACATAACATATGTGTTTAAAAAATATATAACCTAATTTAAGGGTCAACTCTATGCAACCAGTAGTATAGATATGGAAATTAATTGTTAGGTGTATGAAGTGGATACTTTGCATCTAAAAAAAAAGAGAGTAAATTATAGGTACTTCTCTTCTAGTTTGCTCTGAAATCAGGTACACCTCAAACCTTTACAATCAATTTCAAAGACACCATCTTAAATAAAAGTAAATTCCAAAAAAACCCACTCCATTGTGAATTTCTGATAACTGACAACAAAAGCTAAAAATTAAAATTTTATTACGTAAAACCCTCCTGCATAAGTTAAAGGATCATTTTTCCCCTATTTACATAAAACCCACTCTCATAAGTTAATGGAAAGAAAAAATTCCATCTACCACCTAAAAACTATGCCGAAATGCATCTACCTCCACAGGTTTCAGATTCATCATCTACCATGCAAACTTTTAATACCATTAATCAAAGAAACCCCACCCATTAATAGAGTCCGTTAGTTGATGACGTCATCACTAATTGAAAATTATTAGGATAATAATGCTCTTATTGTAATGTTGAAAGACATTTTACCCTTTAACTTTTTTTTAAAAAAAATCTCTGGATCATGGAATTCTTGCAACTTTAATGGAATTCCTGGAAATATCCTATTCGATCCAAATCCCCGAAATCTTCTTTTTCTCTTCATACTTCTTTTCTTTGTTACTCTCCTTCGAGCCGAACTCAGTCAACACCCTGTCTGCCTCCCTTCTCTTCTATTTCTTCTCATCTTCACGACTTTCTACGTAAAAGAACCACCCTTTCTTTCTTTTTTTCTTCTACTATTTCATTAGTCATGACACTTTCTTCCCCTATTTCTTATCCGTATTCTTCTCTCAATCCCTATTTCCTCTCTTTCCTCTCTTCTCATTTGATCTCACTCCCATTTCATCGGATCCACATCCTCCTCCCACAGTTTGGGGAGGTGAGGGGGCGTCCCCATTGGATGGACAACATCAGGGGTTTGGGTGACGCTAAGCCAACAAGGGGGTGTCAGTTTGCATGGAGGGCTCGTATTCATCCGAGCCCCAGGTATCGTCCATCCAATGGGGGCGCCCCTCTCCTCCCGAAACTATTAAAAGAGAGGATTTGGATACCATTTCATCTCAATCGGGTAAAAGAAAAATAAAGAAAAAAAAAACTTCCACCCTCTCGGTTCTCCCGCTTCCCCTATTTCTTCTCCCGTATTCTTCTCTCAATCCTTATTTCCTCTCTCCAGTATTCTTCTCTCAATCCCTATTTCCTCTCTTTTCTCTCTTCTCACTTGATATCCCTCCATTTCATCTCAATCGGGTAAGAAAAAAAAAAACTCACAAAACCTTCTCGGTTATCCCTCTTCCCCTATTTCTTCTCCCTATTTTTCTCTCAATCCCTATTTGCTCTCTTTCCTCTTTTCTCACTCTATCTCACTCCCATTTCATCTCAATCAGATAAGGAAAAAAAAAAAAACTCAACCCTCTCGATTCTCCCTCTCCCCCTATTTCTTCTCCCGTATTCTTCTCTCAATCCCTCGTTCCTTTCTTTTCTCTCTTCTCACTTGATCTCACTAACAAGTACATTTTAGGTAAATGAGAGATTTAAATGAGATAAAATGTTCCTTTAACTTATGTAAAAGGTTTTAAGTATTAAAATTCTAATTCTCAGTTTTTTTTTTTTTTTTGTCAATTAATAGAAATTCACTAATGGAATGAATTTTTTTTGGAATTTACTTTGATTTAAGGGTGTGTCTTTGAAATTGTTTGAAAGGTTTGGAATATACTTGATTTAGGCAGATTATAAAAAAAATACATATAATATATTCAAAAAAATGCAGAAAAATAGGGGATAGGGGGAGGGAAAAGCTTACTGAGGGTTTATCCTGGGTGGGAGAATGTTGCGGTTTGGGTTAGAGGGGAGGGGAAGGACTTTGGCATGATCAGAAAATAAAAGAAAACAAAAATCTGGAGAATAAGAACGGATTATTGTTCACAGACATATTCGGCTTCTCTCCCTTGGCATTCGAACAAATGATATCTAGTTGCCACACGAAGGACGACAACTGGAGGCTATTAAATCGGACGATGCAGACAAGTTAAGTTGTCTAATATTTATATGTCTCGTATAACATACAATCAAAAACCGTTTTTTGAATCATTGCTTGAAAAGCACGATTGAGAAGAGATTATAAATACCCGCAAACTGGAGAGAGAAGGAGAGAAGGTTGTTGCAGGAAGAAATTGATAGTTTCCCAAGTTCTTTTTGTTCTTCTTTGGAAAATTTAGTAAAACTCGATTCTCAGTTGAACCCGTGAACAGAAGTGAGGTGAAATTCGTTTCTTCTTCTTCTACTGCTGTAAATACATCAAGGGTTGAAAGCTTGTAGTTCCCAAACGCTGCTGAGGAACGTATTTACTGCAGAAGAAGAAGAAGAAACGGATTTCCCAATCTGCAGCGTTTCTAAACTTCAGGTTCATTCCTAGACTTTGTTCTTTTCTTAGGCATCAACTTATATCCATATATTTACTTTTACTTGTGATTTTAAATATGTCAGCTGATGAATTGGTCTAGTTGGGTTTTATTTTCATTATATTAAAGACCTTTTTCCTCGAATTCTATTGTTGCATTCTAAGGTGTTGGTCTAGGTGGGTTTCTATTTCATCGGACTAAGGTTCTTGTTCCTCTGTTTTCTTTAAATAATTACTTGAGATTGTAAATATGTCAGCTAATGAATTGGTCTACTTGGGTTTTATTTTCATTATATTATGACCCTTTTCCTTGAATTCTATGGTTGCATTCTAGGGTGTTGATCTAGGTGGGCTTCTATTGCATTGTAGTCAGGTTCTTGTTCCTCTATTTTCTTTAAATAATTTGATAAAGCTGCACTCAAAGGGTTTCATTTTAAGATGTTGACGATGAATTAGGTATGGCTACCAAGTTTGCTCAAGGCATTTACTCTCAATCGAAAAGTGCTTTAGCACATTAGGTGACTGTGACCTTGAATTCCAAGCAGCTTGCCAAGTCTTTGACCTGGGAATAGCAGAACACAAAAAGGGTATTTTAATAATTCGATTTGCTGGGATGAAGCTTTTAAATGGGTTGAGGAGAAATAAAATTTACTCTATTGTAATCAACAGGAATTTTGAACCACACATCTTTGTTGGGAGCTCACTTCTTGACATGTATGCCAAAGCTGGTAGAATCTATGAAGCACGAGGAGTGTTCGATAGGTTGCCTGAAAGGGATGTTGTTTCTTGCACTGCAATCATTGTTGGATATGCCCAACTAGATCTTGTTGAAGAGGCATTATAATTATTCAGCTAGTTACAGAAAGAAGGGATGGAATCAAATTGTTGGAGGAAGATGCTCTTGTGGAGATTGCTGGTGAAGATCCTTCAGAAGGTACCATCCTTTCTGTTGCTTTGTGGAATTCCAATTAGTAAGGTCCTTTTTAAAAAATTAAATGTAAGGCTATTGTTGACGGGTATGAAATTGGGACCCTTGAAATCCAGAATTTCAGACGTAATCAGAAATAAAGGGAAGGAAGTTGCTGCTGATATACCATTCAGTTGCCTTCCTGCAACAAGGATCAGGTCTGTTGGGTATTTTGAACGTTCACTTTTATAGTTATGATGTTTTCACCAGTGAATTTTTTTAGATCTGTTAGGGATAAGTTTACATTTAAATTCTGCTTCATTGATATGTCAATTTGGTCATTTTCCTTACTTTTCCATTTGATGGTTTGACGATCTATATTTTCCTTATATATGCTCATATGCAAGCTTTTTCTAAGGTAGGAATGGTTTTTTGGATATTTGTCCAATTACATGCACCTAAATTACTATAATTAGTTAAATTTAATGCAGCAATATAAGTTCTAATTCATTGCAATACTTATATATGCTTATATGCAAGCTTAGCTGTTTTGTGGAAATGATGAATTGTTGAGGCCAAATAAATTGCAGACAGAATACGAGTAAAATAAAGTGGGTCTATTAAGTATTCAAAGATTGGCTGATTCTGATCTGGATAGGGGTAGACTGGACTGTCCAAATGAATAATACGGTGTTGATCGGCCATGCACTGGCAAGATCAGATTGGGTTATAGATTGACTGCCCTGACCTGGCTTAGATTAGTTGGGAGTCTTGGGACCAATCTATTATTGAATCCTGAATCTGTAATCCATGAGATCTATATTCAGTCCTTTTCGTTTGCCTATTCTGGTGTGAGTCAATAAATTCAGATTCTAACTTATGATATCTAATGACTGGATTGTGGAATATTTATGGTTAAGTGCTACATAGAAATTAATGAAACACAGTCAACATGGTTTTTGGATAAACTAATAAGTCTGTTCTGCACAATAACTGGCGGCAGAAAATCAAAAAGAGCTGACCATTAGCAGTTACCAGCCAAGGTTGAACTGTGAACAGCATACCGAAGCATCTGGATAATAACAGACCTTAGAATCCTGAGTGGAAATACAGGGTTAGCAATGAGTTGTTCTTTTTATCTGTTTACTACTGTAATAATATTTCAGTCGTGCATATGCTTATAGCCTTTCCTTTTGGGTGCAGTATGATTGGCATGGTGCTTTTACATTTTCTCTTGTAGTAAGTACATTGAGCTGCCAAAGGACGTGATATCATTTCTCCGGTAGAGAAATTTTCATTGCCTCATTATTTATTATCTGTTCAATCCATAATTTATCAGATTGTAGTAAAAATAGGACTCTTAAATGGATGGTGAGAATTTGATGTATGGAGATGCATTTCATATGTTTGAGAATAATCCCACATCAATTAACTTTGGAGTCCTGGATGACCTTTTTACCAGTTAGGCCTCTCAACCTAATAGCTTACATTTTTGGTGTGTGGTTCAACATGGTATCAAAGCCATCACAAACAATACTTTGATAGTAAATCTATTGCTCTTCTTCCATCAAAATCAACGTGTATTACCTATTTATAAGGGACCACAATTACCATATGTGGCAAAGGAATAGTCTCACATAAACTAGGTTTGGGATGTTGGATGACTTCATATACCAGTTGGACCTCTCCTCCTAATAGCTCAAGTTTTTGGGTTGGATAATTCAACACCTCAAAGCACTAATTTTTTATACCTACATTCAACTATAAATGAAGAAGCAGAAATAGAGGATGATGTTGAACATAGACTTAGATTGAAGTTTAGAGGTGCTTTGGGTCGGTTCTATGATCGATATTCCTTTACTCAAGAAAATTTTATAAGACAGCTTTAAGACCAACAATTTTATATGGAGTTGAACGTTGGACGGTGAAGAAACAAAATATTAATAAATTAATGTAGATGACGATGTTGAGATTAATGAGCGGTAAACCTAGAAACAATAAAGTAATGAATGAACACATTATAAGTAATTTGGGAGTAGCTCCATTTACATGATTAGTTCAGAAAAAAGTC
Source organism: Protea cynaroides (assembly GCA_028583415.1). Lineage (NCBI taxonomy): Eukaryota > Viridiplantae > Streptophyta > Magnoliopsida > Proteales > Proteaceae > Protea > Protea cynaroides. The sequence goes on along the minus strand of CM053267.1, from coordinate 53,515,107 downwards.
ATCTGGGATTACATAAACATGTGCAATGAAGACCTTTGGATGCACTGGTAAAGAGGAGTAATTATTCAAATTGAAGGAGCTAAAAGAGCTAAAGGCAGGCTGAAAATAACTTTGGGAGAAGTGGTGAGAAATGACATGCAATAGGATTAGGATTTGCATCACCTATGGCTTTGGATATAATTGATTGATGAAATACAATCCATTTAGCCAGCCACATGTAGTTAGGATAAGGCATAGCTTGAGTTGGGTTGAAATCCAAAATTCTAATCTCTGTACTATTACTTCTAGATTGCAATAGATGAAAATGAATGATTGCATTTCTTACTGTATTTCATCTGCCTTTTGAAATGGATTGATTTTTGGCATTCCTGAAAATTATTTTCTCACAAGCATATTGTGATTTTGTGATATCTTTCTGGAAATTTCTTAGTTGAATTATGTTTATTTGCTAATAACTAGGTTGACCTGGATGGATATTTAGGGAGAAAGTGAGACAAACTAACCTTGAATTATTATCTTGAGGCTTAAATGGGCCAATTTTTCTACTTTCAGTATCAACTCAGGTTACTTCCTGTTGTATATTCTTTGGGTATGTATTACTAACTCCTCCTTTAATTTGTCTCAAGCTTTAGAGGAAGACTTATGTTTTTCGAATTCTTTGCTATAAAATTTATTATCATGGAAGAGAGTTTTGTTTGAATACCAGTGCAACTTGTGAAACTTTACTAACCCAAACAATACTTGTTGGAAGTTTAAGTGACTATTGATAGATGATGTTCATAATACTATTGTAATCAGTGATCTCTTTTCTTTCTCCTTGCAAGTTATCTAATATTAACTGATTGTTTGTATTGCTCTTTTTCTTGCAATCAACCCTTATCATGACATACAGTGGTTGTGATACATATCATAGCATTCAAAGCGTATGGACATAAATATGATATGCCAGTTGGGAAGACCGCCTATGAACTGAACCATATTATTCATTAAATGGTTCACATCTTATATAACCTGGAAATAACCTAAAACAAATCCATTTTGGTCAGGTACCTTAATTTTTCGGCCATATGCTGATACCTTTCTTTTCCTCAGGGTTGTTGAAATGTGTTTTTGTAATTCGTATTCAACCAAGGTTTTTGGTTGTTTTGCCATTTACAACTATTAAGGTTGATAACTGATGTGATTTTCAGATTGGCTATGTATGAACATATGCATGTGTGCTTTGTGACGTTATTATTTCTGGGGGAGACTCTTCTTCTACAGGATATATTTGTGTAGTTATTTGTTGTTCCTGATTAAATTGATTGTCATTGTTACTGATGAAGCAATATGTTTACATAAGTTAATCTGTGCATTTAATTTAAGATATGTATAGACACCTTAAAATGGTTGACTATACTCTCTCTCTTTCTCTGAAAACATGTATTTGACTCAGATTATCACGAAACCATGCGATTTTCAAATGGTTGATTCAGATTTGGCTTCCCTTCAGGCTGAGTCATCTCAATTGGAAGTGGAGAGGACCCTCATCTTTGATTTTCAGGGAGCAAGAGTGATGTTAATTTTATGATAGTGTCTGAACTGCGTGCATTTAGTGAGACAGATTCTGCTTCCCTAGTCACTTGGGAGTGAGATGAAATGGGGTCTTGAGTCGTGGCAAAACTAGTCAATGGAACTACCAAGCTCATTGAAGACCTTGCAGTCTAAATAAGTCAATGGAATCTTTGAAAAGGCAAGTGATTGGAATGGGGATCGGTCTTCCTGTTTGGTGATCAGGTTGCCTAGTTCAAGGTTAAGCTAGCCAGTTTAGTTTTTGTTCTCAAAACAATGTCATGAGGGTTCTAGGTAATTTAAATTTTAGTTATTATTTTGTCATTGAGTTCCTAATGTGAACTTGTCTGTTTTAGTTGAAGTTGGGCACAAGGTGATCTTATCATTGTAGGTGTACCTTCCCACCATCACAACCAATGGGCCAAATCTGAAGTGAAGCTCAAATGCTACAAGAGACGTGTTATGGAACTCCGGATTACTGTTCTTCAATTTTACCATCATGACCTTTGTTGGTTAATACGTGTTTTAAACGCGTACTATTCGGCCGTTCCCTACTCGGGTGTTTAAAACACATATTACCGTATTATCCCCAAAGATACGGCAAAAGACGCCAAACGAGAAGCTTGCTGTTTCAAATGCTTTTTGAACGCGTACCCTTAAGTGGAAAAAAAGAAGAATTAAATTACTCTCACTGATTCTCCTTATTAAATTCCTAAAAAATAGGGTTTAACAAGGGGTATGACGTGTGAGACTCTCTTTTTTAATCGGAATAATTTAATTCGCTTTTCTTAAACCCCTTAATTCCTCCCAAATCTTTCCATCTTTATCTTTGTAAACCCTAAACCCCACGATTCCCTCCCAAATCTTTCCGTCTTCTTCTTTGTAATTTAATTCTCCAAATCTTTCCATCTTCTTCTTTGTAATTTAATTCTCCAAATCTTTCCATCTTCTTCTTTGTAATTTAATTCTCCAATCCTACTCTACAGTCTAGAGTACAGCACTACAGCAATCTTTCCATCTTCCTCTTTTAATTTAATTCTCCAATCTATTTTTTCTGTTTTAACTTCTTTCTATTTTTTTAATTGAAAACCACATAATGTTAAACAGTATTATATTAGTATGGGAAACAATGCCTTGATGGTAGTACAGTACTATACTACCAATCTATTAGCAATTTCTTTTTTTACCCCAAAAACAATGCACTTGATATATTTTAGTCTTTAAACATTGATCATCTTTATTGTATTTATTATTTATCAACATGATGTTGGATGATATTATGAGTTTATATTTTGAACATATATGTTGATGTGGTATTTGAATTTTGAATTTGGAATTTAGGGTTTAATGTTAAATGATATTGGATGATATATTTTGAAATTTATAATAGGTTATGGAATTTTGAATTTGATGTTAAATGATATTGGATAATATATTTTGAATTTTATAATAGGCCATGAAATTTAGTATATGGATTTTACAATGCATATATTATATGCAATTTTTATTTGATATAGGCATTTAGGTAGGTAATAATTCATCAATTTATAGGAGTATATTGTCTTTTTTTTCACCATACCGTATTAGTATTGATCCATTTAAAACACTCATACCGTTCGTTTTCGTTTTTTTGCCATTCTCAAAATGTTTGACCTTTTTTTGATCGTACCGTATTTGTTTTATTCCATTTAAAACCCATACTGCTCCGTTCTTTTTTTTTTTTTTTTTTCTGTTCCCATTTTAACTATATCCTGACCGAGGATTATGGGGCCACGATGCTACTGAATTTGGCCCCGCCTAATCTCTGGAGGTATGGTATTATTGCTAAATCCTAAATGGCATTCATAACGCTTTGTTCATACCCCCATGATAATCTTGCAGAACAATTGCAATGGCTATTGCTAATGTTCCGCTTTGAGCTATGGTGCAACCATCAACTTTTGGCATTTGTCGAGATTCATCAACTCTCCTGGTAATCTCAAGGGACATTTTTGTTAGACAAGCCAACCAGTAAATAAATATATGCCTCTGTGGTTCTATTGAAAGACAACTCAGTTACTTAGGTTCGGTCTAGGGTTTCATGTTGCAGGTTTGACCCAACATTTGTCCTTGTGGTAGTTTGGTGGATGCATTGTTCGAGTAATAAGATCCGTATCGATTTTGTCCTTAATATTATTTTAATGAAGATTGGATATGTATCAGTTTTTCATTGGATCCGTACATCGATCCAGATCAAATTGGTTCGATTTTTGGAATGACTAATACCGTGTCTAGTACCTAGATTTAAAACCATGGGTGGATGGAACACGAGCAATTGAATCTTCTTCATTGAACATAAATCATTGGATCATTAATTCATTCATTAGTTCATTCTTTCTAGAACTAATGGTTCGAAAAATGGAAAAAAACTCTCTGCATTGCTGGGGTAAAAGGCTGCGTAGATTTTGTCCCTTTCCCAGACCCTACAGTAACAGAAACCTCATGCACTGGGACACTTTTTTTTTTTTTTTTTAATTCATTCTTTCTTGAATTTACAAAGCTCAACTCCTCTTTAAGGATTGAGAAAGCAAGATGGCAGATTAGTCCAAACCTTCTTTTAATTACAGTTTTTCAGACGAAAATTTTCTAAAGAATTAGATAATGATAGAATTTAATTTTCCATCAATCTCATATTCATCCAATTGGGAAAAACTCAAAGAGAAGATTTCAAACAGTAATTTTCTTCTATAGACAGGGTAGCAAAGTAGGTACACACCAGAACCTTTAAATCGAAAAAGAGAACTTAAGATGGAATGATACTGGTGTGTGGTGGTGATAGAAGGGTTTTGATTTTGGTTTTTCGTTCAGGTTTTCTATGTAAAATGTTGGGAACATTTTTTTTTCTCTTAAAATAGGATTTTATAAAGTATAAAGAAATGTATAAGGAAAATTTTCATACAAATATTATTTTCACATAACATTTCACAGCAAAACAAATAGGGCTTCAATGAAATTTCATTTTTCCAAAAAAAGAAATTAAATAATTTAAATCAAAAGAGGAATAAGTAAGATTGCTGATGCCATGGTTTCCAATTTTGTTTTTAACTGGCCGAATCTACTTGACTCTTGAACAGGTGCTGCCCTTTTTTACTCAGATTCGTCAAACCTGGTTTTCCAACTATGAAGCCATGCAGGACACACGATTTGTACCCTTTATTTGTTATTTTAAATATTATATTTACACTCGTTTTGGTCCGATTTCACGGGGTGATTTCAACTTCAACGACCATTTGGTTGAATTTCTCCACTCAAATTCCTTAAAATTGAAATCGATTTCACTAGAAATCCCGAAATAAGTGAGATGCTATTTCACAATTTCACTTAAGGGTGTTAAACGGTTTATAATCTGTTTAATGGTCCAGTCCGGTGCGATGCGGTGCGATGTAGGAGAAGTTAAAATCAAAATCGAATTGATTAACTGAACAGTGTCAAAAATTGAAATCAGAACCGATTAGTAATTGGTTTCTACTTATCGATTTTTAAATGATTTTTCATTAATTGGGTGTTTCTTGCGGTTTATAAACGGTTTAAACCATTGGTTATTAATTGGTTTTTCTTAAATAAAATGTTATAATATTGTTATCCCTAATGGAGTAATGATTAATGCCTATTTTGTTTTCAGTTTTTTTGTTTTGGTTTTATGGTAAATCTTTGGGAATTGGGATTGAGTTTTGAAAAAATAATATATTAATTGAGATTATGATTGGTTTCTTAGGAAAATAATATATTAATTAGGGTTAGGTTTGGCTTCTTGGAAAGGTAATATATTAATTAGGGTTAGGGTTGGTTTCTTAGGAAAATAGTATATTAATTGGGGTTTGAGTTGGGGCTTCAGACTTGGAAATAATATAAGGAATGAGTTTAGGTTTTTATTAGTTTAACTTTTAGGGAATAAACGATATACACTCTAGCAAATGTAACCCAATGGTTTTTATTCAGTTTAATCAGTGTCTAGCAAATGTAACCCAATGGTTTAAACGGTTCGATCAATTTTGGTAAACGGTGTCAAATTTCAAAGCAGAACCAAACCTATTATTAAATGTTCTCTCGGTTCCAATGTAAATGGTTCGGTCCGATTTTGTTAAACGGTCTTGACACAAATATTGCACCCTTAATTTCACTAAAATCCTTTCATTTCCCTAAAGAAAATGCTTGCAAACTTGAGTTATAGGAACTTGGAAAAAAAGAAAATCGAAGTAGAGGACTAGACAAAACGTCAAGAAGAAGCTCAGAAGATTTACATATCAACTTACCTTCTCTCTTCTCCTCCCCTTCCTTGCCCTCTCTGTAGGGTGCAAGTTTTATCCTGACAATCTGAACCTGCCCAAACCCGCCTTGAACCTTGGCAGGGTTGAACCCGGCCCGAAGGTTGGGTTAGGGCCCAAATTTTGATCAACCCTGGTAGGGTTGGGTTGGGGTAGGGTTGATCCCTTGGGTTGAGCGCCGACCCTTATTTTTTTTTTTTTTTTAAATTATATATATATATATATATATATATATATATATATATATATATATAGCGTTTGTTATATGTTTAAGTTATAATTGTTATATGTATGTTATTTGATAATTTGTTGTATGTTTTAGGGTCAATTAGGGTCAATCTGATCCTGAATCAGAGTTAACTTGACCCAACTCGACCCTGTTAGGGTCAATCAGAGTAGGTTAGGATTATGCCCAACCCTACCAGCGTTAGGGTTAAGGTTGTACATTTTCTAACCTAGGTAGGGTTGGGCTCGGTCAGGGTTAAATTTAAATAGTCAGGTTTAAAATTAGGGTTTTGAAAAATTCGGCCCAACCGGTCCTGTTGCAACCCTACCTCTCTTCCCTCCCGTAATGCTGCTCCGCCGACCACCTCATTTCTTTGCCCCCACATCCCTAACCATCTACTCTCTCCCGTTGTTCGACTGCGAAATTTGTAGTGGATATGAAATCGTATCCATCCTCTCAATCGTTGCTGCACTTCTTTCTCTCTCTCTCTCTCTCTGAGCTGCAACCTACCGCCTCCTCTTCCACTTTATGTTAATACTCAATATTATAAGATTCAAAATATCAAGATTGGGGGATGTTGAGGCCGATTGGTGGGCTATGTATAGTGGTTCTCAAAACATCCTGAGAAATCGTGTGGATACGGTTTCAAGACATACGAAACTACATTCTGTTTGGATTTTGAAGAGCTTGAAATAACACACAAGAAATTTACATGTTTAGTCCAGTTTGAAGAACTTGAGTTTCAAATTGAAATGTCAGGAAACAAAAAAACCTAGTACTCAGTGAAATAAAAAAAAAAAAAAAAATGAAATCTACAGGTTTTATCAAAGTTGCAGGTTTGTATTGATGCTCCAAAAAACAAAGAGGGAGTTTTCATTAGTCGGGAGATGTATCAGTAGGTTTTGAATAACCTCTAACATCTCAATCATTGAGCCCTAATTTTTTGCAACTCTTCAACATCTCTCCACTTCTTTTGTACTTTTAAACACTATAGCATCTAGACGATCTTGCCTTCTCAACAGAACCTCTGTGGAGTTTGGTCCAGTCCATCTCGTTTTCTATACTGATATCCTTACAGTCCCTTGTAGCTGGTCAGAGCTCATGGAAAAGTAGAGATCATCGGCTGTTCATGAATCTCTTCAGCAAAGTTTAAGGCAAGGTTTTCAGTTTGGAAATCCAGTCCCTTGTCCCTTCTCTCTCTTTATAGGTTGCATTTATATGTTCCATAATAAAAAAATAAAAAAATAAAAAAATAAAAAAAATCAGAAACTGCCAGGTTTTCAGTCCGGGGGAAGACCCGTTTTGATTCTGCAACCACATTCGGCTGCCGCTTGTGGAGGCTGAGGACTGTGGCAGCGGTCCTCCTCCCTTTCTCAATCACTTCAATAAGACATCATTCACCCTCAGAATACCAGTGAGCTGCAAGTAGGAAATAGCACAGAGTTGTTGAAAATAAATCCTTTCATACCCTTCATGCGCCGGCACAAGAAAATTTAGTAGCTGTAGTTTAACGTGTGCGTAAAATAAACTCATGCCTCTCATGTTGGTACCAGAAAATCTAGTGGCTGTAGTTTACTGTGCACACATATTAATGTATTGGCATATGCGCATAATAGATGACAGTCATTGGATTTTCTCATGCTAACATGAGAGGCATAAGAGGATTTGAATCCTTTTGTTACTAATAGTGGAAGAGAAAACTTAGAACTTGAAATGGAATGGTACTGGTGAGTCTGGTGTGTGGTTGTGACTAAAGGGTTTTGGTTTCTCATTTAGATCCGATTGTTTTCATGTAAACTGTTAGAAAAAATAAGGAAAATTTTCATGTAAAATATTATTTACACAAATTTTTTTTTTTTACAACAAAACAAATTATACCTCAATGAAATTTCTTTCGTCTAAAAGAAAGAAAAAAAATAATTAAAATCAAAAGAGGAACAGGCAAGATTGTTGATGCCATGGTTTCCACTTTAGAGCCTTCGCAATATTCATTAATCAATTTGGTTTTTTCTTTTTTCTTTTTCGAAATGGGTGTGATTTTTAGAAGAACAGCAAAAGCTTCAATCCTTTTTTTCCCCACCAAAATGTCTGTGCACCATTTTTCATCATTGGGCAAACTTGTCTCATCATCCAAGGATTTCTTTGTGAACACTCTCAATCAATGGATTCAACCATCTAGGATGCCCAAAACTTGAAACCCTTTCGTGTATCCATGTCTTAGATTACTTGGAGACTATTTCCCTCATCAAATCTTTAGGTATGAGAATCTTGGCCATGATTTGAGGGCTTGGATCCTCTTTAGCTCCTGCAGCCCTATCCAGGTTGTTGGATTGCATTATTCTATCCAGGTCGTTGAATTGCATTAATACACATGTAGATGCGCTCTTAACATCTTGAATGTTACTATAGGGGCTGCACGGATGTATAGCCAATACTAGAGCAGAATTTATTTAGATTTAAATTACAACACAACATATGTATTTGGAAAATAAATAACCCAATTTAAGGGTCAGCTCTATGCAACAGTTCAGCAGGGATTTAAAAAAAATGCAGAAAAATTGGGGATAAGGTTTATAATGGGTGGGGGAATGTTGCAGTATGATTAGAAAAGGAGAGGAAGGACTGTGGCATGCCGCATGATCAGAAAATAAAAGAAAAAAAAATCCGGAGAAACATAACGGATGATTGTCTGCTGATCTATCACAGATGGATTCGGATTGTCTCCTGTTGGCATGGCATTTGAACAGGATGACATCCAGTTGCTGCTTGATAAGCGACAACTGAACGCTATTAAATTGGACGGTGTGGATAAGTTAAGTTGTCTAAAGTTTATATGCATCGCATAACACACAATCAAAAGCTTTTTTGAATCGATGCTTGTAAAACACGTTTGAGAAAGAAATTATAAATAACCCGCGAACAGAAGAGATTGTTTCCGAAGTTCTTTCTTCTTCTTCGAAAATTTCGTAAAACTTGATTCTCAGTAGAACCTGCGAACAGATGTGAGGTGAAATCCGTTTCTTCTTCCTTCTTGCACCATAAATACATCAAGGAGGTTGAAAGCTTGTAGTTCCCAAACGCTGCTGTGGAACGTATTTACTGTGGAAGAAGAAGAAGAAACGAATTTCCCAATCTGCAGGGTTTCTAAACTTCAGGTTCATTCCTAAACTTTGGTCTTTTCTTAATCGTAAACTTATATCCATATTAACTGATCTATATTCGCATTCACACATTTTATATTTCCTTTTACTTGTGATTGTAAATATGTCAGCTGATGAATTGGTCTAGTTGGGTTTTACTTTCATTATATTAAGACCCTTTTTCCTCGAATTTTCTATGGTTGCACTCTAGGGTATTGGTCTAGGTGGGTTTCTATTTCATTATAGTAATTTTCTTGTTCTCTATTTTCCTTAAATAATTTGATAAATCTGCACTCAAAGGGTTTCATTTTAAGATGTTGACAGTGAAATAGATCGGTGTGACTACTAAGTTTGCTCAATCGAAAAGCGCTTAAGGAAATTAGGTGATAGTGAATCTCTAATTCCAAGCAACTTGCCAAGTCTTTGACATGGGAATAGCAGAACACAAAAAGGGTATTTTAATCATTCGATCGATATGCTGGGTTGAAGCTTTTAAATGCGCTGAGGAGAAATAAAATAGTAAGATTAGTAGTAGAGAGAAAAGGTCATTCTGGGTGAGTAGTTCTAGAAGTCTGTCATAATTTTAATGGGTCGGGAATTTCTCTATTGTGATCATTTTCATGTCTTATAAAATTAAATGCTTGCAGGAACACTACCGAACGGGTTCACTTTTGCCACAATAATTACTTCTTGCTCAGGTGCTTGTGGCTTAAACGATGGGAGGCAAATCCACTCTCTTGTAGTCAAGAGGAATTTTGAACCACACATCTTTGTTGGGAGCTCATTTCTTGACTTGTATGCCAAAGCTGGTAGAATCCATGAAACACGAGAAATCTTTGATAGGTTGCCTCAAAGGGATGTTGTTTCTTGCACTGCAATCATTGCTGGATATACTGAACTAGATCTTGATGAAGAGGCATTAGAATTATTCAGCCAGTTACAGAAAGAAGGGATGGAATCAAATTATGTTACCTATGCTAGTGTTTTAACTGCTTTATCTGGGCTTGCTGCATTGGATCATGGCCGACAAGTCCACAACGGGGTCCTCCGCTCTGAACTGCCATCTTATGTATTTTACAAGAATTCTCTTATTGATATTTACTCAAAATGTGGAGGCCTCACTTATTCAAGAAGGGTTTTTGATGGGATGTCTGAGAAAACTGTATTCACATGGAATGCAATGCTCGTTGGGTATGGTACGCATGGGCTAGGAAGAGAGGTTGTCGAACTTTTCAGATTGATGAGGAAAGAAAATGAGGTCCAGCCTGATAGTATAACTTTCATGGCAGTTATTTCAGGTTGCAGCCATGGTGGGTTGGTTGATGAAGGGTTGAGTATTTTTGAAGAAATGATTAGTGCAGAAAATGGAGTTGAGCCCGATATAGAGCATCATGGATGTGTTGTTGATTTGTTTGGACGTGCTGGACGAGTTCACAGGGCTTTGGCCTTCATGGAACAGATGCCATTTATACCAACTGCAGCTATTTGGGGTTCACTTTTGGGGGCATGTAGAGTTCGTGCTAATGTAACTGTTGAAGAATATGTGGCTCGATGCCTTTTTGATATTGAGCCACAAAATGCTGGAAACTATGTTATTCTCTCAAATTTATATGCTTCTGTGAGGAAGATGGGAAGATGTGACCATGCTGAGGCAGTTGATGATGGAAAAGTCTGTGACAAAGGAGCCCGGGCGAAGCTGGATCAAGCAAGGGCGGATGATACATAGTTTTCACGCCAGTGATTGGTCCCACGCTAGAACGGAAGAGGTAGCTGCCAAGGTGAATGAATGATGAGCAGAAGGAGAGGATACTTCTTGGCCCCAGTGATAAATTGGCGCTGGCATTTGGGATGATTGGTACTCCTCCAGGGCTTCCTATCGGGATCATGAAAAATCTCCGTATCTGTGTGGATTGTCATAATTTTGCCAAGTATCTATCCAAAGCTTACTTAAGAGAAGTATCTACACTACAAGAAAGTAGGTCTATAGCGGCGTTCTTAAACGCCGGCGTAGCTATATTAAACGCTGACAAATTGATACACCGGCGTTTCCTCAAACGCCGCATAAAGCCGCTAAAGGCAACGTAGCTAACGAACCACGGCGTTTCTAGCAAACGCCTGTGTATGTGACTATGCACCTGCGTTTCTTAACAAACGCCAGTATATTGAAATCATTACTGGCGTTTTTAACAAACGCCGGAAGATTTCGTGAAACTTTCACACGGACCGGCGTTTGATGAGAAACGCCGTTTACAAAACCTATAACGGCGTTTCGTCCAGAAACGCCTTTTATATACCTGGTGGTAATACGGCGGCGCTTACTAGAAAACGCCGCATATGTTTTTTTTTTTAAATTTCAAATCCATTTCTTTATCGTCACAGCTGTAATCTATGAAAACAAAATTAAAATGGACAATATAAATTTAAATTATCTATATTTAATATCAAGAAAAATTAAAAACACTTACTAAAGTATATCAAGAAATTGATGACCAAAAACATCAAGCATTAAGTACCAAATCATTCAAGAATACAAATAAAATATGTTTCTTCTTTATATTATCTCACTGCAGCTTCCTTGACTCCTATTTTTCAATTATCTATCTTCTTAAAATGGTAACCTCTTCACGACAATGCTTCCCTTCCCTTCTTGACCCAGTCTGGCTTCCAAATGCTAGCGTTAGTGTTCCACCAAGTTTTCTGGAAAACAGCTACAAAATGATTAGTAGTGGTGATAGAAAACCTTCAGTGATCAAGCCTTAAGTGGTGATCCCTTTGCAAAAACTAAGTCATGATTTCTACAATTAGAAAACATGTATAATTGTGGAAGCACAAGTGGTTTGTGCAAGCATTACACTGATCAAAGTCATAAAAATAGAAGAAAGTGTCATGGGTCTTTTGGCCCTCCCATTGGTCATCATAGGATAACTCAGTCTATTAATGCCCTTTCAACTGCAGTGAAACTTCTTGTTAGTATCGTGGTTTTTTTCACCCTCCCATTGGTCATCCTATGACAATAACTTTGTGATAATCTGATATACTATGAAATCATTCATTTGATACACACACATGAACTGTGGGTCTTGTAAAGAAGCTTAGGATGGACAAGGCATGAAGGAGTTCTCATTTTGAACTTTCATGGCAAACGCATCTTAGAGAGTTATACCTGATTGCTCTCACAAACAAAAGTGCAAGTTGCAAACCAAAAGAAATGTACAGGGAAAGCCCACCATTACCAGGCCTGATAAGGTACCATTCCTCTAAAGGCAACTACAATACTGTATATTAATAGGCATGCATGGCTTCACAAAAGCTGTCACAGAGAAACGAGAGAAACTGTTCGGATGATGAACTATACTAGAATTATATCAGTTCTTATTTTGTTTAGGTAGAAGTTGATATCTCCCAATTGGGAGAATTTAAAAGGTTCATCGACTTCTGTGCTTCAATAGTGTTGAATGTCTCTGAACACTTCGCTTTATTGAATGTCCCCAATAAATGTTTGATATGAATGTTCACGATTGTTTTCTGCTGTCCTATCTTCTTCTTCTTTGAGAAATAATGAATAATTTATCAAAGAGAAAGAGAGATGCATAGACAGAAGGTATGACCGAATCCCTAAAGTGGCTAAAGATAGCAAACACTACAAGAAAGTAGGTCTATGGCGGCATTTTTATAGCGGCGTTTCGTATTAAAAGCAGCTATTGATTATAAATAGCGGCGTTTTTTAATAAACGCCATCGTAGGGAGTGTACAAAGCGGCGTTCGCTACGCAACGCAGTCGTAGGTAGGGTATACAGCGGGGTTTTTTAATAAACGCCGTTGTATGATCTGAACACAACGTCATTCGCTACAAAACGCCGTCATAGGTCACATACACAGTGGCGTTTGGTATAAAATGCCGTCGTAAGAGACATACAAAGCGGCGTTTAATACCAAATGTCGTCGTAGGTCATATACAAAGTGGCATTTACTACAAAACGCCGTCGTAGTTCGTATACATAACGGAGTTTGTTAAGAAAGGCCGTCATAGGGTCCTTCTAATTCCTGCTTCCCCGTCCCGTGCTTTATTTTGTTTACAATAAGAGGGACATTGCTGCGTTTGTTTGAAAACGTAGGTATGAACTATATATAAATATGGCGTTTGTATAACCAACACAAACGCAGCTTTTGATCAGGTGCACGGCGGCGAAAACGCAGGTATGGAACAAATACCCATGAACCCATATTTTTATCTTCGCGCCTTTTTTCCCCACACCTCAATTGATTTTCACCTTGCCTCTCAATTTCCTTCTTCTTCACTAAAATTTGCCCTAGCTGAGTCTCTTTCTCTCAATCTTTCTCTCTCCTTATATATATATTTTTTATTTTATTATTATTTTTTTTATGATGTTAGTTACAGGTTTGAATAAGAGAGATCGTGGAAGTCCAAAGTCCTATGCCTGAGCCAGAAACTGAAAAACTCACTGGGTGATTTTGTCCCTTTTACAAACAAGGCAAGCTGATTATTTTCTTTTTTGGTTAGTTCTGCTCCATCCCTACCTATTATTAGGTTTTTGTTCTGTTTTAGATTGGTTAGTATCAATAGGTTTCGATATGATTTGTCAAAAACTGATACTGAACCTTACCTTTAGAGGGTTCTAGTTTTTTTTTTTTAGGTAGGTAAAGGGTTCTAGTTCCTCTCTCTGTTTTCGTCAATAGTCCTCTGCAATGATGTAGAAGATCTGGAGCCGTAGGATAAGAAGTCTAAGCACCTAGTTGTCTAGAAAGCGGCGTTTCCTACAAAAAGCCATCATAGGAAGTCTATGAAATTAAATTTTCACTTCCCGCGCCCCATCCCCGCACTATTAGATATAATTACATTGCTGCGTTTGTTTGGAAACACAGCTATTCATTGCAGCGTTTGCTATGAAACGCCGGTACGGAACGAAATCCCGCCACGAACCCATTATTTTTCCCTTCGCGCCTTATTCTTCTCTGTTATTTTTCATTTTTTTCAGTTTTGCGCCTTTATCCGAACTTCTCGGCTGAGCCCTAACTAATTATCTTTCTCTCAAACTCTCCTTCGTCTCTCCTTCGTCTCTCCTTCTCTCAGCTCTCGCCCTAACTATATTCCTGCACCCTCCATTCTCGCTGAATAATCTCCTTAATCGATTCTCTCCTTCTCTCAGCTCACTCAATCGATAGAGAACCTGCGCCTGTTCTCTATCGATTCTCTCCTTAATCGATTCTCTCCTTCTTTCAGCTCTATCAATCGGTTCTCTCCTTGCTCTCGCCCTAACTATATTCCTGCACCCTCCATTCTCGCTGAATAATCTCCTTAATCGATTCTGTCCTTCTCTCAGCTCACTCAATCGATAGAGAACCTGCGCCTGTTCTCTATCGATTCTCTCCTTAATCGATTCTCTCCTTAATCGATTCTCTCCTTCTTTCAGCTCTATCAATCGGTTCTCTCCTTGGAAGCCACAGGAAATACTGGAGACCAGAGAAGGGGAAGCCTCTGAGCCTACGCTTGCGCCATCATCAGTCGATTCTCTCCTTGGAAGCCACAGGTAATCCTTGATCCAGTATGAGTCCTCTGTCTCTCTCTCTCTCATCTGTCGATTATCTCTCTTTTACAAGAATTTTTTTGGCTGAACAATCTTCCGGGATTGTATTTGCAAACGAATGTATTCTGGGTTTTGGAGAGTAGGCGGACAGATTTCTCTTAGTCGTAATTGTAATTTTCAGAATTCTGTATTTTAGTGAGTTCTTGATATTTTTATGGTTTTGTATTGTGGATAACATATAGGTAATTTGTGGAATTTTACAATATAAATGATTACCTTCCCTGAAGCAGTGTGTTATTTTGAACTTTATTTTCTGTAGACCTGGTTGAGTAGCTCTCCATATTTGGGTAAAATTCCATGGAATTTTCTTTGTCAATATGGCTGTAACCACTGCTTGAGAATCACATTCCATCCATACCTGTGTCAGTCAGTCCCATTCTCAATGCTTCTTGAATTCCACGTACTGCACTATGGAGCTCAGCTGCAAAATTAGAGCAAATACCAATGTATCCTGCATAAGCAAAAATCACCCTACTCGATTCATCTCGTATAATTCCTCCAGAGCCAGCTTCACCTGGGTTTCCCAATGCACATCTGTCAGTGTTAATCTTATGCCAATTTCTCATGGGGGGAATCCAAAGGACTTCTTTAATTTCTTCGGTTCTGCCCAAACCTGTCTTGAGTTTGAAAGTTCTCGCAATCAGCAAATCTTCCAAAGAGGATACACAACATAGTTTCCTCATTGACAGTTCTCGTATTGACTCTGCTACCAACTTCATTGCTTCAAACAGGGTTGGAGTAATATTTGAATAGCAGCTCCTGTTTCTTATCATCCAGATAGTATTCAGTACTATAAACATGCTTGGCATCCATATGTCTTTCATGTGGATTGTTTTTTTCTTTCTCTAGCACCAAGACTACAACGTATTTGGTAATAATCCCTCTCTCCACTCAACTTTAAAAACAGCTGTCAGTTTTCTCCATATGTGAATGGTGAACATGTTGGAACATCTCTATGTGTTTCCTACAAAGAAAACACCTCATTGGTATGTTTACATTAAAAAAAAAAAAAAGATTTCAGATATTGTTTACTCCCCCTTCCCCTTTCTACAATCTGATTTACTTCCCCCTTTTCCTTTTCTATACTCGATTTTTTGTTCTCGAAAAGATTTGACCTCTCGAGTTAATACTTACATGTCATGGTTATTTCTGCAGAAGTAGGCATGAGTTTTATACTCAACCAGAGTTTCTGTGAATCTGAACTGTTTGTATCAAGCTATACATTTTGTCCTTAGTCTGTTCAATTCATCTGTTTTAGTGATACTAATCTCTCCCCCATCTGTTTTAGTGATCCTGGTTTTGCCAATCAAGTTTGGTTCTTCTAGTTGGGACTACTTGTTGCATTAAGGTTGTAAGAACCGTGCTTTAAAACCCGGTTTAACCATGGTTTTATGCGATGGCAGGTGCCCCAATCATAACCGGACCGGAAAGCGAAGCCGGGCAAGGGACCGCGCAAGAAGGCGGGTGAAGAACCGGTCATTTTCAGGTACGAAAAATGTGTAAAATTGGCTAAGTTCATACCGGTCTCACCCATACCGGTCTCACCATACCGGATGCAATATCCTCCAACCGGTATGGCATACCGGTCTCACTATACCGGTCTCGCTATCCTGCGACCGGTATGTGCGAGACCGGTATGTGTTCGGAGCTGTGTTTCTCCCAAAAATGGAAACTTAAAGTTTCCATATGAGGGGGGAGCGTGTTTTGGACGGCCTCCCTCTATTAATAGAGGGGGAGACGCTCCGTGAACCCCTTTGTTCTGAGAAGGAGTTGAGGGTTCAAGGAGGTTGACGCCGCCAAGGAAGGAGCTGTCGGTGGAGGAACTCGCCGCCAACTGACAACCGCTACCGGTAAAGTGCTCTATCCTTCCTGTAGGGTTGTTTATCGGATCGGAGCCGCGAAGCGGCGTGAGATCTGATGGAAAATGCTTAGATTCATTTCGTCTTTATTTCGGATCTGGTTGGTTTTTGGTATTCTAGCCAAGATCCATAGGACCCTTCAGAGACTGGACCTTAGCAGAAGATAGGTGAAACCTTAGGGAGCTACCGTGGAGACCTCGATCTCAGAAAATCACGCCGTAGGGTATATCCTTGGGAAAATCCCGCGGTATGGGCCGCGGTGTATACCGCTGGCACCATACCGGTCGCACTCAGCCGGATCCGAGTGAGACCGGTATGTGTGCATCCGGTATGCATACCGCCGGCACCATACCGGTCGCACTCAGCCAGATCCGAGTGAGACCGGTATGTGTGCATCCGGTATGCATACCGCCGGCACCATACCGGTCGCACTCGGGCCAGATCCGAGTGAGACCGGTATGTGTGCATCCGGTATGCATACCGGTCTCACCCATACCGGTCTCACAGGTCTCACCATACCGGTCTCACTATCCTGCGACCGGTATGTGCGAGACCGGTATGCGTTTTGAGCCCTGTTTGTCTGGGAAAGCCAGGTTTTGGCTTCTAAAACTCTAATAAATGGAAATTAACATGAAAATATGGTTGTGTAGGACTTATATGTGAAACTTCTGACGCCGAAAAGGATTAACACCACGTGTCAGGTAAGGGACAAGACCCGAAACTTAAATTAAAGATTTAATAATAAACCTTAGAGAGCTCTTTAATTTTCTGTATCAAATTATATGCTTGTTTGATGGATTGTGCATATCACATGTCATGTAGTGAAATTCTATTTGATTTATCTGTTCATGCATTTCATATGCTAGGTGTGATGGATGTTAGACATGTGATTGTTTTAGTTGGAGTGTGGAATGGGAAGGGCCGGGGGCCTGGGATCATTCCTCACTCCGACGCCTTTCAGTAGCACCTTATCTTAGCATGCTTGGTATGGGTGGGGTATCAGGGGGAGGTTATGGCAGGTGGTCTCCGATGTTGACGTTGATCTGGCCGCAGTGATGTGGCATGGTGATCTCCGATGTCGACGTTGACCTGGCCATGACGCTCTAGCTCTATCCTTATGCCATAGGGAGCGATGTTGGGATAGGGCCTACTTGCGTATAGTTCCATCTTGGTATGCTTGTTGCGGGTAGGGTATCGGTGGGGAGGTGAGGTATTGTGGTCTCCGGTCTGGCTCGCACGCTCTAGCTCTATCTCTATGCCGTAGACGGCTGTACTAGGATGGAGCCTACTTGTATTGACATCTAGGACTGGTTAGAAACGGAACCCACTTGCAAGCCCTTGCCAATAGGGGTTTAGGTATTGGTACGGTATGGGGTATCAGGAGGAGGACGTGGGATTGTGGTTCATCCTGCCCGCCAGACTCGAGTCCTATCTCCATACCGGAGTGAGTGATGTGGGGCAACAGTAGTAGTGTGGTAGGAGCCTGACTATTGGGTGTGCCCACACTCTCGTGCATGGAGGTGCGGTGGCCGCCAAACCTTACCATAGCACAATTGCAAGTTATACCTGGCCCAAAGTGTAATGTTAACTCATGCATGTGGATGTTGCATTGGTCTTGTGCTTTACTGAGCTGTGTGGTAGCTCACCCCGATATATATATCTCTTTTCAGATTTGGATGCAGGGTATACGGTGGAGGACTACGTGACCGCCCCAGCCTACGGTGCGATGGCTGCTCTGGAGACACAGAGTGTGGAGGACGAGCATGATGCGTTATGCGAGTGCTCCTTCTGTGTCTTTCCTCTTTGATTTGATTATTTTTAATTTAAAGCCTTGTAAATAAATATTATTTAATTCTGACGGATGATGGAATAACTGGATTAATTATCTTAATTTATTATTTAGTTCAGCTCATTGATATATTATTTCCGCTGCTAGTATTACTCTGGTTTTTGATGGTTTGCTCAGGGATGATTGGTTGACACGGTCTTTCGAGATCCTGGTGTGAACCGTGGTTTATTACCGGTTCACTCACACTTCGGGTTCAGCCGGAATTGGGGTATGACAACTTGGTATCGAGCCCTAGGCTCTGTCCGACTAATCATTCTTGACCATCCGTGTCCAATGAGTCGAGTTAGGAAAAATTAATAAAATATTAATAAGAACACACCATAAGCTTGTTTGATGCCTGAGACATAAGAAAGATTGCATAACATACTAATAATGAAGAGAAATTTTAAGCACTGAAGTTTTAAACAATACCAACTAACTCTTTTACTATGAGAACATAAATAAATACAAAGTGTACTACAGAGTACGGTCCACAGGTCGGACGGTTACTCTATTAACAAAATAAAACGCGTAAACATCAAGCAAAATTCTAATCGGGCTATGGTGGAGTAGCGGGCCTGGATGGGACTGGGTCTGTTATATCATAGTCTCGCTCGTATACCTCCCCGAGCCGGTGGACCTGGTCCCGAGTGACCCGTAAGGCTGCGTGCCAGCGCCCCAACTCCCCGACCCATCTCTCGCCGTGAGACCGGGGATGTCTCTCCGAGTATCTAGGATGACTCTCTGGGTGTCCCCGAGCTCGGTGAGCATGCGAATCGAAAGGTCCGAAGATGAAGGGGGTGGAACAGAGTCGGCATGCGCCTAGCCGATCTAGGAACTGGAGCGGGTCTAGAAGTGCCAGCACCCGTAGGGTTTGTAGAGGGACGTGGTGGTGCCGTAGTCGACGTGTACCCCGCTGGTTCGAGAATGGGATCGGACCTAGATGTACCGGGGTCCGACGGCCCGGAAGACTCTACCGTTGGTGAATGCCGAGGTGCGGGTACCGGGATGTCCTCCATGTGGGTGTCCTCATCGTCCCCCATCTCGGCGACATCTGCCGCTTCGACCGCCGCCGCGGCAAGAGCCGCATGGTTTCTGGCCGGGAGGGGACGAGCCTGTAACTCCTCATCACCGAGCTCTAGGACGTCCATCCGCATCTTGTAGATGGCCTCAAGATCAATATCCGAGTTCATGGTCACCTCCCTAGGTGTCTCTCCCCGCATACCGACACCCAAACGCCGTAGAAGTGCCGTAATCAACCTACCATATGGAAGATTACCCGACATATCGGGCATCGCCGCAGTGATCATAACCCGCATGATCGGGTAGGGCGCACAAACACGGTACTGGAGGCCACGCCGTATGTAATGAACTCGGGTCAACCGAGATACCTCTCCATAATGCCCACTCGAGGGACGATATTATGCTGAATGATCCGGCAATATAGGCGAGGTAAGGGATAAAGATTTGAAGCCGACATAACCCGTCCCGGTATTAGTATCTGCGCGGCTATCATCGCCCGGTGTACTCATCAAGGTACCCTTTGACCCCGGGGGGCATAGTAAACAAGGTGGGGGAGGCGTGCTGCTCATTGTGTTTGATGGAACGTCTCCTTGAAGTGTGGAATATAAATAACCTGTGAAATCAAGAAATTGTAACGGTTAGTATTAAATTTTGAGAAATTTCGGCAGAGTAACGGCTGTAAATGGTGTAAAAGCCTCGAACTCACCCAAAAGTTTGGGGAGGAGGACTTATGTAACCCCCGCTCTCTTCCATCAAACCAAATTTAGGCATATCAGGTGAAAAATTGGGAGAAATCAAGCAAATTCAAGAAAATCGAAATTTTTCCCAAAACCTAGGTTAAAAATCGATTTTTGTTGATTTCTTGCAAACCAACCGATGGAACTCCAAATAGGTTGAGGGGTTTCACTCAGAGGGACCCCAAGAACCTTTTCCAAGCAACAATAAGAGTTTTCCACGGTTGGAATTCCTCGATTTGAGAAAAGTTAGGTTTTGGGTAAAAAGACGATGTAAAAATCATCTAAAGAGGAAAGGGAGAAGAAGCTTACCTTTTTAGTCGACGTGGAGACTCTTGCAAGAGTGAGAACCGATTCTTAGGACTCCGGATGCACTGTAGCAACTCGGAGAAGCGGAGAGAAATCGCCACCGGAGAGAAACCAAAGAGAGAATGAGGAAAAGACAAGAAAAATCGCGATTTTTAAAGAGATTTTTCGTCGTTTTTTGGTATACCGGTCGCACTATCCCGCGACCGGTACCTCCTCCGGTACCGCGGCGACCGGGTACCGCTGTGGAGGTATACCGGTCGCACTATCCCGCGACCGGTACCCCCCCTGCGGTACCGTGCGACCGGTACCTGCTGTGAGGTATACCGGTTGCGCTATCCCGCGACCGGTACCTCCCAGCGGTATGGTCCGACCGGTACCTGCTGAGAGGTATACCGGTTGCGCTATCCCGCGACCGGTACCTCCCAGCGGTATGGTCCGACCGGTATGGAAAAAGGGGTTTTTCTCCCCGAAAGTCCAGTACCTTGCCATGAAACCCCAGAGGTATTGGGATTGTACAAATTGATATCAAAAACTTTATGAACGGAGGGTTTTTCGACCCTATGACGGTGTAAGTTGGTGATAAGAGGGTTATCGGGTAAAGTTGAAAATTTAGCCTGATTACTTTCTGTTACTCTTTCTCTTCCTTGCCACTCTTGTTAAATACTAGATGCACATGTTGAGGCTATAAATTGTTGGGATACATTTTTCTAAATTGCTCCATGTGTTTTGATGTATTCAGGTTCTTACAAGGTAGAGTAAAGTACAATGGCAAGAGGTAATGGTCGTAGGTTTCCGCGCAGACGTCATCGCTCAAGGACGCCTGCGGTAGACAGGAGTTCAGGTGCAGAGAATTCTGAAGGGCAAGAAGAGAGGATAAGTGGGGAAGAGCAGAACCCCCTGAACGCATCTGAGAATTTAAGGCAGGCGAGTGAAGAGTCGCCATTCCAGGGGCAGCCATCTTCAAGCTCCGAAACAAAGATGAAAAATTTCATGTCTAGTATGGCGGCACAGCAAAAGAAGTTCTTCGAAGAGATAACCAAAATGCTCAGACCACCTGAGCCCGTACCGACACCTACGAAGTGCCGGTCACCGGTGCGGGAAATGTTCAAGCAACACTGTGGGGGTAAACACAGCACCTGGAATACCAAAACAGCAAGAACCACCCGTCACCGAGCCTCACCCGGTTACCGGCACACCAAGATGTAATCGGGACCATGGAGGGTATCGGGGACGTACCGGGGTCCATATCCGAGTGCACACTATGGTGGCTATCCGGGGAGGCGGTCGGGGTGGCTACGCTTATCAGCCACGGTGGTATGGACAGGCGCCGTATGCTCGTAACAGCCTTGCTAAGGCAGTGGATGGATTCTTGAAGCTTAAACCACCCACTTTTACAGGGAAGTCTGGAAAAGCACTGTGGCCAGCACAGTGGATAGCAGAGATGAAGAAAAATTTCAGATTGTTGGACTGCCAGGATGAAGACAAGGTCTTGTATGCTACTCATATGTTGAAGGAAGAGGCCAATGGGTGGTGGAATTCTATTCGAAGATACTTGGAAACCAAGCACCAGGTTATCACCTGGCCTATATTCAAAGAGTCATTCTTCGACAAGTAATTCCCCAGGGGAGTTTCCGTGACCGGATGGAGAGGGAATTCCTAAATCTACAGCAATCACGGATGACCGTAGAGGCGTATCGGCCAGAAGTATGAGGAGTTGTTCTTCTTCGCTCCCACCAAAGATGCAAGAGGAAGAGACTAAGACTCACCGTTTTACCATGGGATCGGGGCACCATCAGAGAACATGTTATAGGTCGAGGTTTGGTCATTTACAATGACGCCGTACAGGTGGCCCGTGTCATTGAGTCAAGCCAGAGGGACAGCTTTGTGGCCCAGAACAGAGGTTTGAAGAGGCCGAATACCGAATTCCAAGGTGGAGGCGGACGAGGCAACAGGCCATATCGTCCATTCAGGCCACAAGTTAGTACCATACCTCCCAAAGCAGCTCCTGCAATGGCCTCGCAAGCAACGGGGCCGGCCCCTAACGTCAAGTGCTACAACTGTCAACAAGTGGGGCACTATGCCAGATCATGCCCACAACCCAAGAAGGAACAGCAGTTGGGCAAGGTATATGCCGTTACTACTGAGGAGGCAGCCGCATCACCAGATGTGGTTACAGGTATTATTTTACACTCCCTCCTAAATTGTTGCATTACTTATTTAAAGCTAAAAGGAAATTTTACAACCTCAGGAACAGTAAATATAGCAGGGATACCTGCAAGGGTCCTGTTTGACTCTGGGGCCACTCATTCATTTGTCTCAGTATCCTTCGGGAAAGGGCTTGGACATCCCATCAAGACCTTACAACCAAGTCTAATAGTTCGGTCACCAATGGGGATCGAGGTGGTATTAGAAGACTATTATGGACCTTGCCCAGTGTGTATTGAGGGGCGAGAACTTGAAGCCAATTTAGTCCAACCGAGATGTCAGATTTTGATGTTATTCTGGGAATGGACTGGTTAGCTAAACACTCAGCAAACCTGCTATGTGCTGAGAAGAAGTTGATGCTCAAGGACAGCGATGGGAATGAGTTTCAGTTCAAAGGGGTTAAGCTGCCAAGAAAGAGGAAGCTCATACTCTCAGCCCTAAAAGCAAAGAGGTGCTGAAAGAATTAAAAACCCAACTGCAAGAACTTTTGGACAAGGGGTTTATAAGACCAAGCATCTCACCTTGGGGAGCACCTGTGCTCTTTGTGAAGAAAAAGGATGGCAGTGTGCGCTTGTGCATGGACTATCGAGAGTTGAACAAGCTCACTATCAAGAACAGGTACCCACTACCTAGAATAGATGACTTGTTTGATCAGCTACAAGGTTCAAGTGTGTTTTCAAAGATTGACCTGAGGTCTGGGTATCACCGACTAAAGATTAAGGACTCGGACATTCCAAGGACACGGTATGGACACTACGAGTTCCTTGTGATGTCCTTTGGATTGACTAACGCACCGGCATCATTTATGGAACTAATGAACCGAGTATTCCATGACATGTTGGATACATCGGTTATAGTTTTCATTGATGATATCCTTGTATACTCCAAGGACCATGAGACGCATGCAGTGCATCTCAGAGCCGCATTACAGAGACTGAGGAAAGAAAAACTGTATGCAAAATTCAAGAAGTGCGAGTTACGGTTAGATGAAGTGGCCTTCCTTGGTCACGTGGTGTCATCGAAGGAATCAAGGTAGACCCCAAAGCAAGATTTCAGCCATAGTCAATTGGGAGGCACCGAAAAACGGTCGCTGAAATTCGTAGTTTCCCGGGCTTGGCTGGATACTACGTAAGGTTTGTGGAGAACTATTCCAAGATTGCTGTTCCACTCACCAAGTTAACCAAAAAGGGGCAGAAATTCATATGGTCGGATGAGTGCGAGAAATGTTTCCAGACGTTGAAAGCAAGGCTGGTATCGGCACCTATACTGACAATTCCAGCTCCAGACCGCCCATTTACGCTGTATACAGATGCTTCGTGTCCGGGACTGGGTTGTGTGCTGATGCAAGGCGAAAGGGTGATAGCTTATGCCTCAAGACAGCTAAAGGAGCATGAAAAGAACTACCCTACGCATGACCTAGAGTTGGCAGCAGTCATTCATGCCATCAAGACGTGGAGGCATTACCGTATGGTGAGAAGTTCCGGATTAAGTCCGACCACAAGAGCCCGACGTATCTGTTCACCCGTAAGGAATTGAATATGAGACAGAGGAGATGGTTAGAGTTGCTCAAGGACTATGACCGTGATATCCAAAGTATCACCCCGGTAAGGCCAACATAGTAGCTGATGCACTAAGCGGGAAATGGGCATCGAACCCCGAAGCGGGACCAAGTACTAATGCAGCATTGGGCGCCGCTGTTTTCGAAACATCGGGGACGAAGAGCAACACCTTATTGAGTCAAGTGATGATCCCATTGAGCAAGGGTTGATACACAAGTTTACCTTAATGTTTGCAGCATTAAGGATTTTGCCCGACCTGAAGGAGGAATTAAAAGCGCGTTTTACGAGACCCATACCTCGGGACGGTTCAAGAGGATTTGGAAAAGGGTCGAGTCAATCATGACTTTACACTTGATGCGGACAAGGTACTCGGATATCGTGGGCGTTTGTGCATACCGAGGATGAAGATCTGGAAATCCGAATCGAATTATGTTGGAAGCTCACGCCACTCCATATTCAATACACCCCGGCAAAGACGAAAATGTACCACGACTTGAAAAGGTTGTACCGGTGGAGGGGAATGAAAGCCGATGTGGCTCGACATGTATTCCAATGCTTAAACCGCCGCCAAGTCAAGGCGGAAAGACGAGAGACCCGCGGGACTACTACAACCATTGCCGAGCCCGCGTGGAAATGGGATTGTATTACCATGGACTTCGTCACCGGTCTACCCATGACTCGAGGTCGGTGAATGCAAGTATGAGTAATTGTGGATCGCCTAACCAAAACCGCTAGATTTATCCCCGTCGGACCCCAAGTATACCATGGACAAGTTGGCAAGGTTATATGTGGACAACATAGTCGGACTCCATGGGGTCCCGAAAGTATTGTATCCGCGAGAGACCCCCGCTTCACATCCGGGTTCGGGAAGGACTGCGGAAGGCAATGGGAACGAAATTGAAGTTTAGCACAGCCTTCCACCCTCGAGACGGATGGTCGGTCAGAAAGGACCATCCAGATTTTAGAAGACATGCTTCGGGCATGTGCTATTGACTTCAAGGGGGGCTTGGGATGAGAAGCTATCTCTCATTGAGTTTGCCTACAACAACGGTTACCGGGCCCACGATCCGGATGGCCCCATACGAGGCTTTGTATGGTAAGAAATGCCGGACACCTCTATTATGGGATGAAGTCGGTGAGAGAAGAATCGTTGGACCTGAATTTGTAGAAGAAACCCGCAAGGCGGTGGATCAAATTAGAAGCCGGGTAAAGACAGCTCGGTGCGTTAGAAGCACTATGCCGATAATGACGGCGAGATCTTGAATTCATGGTAGGTGATAAGGTGTTTTTGAAGATATCACCGGTCGCGAGGCCTAGGCGGTTCGGCATAAAAGGAAAATTGTGTCCAAGATATGTGGGGCCCTATGAAATTCCGTCCCGGTGCGGCAAAGTGGCCTATCAACTTGCATTGCCGCCGGCAATGTCTAGCGTCCACGATGTTTTCCATGTGTCCCTACTCGAAGAAGTATGTGCGAGATCCTTCGCATATCCTTGTTGCTGATCCTCCGAGTTGACGAAGATTTAACCTTTGAGGTAGTGCCAATCCAACTCCTTAGCAGAAAGGTACAACATCTTCGAAGGCGGGATATCTACTATGTCAAGGTGCTTTGGAAAAGTCAGGACGTAGAGGAAATTACTTGGGAAGAGGAGGATGCCATGCGAAAAGAATACCCCCATCTTTTCGACTCCGAAGGTACGCACAATTTCGGGGACGAAATTCTTTTAAGGGAGGGGGAATTGTAAGACTTGCATACAAATTTCGGGGACGAAATTTTTTTTAGGGTGGTAGAGTTGTAAGAACCGTGCTTTAAAACCCGGTTTAACCATGGTTTTATGCGATGGCAGGTGCCCCAATCATAACCGGACCGGAAAGCGAAGCCGGGCAAGGGACCGCGCAAGAAGGCGGGTGAAGAACCGGTCATTTTCAGGTACGAAAAATGTGTAAAATTGGCTAAGTCCATACCGGTCTCACCCATACCGGTCTCACCATACCGGATGCAATATCCTGCAACCGGTATGGCATACCGGTCTCACTATACCGGTCTCGCTATCCTGCGACCGGTATGTGCGAGACCGGTATGTGTTCGGAGTTGTGTTTCTCCCAAAAATGGAAACTTAAAGTTTCCATATGAGGGGGGAGCGTGTTTTGGACGGCCTCCCTCTATTAATAGAGGGGGAGACGCTCCGTGAACCCCTTTGTTCTGAGAAGGAGTTGAGGGTTCAAGGAGGTTGACGCCACCAAGGAAGGAGCTGTCGGTGGAGGAACTCGCCGCCAACTGACAACCGCTACCGGTAAAGTGCTCTATCCTTCCTGTAGGGTTGTTTATCGGATCGGAGCCGCGAAGCGGCGTGAGATCTGATGGAAAATGCTTAGATTCATTTCGTCTTTATTTCGGATCTGGTTGGTTTTTGGTATTCTAGCCAAGATCCATAGGACCCTTCAGAGACTGGACCTTAGCAGAAGATAGGTGAAACCTTAGGGAGCTACCGTGGAGACCTCGATCTCGAAAAATCACGCCGTAGGGTATATCCTTGGGAAAATCCCGCGGTATGGGCCGCGGTGTATACCGCTGGCACCATACCGGTCGCACTCAGCCCAGATCCGAGTGAGACCGGGTATGTGTGCATCCGGTATGCATACCGCCGGGCACCATACCGGTCGCACTCAGCCAGATCTGAGTGAGACCGGTATGTGTGCATCCGGTATGCATACCGCTGGCACCATACCGGTCGCACTCAGTCAGATCTGAGTGAGACCGGTATGTGTGCATCCGGTATGCATACCGGTCTCACCCATACCGGTCTCACCATACCGGTCTCACTATCCTGCGACCGGTATGTGCGAGACCGGTATGCGTTTTGAGCCCTGTTTGTCTGGGAAAGCCAGGTTTTGGCTTCTAAAACTCTAATAAATGGAAATTAACATGAAAATATGGTTGTGTAGGACTTATATGTGAAACTTCTGACGCCGAAAAGGATTAACACCACGTGTCAGGTAAGGGACAAGACCCGAAACTTAAATTAAAGATTTAATAATAAACCTTAGAGAGCTCTTTAATTTTCTGTATCAAATTATATGCTTGTTTGATGGATTGTGCATATCACATGTCATGTAGTGAAATTCTATTTGATTTATCTGTTCATGCATTTCATATGCTAGGTGTGATGGATGTTAGACATGTGATTGTTTTAGTTGGAGTGTGGAATGGGAAGGGCCGGGGGCCTGGGATCATTCCTCACTCCGACGCCTTCGTAGCACCTTATCTTAGCATGCTTGGTATGGGTGGGGTATCGGGGGAGGTTATGGCGGGTGGTCTCCGATGTTGACGTTGATCCGGCCGCGGTGATGTGGCATGGTGATCTCCGATGTCGACGTTGACTGGCCATGACGCTCTAGCTCTATCCTTATGCCATAGGGAGCGATGTTGGGATAGGGCCTACTTGCGTATAGTTCCATCTTGGTATGCTTGTTGCGGGTAGGGTATCAGGGGGAGGTGAGGTATTGTGGTCTCCAGCCTGGCCTGCACGCTCTAGCTCTATCTCTATGCCGTAGACGGCTGTACTAGGATGGAGCCTACTTGTATTGACATCTAGGACTGGTTAGAAACGGAACCCACTTGCAAGCCCTTGCCAATAGGGGTTTAGGTATTGGTACGGTATGGGGTATCAGGAGGAGGACGTGGGATTGTGGTTCATCCTGCCCGCCAGACTCGAGTCCTATCTCCATACCGGAGTGAGTGATGTGGGGCAACAGTAGTAGTGTGGTAGGAGCCCGACTATTGGGTGTGCCCACACTCGTGCATGGAGGTGCGGTGGCCGCCAAACCTTACCATAGCACAATTGCAAGTTATACCCGGCCCAAAGTGTAATGTTAACTCATGCATGTGGATGTTGCATTGGTCTTGTGCTTTTCGAGCCGTGTGGTAGCTCACCCCGATATATATATCTCTTTTCGGATTTGGATGCGGGGTATACGGTGGAGGGACTACGTGACCGCCCCCTAGCCTACGGTGCGATGGCTGCTCTGGAGACACAGAGTGTGGAGGACGAGCATGATGCGTTATGCGAGTGCTCCTTCTGTGTCTTTCCTCTTTGATTTGATTATTTTTAATTTAAAGCCTTGTAAATAAATAATTATTTAATTCTGACGGATGATGGAATAACTGGATTAATTATCTTAATTTATTATTTAGTTCAGCTCATTGATATATTATTTCCGCTGCTAGTATTACTCTGGTTTTTGATGGTTTGCTCAGGGATGATTGGTTGACACGGTCTTTCGAGATCCTGGTGTGAACCGTGGTTTATTACCGGTTCACTCACACTTCTGGTTCAGCCGGAATTGGGGTGTGACAAAGGTTCTGTCAATCAGGTATGTTTTCTCATTAATTGGTGTGATTTATGTTGTCCCAACCCAGTTTCCCCTTCTTCATTAAAGGTTTGTTGCTTGTAAAGTCTTCCTTATGATTTCTTCCAAAGTGGGATGGATTAACCTCAAAGAGAGGTACTTTTATGCTATTAGTCGTATCCCATTCCATGCTTATCTATTCCCATCCTCCTCTCACCCACATGCATGTACGCATTTAATCCTCTTGCATGCACACTCTAGGTAGACTGAGTGATTTTTAAGCAGTGAATCAGCCTTTTATATTAGGCGTCATTGATGGGTATGATTCCCACATCCCATCCATGGTTCCTAAATGGCGTGGATGAATACCAGGTGGCTGGATAGGTGAACTGCACTCACCTAACACGGGAATAACAGGTAAGGGCCTTTGAACGTCAAACTCAGAACTGAGGGAGATGGGTAGTTTATTGAGGGATTGAAGACTCCATTGTCCATATGTATATGAGGGTCTACCTACCCTTTTGATGTTGATTTCTTTTGGCGCACACTTATCTCATGGAAATCATAAAACGCAGGAGAATAGTTTTAGTAAAGAGTTTTTGTGCTGATCTTCGACACTGATCATCATTATCACCAAACACAATCGATATCTAGTAGAATAACCTTAGATATAAAATCCGAAGAGAAACCACATGAATATGTGCCATAGATGACTAGAATGGAAGCTCTTACGTAATTGACTATATTATTTTGTACAGCCCAAATGATACTTGAGTATTTAGTTAGTTCTTGACTACTAGATGAGATTAATATTGAATATTCAATTGCCTGTCGGTGGAACACTTCTCTTTCCACAAGAACACAATGCACATGTGCACAATACGCTATAAGTCCTTATTTGGGTTCTAAATTCCAATATCTTGGCTTAAATATCTGTCTCTCCCTCCTTCCTCATTGAATTTTCTGAGAGTAATCTGGGATCTTTGAGAGAAGGATGGGCTGCAGAATGAAACTAGTATTTTTGGGTTTTCTTCTTCTGCTCAGCACTTGCATCACAACTGATGGTGCAGTTTCTACAAGTATCATGAAAAAGATCAGAGAAGTGAACAAGAAGGGTCACTACTTAGGTATTGTTGTATCAAACTTTTTTGAGATGAGTCCACTTCTTCAATCTTCAAGCTTTGTAGCAGATGAAAAGCTTCCTTATGTGGATTTTTCAGGTAAGATAACAAAAAAAAAACCTTTGCCCAATCGAAATCCCTATTCAATTAGAAATTAAAGCTTTCATGGGTGGGGACCCAAGATATTCTTTTTCACTTGTAAACCCAGGAAACAAGAAAGAAGAGAGCTTTGATCTCAAATATATATATATATATATATTAAAGAGGTAGATACTTCCTGATATTCATTGCAGCTAAAAGTTATCATCTCATTTTAGCTTTAGCTCTTCTAATTACCTGAGCAGTAGGTTCCATGCTACCATTGAACACTTATTTCTTTTCCTCCAGAAGCTCCAAAGTGCAGCATGTGCAATGATTTCTTCATTTTTTTTTTTTTTATGTTCCCTGCCAATGAATCCCATACATTTCCAACAAGCAAGCAATTTCTCAAGAATTTGAGGCATGAACTGATATTTCAGCTCCCTAAAAGTACACTGTCCAACCTAAAGGACAAAAATACAATAGTATGGATGCACCATTTTGAAAGTTAGTCATCCCTCTACTTAGGAAATCAATGGTGAGTTCCCCTTCCCCAGTATACTTTATGGATGATGTATATACTATTTGGCTTTTTTTGTTCATATGCTTCAGTCACTAGCTTGGATGGTTGCAACCATTCCGGAATTTGATTCATAAATTGATAAAATTCTTCCTGTTTATATGTTTAGTGGCTACATGTTCTCTAGAATATGATGGCAAATGGCTGTATTTTACTTGTTTTTTTACTTTGTTTTTGTTTGTGGATTTTTTTCTAATTTGATTCATAATTTATGTTGTTTCTTTCTTATTTTTTGTTCAGCTTTACTTATCTATACCTCAAAAAGTGATGACTTCAGCATGTTGTAGTGCAGCATCTTGTAGTGTGTAATATGGATTGCTAACTCCTCCTTGTTCGACTTTGGTATGTGTTTATACTTTTTTATGGTGCAGAGCTTCTTGTTGCCAGGCCTTGTATATTATAGGGCAATGGTTATTTTTTCTTCTCGATTGAGGGTGTTGCTTCAAGGACAAATAAAGCTTGACTTATTAAAAAAAACAATGGTGCGCGGTCTTTCGACCTTGGATTCGAAGAGAAAGCTTGCATATGTAAAGCATAAACATGTAATATCGGGGATTTTGAAAGATTTGAAAGCGCGTTCGCAGTAGGAAGGCTTCTCACAGATAAAGGTTAACCTGATGTTGAAGTTATCAAGAGGTTAGTCCTTGTTATACTCACTATTGCTTCTTTTATTGGGATTATTTTCTGCCGGAGAGAGTTCTCCATGCTGTCAGTATGGAGAGAGCCCTCCAAATAAGTTACTTCGGCAGCTACTCTCTCAGTATGAGGGGGAGAGAGAGAGAGAGAGAGAGAGGGCATAGCCTCCGCCATTAGCTTAGAGATACTTTTTCTATTTTCTATTTAATCACATCTTTTTTTCTTCTTTTTTTTATTAAATCTAATAACAGGCTATTCAAGACAATCGATCTGGATTCAGATGGATATTTGTCACGTTCAGAGCTAATAGCGTTGATTATAGGAATTCAATTTGAGGAGATAGATTTTAACAAGGATGATGTTGTTGAAAAATTAATTATTGACTTTGATACAACTCATGATCATAAACTTGATGAGGATGAGTTTGTGAATGGAATCTCAAGATGGATTAATGTAGCCAAGAAATCTGTGGTTTTGGCTCGAACTCCAGGTCCGCACACAACAGACATTATCAATGACTTTCATCAAGTAAGTTTCTGTATGATGTGCTTGGCACTTATCTTAACCGTCTGTATGGCTGTTTGACACCTAAAGTGCATATGGCTTATGCAGCAAATCAAGCAAGAACATTATTTGCTTGGAGATATCAGTGATGAAGCTGCAGAAGCTATGGAGAATTCTAAATGGATTTCCATTAAAGCAGCATCAATGTTGCTACTGGGGACTGTTGTTGCAGCTGCATTTGCAGACCCCCTTCTTGATGATGTTGACAATTTCTCCAGTGCTACAAGTATACCTTCGTTCTTCATCTCATTCATAGTTCTACCTGTCGCTACTAAATCAAGTGAGGCAGTATCAGCATTAATCTTTGCTAGCCGGAAGACAGAGAAAACTGCTTCTTTGACCTTCTCTGAGGTTTGTTACTCTCTCTTTTTGAATTATTCTGTGTGTATATAGGTATTGTCTCCAAAGGGTGCTGTTGTCATAGAACTCCCTAAATATGTGGAACATGAGTATATTAAACTACTTCTGTGGGACTGTCAACCTGCCATTAGGAACTGTTAGTTTAAACTTGTTTTTAGTTAATCAGAGCTGTTGATGTTTGGGAGCGTGTGTGATTATGGTAAGGTTAATGCATCATCCAATTAAATTTGTAAAAATCACCTAAAACTATCTTCCTTTTTGAGAGAATTATCACTGCTAACTGAAAGTTGAAATTCATGATCCCAACACACAGGATTTTAATGTTACTTTGTTGTCTGTGAATCAGTGTGAATTAATTAACTGACTCAGTCAAGGAATCATCTTGTTTTCATGATAGTACAAACATTGCCACTTTCTTTTTCATGCATAGACTCTCCCACCCATAATATATTTGGATGAATAGTGGGATTTATTGATGGGAAGTAAATATATACAGTTGGCCCTTGAGCTGAACAAAATCCACCATCTTAAGCAGTTGAGATTGGCACTACTAGAGTACCAATCTTGGCTTATTAGTCACCAAGCTAGTAGATGGATCTTGTCCTCCACGGGAATGAGATAATCTTACCGGCACCCTAAACCCTGGATTTCCTTGCATGATGAATAAACCTTCAATAGACATTGCTAATGGAAGTAGCCAGTCACATAATGGTAGCAGACTCGCCTTCCAACTCTAAATGCAAGAAGTCCACAATGGATATATGAAATTTACCATCAATTTGTCTAAATGCACCTTTAATGCCATCCCGTCCATATTTCCAAAGAGGCAACCATTAACTATTAAGGCCATGTATTTGAATCCCCTTATTTGATTTTTTGTATTTAAATGTTATCTCTTACTAACTAAAATATGTAAATTGTAATAGAAATATTTCAAATTTGATGGCGATGGCAAGAGATATATTTTAAGTAACTTGGGCCATATGTGGAGTGACTACACGGCGATCCTTAGGAAAAAAAATTGAGAGTTTCCGAAATATAAGAAATGCCCCTCGCCCAATGTTCCCAGTTGAAATTCCAGAAGACCAATGGAAGCATCTCATTGATAGATGGAGCTCTCCTGAATTTGTGGTAATATATTTTTTTAAATAAAAAATACATTGTTATTTCAATGATAGTGGCAATCTTGATATGTTTCCTCTCACCTAACAAGCACCTCAATTTCTAATGTGTGTGATTTATGATAGGCAAAGTCAAAAAAGAATAAAGAATGTAGAAAAAAGCAAAAATTGCCCCACACAGTTGGCCGAACCAGCTTTCCACAAACTAGTCATTTGATGGTAAGTTTTTTACTAACAATTCATTTCTAGTTGTAAAATAAATTGGTTTACCTTACCATTGGACTATTTTTTTCAGAGCCTTGAGATGCCTGATGGTAGACAACCTTTAAGGGTGTAACTTTTTGAAAAAACCCATAAAAAAAAAATGGAAGCTATATAGATCAAGATTCAATGGAAGTTATGGTAAGAGTTTTTATTTTTATTTGTATGCATTGTCGTGTCTTTGTGCAATGTAAGTTATGGTAGGTGTTTGATTCTGTAAGGGTGGAATTATTTCATAAGTTGAAGACTTCCAAGTGTTTATTATCCCTTATAATTGCTTCTAATATATTATACATTGCTTTGTATGAGAATGAATAGCTATAAACCATGAATGTTTTTGTAGAAGGTGGTTGATTTGCATGTTGGGTTTATTATGACTTTGATCAGTGTAATGCTTGCACAAACCACTTGTGCTTCCACAATTATACATGTTTTCTAATTGTAGAAATCATGACTTAGTTTTTGTAAAGTGATCACCACTTAAGGCTTGATCACTGAAGATTTTCTATCACCACTACTAATCATTTTGTAGCTATTTTTCAGAAAACTTGGTGGAACACTAACGCTTGCATTTGGAAGCCAGACTGGGTCAAGAAGGGAAGGGAAGCATTGTTGTGAAGAGGTTACCATTTTAAGAAGATAGATAATTGAAACATAGGCGTCAAGGAAGCTGAGGTGAGACAATATGAAGAAGAAACATATTTTATTTGTATTCTTGAATGATTTGGTACTTAATGCTTGATGTTTTTAGTCATCAATTTTTTGATATACTTTTGTAAGTGTTTTTAATTTTTTCTTGATATTAAATGTAGTTAATTTAAATATATATTGTCCATTTCAGTTTTGTTTTCATAGATTACAGCTGTGACGGTAAAGAAATGGATTTTATATTTAAAAAAAAAACATATTTTATGGCGGCGTTTTTAAGTAAACGCCGCCGTAAGACCACCAGTCTATAAACGGCGTTTTTAGATGAAACGCCGTTATAGGTTTCATAAACGGCGTTTCTCATCAAACGCCGGTCCGTGTGAAAGTTCCACGAAATCTTTCGGCGTTTGTTAAAAACGTCGCTAATGATTTCAATATACTGGCGTTTGTTAAGAAACGCAGGCGCATAGTCACATACACAGGCGTTTGCTAGAAACGCCGTGGTTCGTTAGCTACGTTGCCTATAGCGGCTTATATGCGGCGTTTGAGGAAACGCCGGTGTATCTCTTTGCCAGCGTTTAATATAGCTACGCCGGCGTTTAAGAACGCCGCTAAAGATCTATTTTCTTGTAGTGAAAGTAAAAGCAGAGCGAGCATAAAGGATTACCATGGGATGCTCAGTTTGCATATCAAACCAAGTCCAGTCATCCCTTAACTGGGTAACTTGTGGGCTAAGGAGTTGGCTGATCTATATAACCTTCAGATTCCTAGAGGAGGCAAAGACATATATCTCTCCAGTGAGATAGTATTGCTACCTTGGACCATTGCTACTCTTTAGACTATCCAACAGCTGGGGGAATCTCCTTTGACGAATATCTGCTATTCCACTCAAATTTAAGTGAGATAGCCAATCAGAGATTCTGGTGGAGTTTCATTTATCTTCTCTTGTCAAATCTCCAATGTCTGAAGGACCACTAAAAGCATAGGTCACAGTTCTGGAAACAATACTCAAGTGCTCATAGATTTCTTTAACAGAGAAGAATAGTAAGTACATAATGATAGCTTTTTTCTTTCTCAATGTAATACATACATACACAGACTCTGCTAGAGGGTAATTGTGAAGAAGTTTTTGAACAGGAGATTGAGATGATATTCAATTGGATTTGAAGCCATAACATTTCATGAAGTTGGATGGAATGAAAATTCTCTTAACAATTCAATGTGAGGAATTTGGGTACATAAATAATTGTGTTGAGATTTGGGTTGAGGATACAAAGGGTTGGCTTAAGACCCCAAGAAAGCATCAACTCTGGCATTATCTGAACTTGACAGGAACTTCATGCAGATGGGTGGAGTCACCTTTGCCAAAGCAAGTATAGAACTAGGCAAAGTCCATATCCCATCACCACAAATCAGACCAGAAGCAACTGCAGGCCCAAATGCATCTGCTTTGGCCCTGTTTAACTTCTGCCACACAAATAATATCAAGCTTCCAACACACATGTCAATGGCAAAGTAAAACCCAATGTAGAATGGTATTGTCATGGCCATTGGAAGTGGAATATACTTAGCCCACTTCTTTCCTACAGAATCTCTGATTCCATTTATCAAAATGGATGCAAAAAGAACCCATAGAAAAGCTGAAGGGAATGACTCGGTAGAGCTGAGAACCCCTCAATACCTAACATAGGCTTGCTACGGTAGACGAGTGCATATGGGGCAGGGTATGCTGTTCCAGGTTGATCCATATCAGTGAAAGCATTGTAGAAGACCCAGAAGACACATGGGGATATAACACAACCCATAGCAGTCCCAATCACTTGGCTTACAAACATAGACCGTGGTGAAGCCAATGGAGTCCATCTCTGAGGGACTGATTGGAAAAACCATTCCCTAAATTTAAGGACAAAAAGATTCTTACAGTATTTCATTTGCCTTCTGAAATGCATTGAATTATGGCATTCCTGAAAATTATTTTCTCACGAGCATATTGTGAGATTTGTGATATCTTATTGGGAATTTCTTGGCTGAATTATGTTTATTTGCTAACCAGGTTGACCTTGATGGATACTTCCTTTAAAGCGTGAGACAAATCAAAGGTGTAGGAGTTAGTGATACATACCCAAAGAATATACAGGACGAACCGAGGAAGTAACCTGAGTTGATACTGAAAGATGAAAAACTGGTATGTTAGCTTCAAGATAATAATTGAGGGCAAGATTGGTCTTATTTTCTCTTTTATTATCATGGAAGAGAGTTTTGTTTGAATACTAGTGCAACTTGCGAAACTTTACTAACCCAAACAATACTTGCTAGAAGTTTAAGTGATCGACTGCTGATAAATGATGTTCATAATATTGTTGTAATCAGTAATCTCTTTTCTTTCTCCTTGCAAGTTTTCTAGAATTAACTGATTGTTTGTATTGCTCTTTTTCTTGCAATCTACCCTTACCATTACACATACAATGGTTGTGATACGTATCATAGCTCATATCATAGCATTTAGAGCCTGTGGACATAAATATGTCATGCCAGCTAGTCAGGAAGACCGTTTATGAACTGAACCACACTATTCATTAAATGGTTCTCGTCTTATATAACCTAGAAATAACCTAAAACAAATCCATATTGGTCAGTTACCTTAATTTTCTGGCCATATGCTGATACCTTTCTTTTCCTCGGGGTTGTTCAATTGTGTTTTTGTAATTTGTATTCAACCAAGGTTTTAGTTGCTTTGTCATTTACATCAATTAAGGTTGATAACTGATGTGATTTCAGCTTGGCTATGTATGAATATACGCATGTCTGATGTGTGGCATTATTACTTTTGGGGGAGACTGTTCTTCTGTAGGATATATTTGTGTAACTATTTGTTTTTCCTGTTTAAATTGATTGTTATCGTTATTGATGAAGCAATGACCATGCGAGTCTTGGACTTCATGAAATGGATTTGGCGGATTCCTCAGGTTCAATCCCCAATTCTCCAGCAGATTTTGGCAGAAATGTCGTTGATTCCTCTATCTTCTGGTGTCGATGAGAAGTGAATTTGAGAACCAACAATGAATGGCACCTTCGCGGTGAAATTGGCTTCGGATGTTATGAGATTTAGAGGTGGAGTGCTTCAGTGGACCACTTTGGTTTGGAAATCCAAGCTACCTTCGAGAATTTCTACTTTTGGATGGCGATGGTCCTGGGGTAGACTGTTAACTGACGATAGGATGGCTAAGAAAAATGTTCTAATATTGCATCTAGGTGTTTTCTAAACAAACCAAGTTTTTCAACCATATTTTCTTGCAATGCGAAGTATCGACGAAGGTTTGGGATACTATGTGCATGTGGTTTGATGTCCAATATGCAGGATTTGATAGCGTTGAATTACTATAATCATGGTGGAAAAGAAAATGGCGAGTAATCTGCTTAGAGGAGATCTGGGGGGAGGCGATATATGTAGTGGCTTGGGTATTATGGAAAAGCAGTAACAAGGCATGCTTTGACGGGTCACCTGTTCGGGTATCTTGTATAATGCTGGAAGTTGGAAATCAGCTTAAAGATATACCTTCCCACGCTTCTTGTGTAGTCACATCTTTGGCCGATTCGGAGTTAGCTCGAAGGGGTAAACCTCAAAAGGTAACTAAACACCTTCTTTGGCGGAAGCCTACCATGCAGTGGATTAAATTAAATTGTTATGGTTTCTCTTTAGGCAACCCGGGTCATGCTGGAGCAGGAGGTGCTATGTGAGGTTCAAGTGGAAAAATTATATTAGCATACGCAGCTTATTTGTATAAAAAAACCAACTTTCAAGTAGAATTGACTGTGGTCCTAAAAGGGATTCAACAAGCTAAGAATATGGGTTTGACTCACCTATGGGTTGAATGTGATTCCAAGTCAGTGGTAGAATGCATACAAAGGCGAGAGTTCCCTTTGCATGGTCTTCAAAAATGGAACTACTTGGCAGAGTACCTAAATAACATACAGTGGTGCATTACTTCATGTTTCAGAGAAATAAAAAATGTTGCAGATGGGCTGGCAAAACAAACTGCTGCTTTATGTCTATTCTGAATCTGTAATCCATGAGATCTATATTCAGTCCTTTTCGTTTTTCTATTCTGGAGTGAGTTAACAAATTCAGATTCTAACTTATGGTATTGAATGACTGGATTTCAAAATATTTGTGGTTTAAGTGTTACTCAGTAATTTATTAAACACAACCAACATGGTTTTTGGTTAAACTAATTAGTTTGTTCTGCACAATAACTGGTGGCAGAAAATCAAAAGAGCGGACCATTGGCAGTTACCGGCCAAGGTTGAACAGTGAACAGCATACCGAAACATCAGGATAATAACAGACCTTAGAATCTTGAGTGGAAAGACAGGATCAGCAATGAGTTGGTCTACCTATCTGTTTACAACAGTATTAATATTTCAATAATGCATATGCTTAGTCTTTCTTTTGTGGTACATTGAGCTGCCAAAGGACTTGATATCATTTCTCATGTTGAGAAATTTTCATTGCCTCATTGTTTATTATCTGTTCACTCCATAATTTATCTAGACTGCAGTAAAAATAGGACTCTTAATTGGATGTTGAGAATTTGATGTAGGGAGATACATATCATATGCTTGAGAATAATCCCACATCAACTGACTTTGGAGTCTTGGATGACTTTTTACCAGTTGGGCCTCTCAACCTAATAGCTTAAATTTTTGGTGAATAGTTCAACATGGTATCAAAGCCATCACAAACAATACTTTGATAGTAAATCTATTGCTCCTCTTCCATAAAAATCAACGTGTATTACCTATTTATAAGGGGCCACACTTAACCATTTGTGGCAAAGGAATAGTCTCACATAAACTATGTTTGGGATGTTGGATGACTTCATATACCAGTGGGATCTCTTCTCCTAATATCTCAAGTTTTTGGGTTGGATAATTCAAACACCTCAAAGCACTAATTTTTTATACCTACATTCAACTATAAATGAAGAAGCAAAAATGGAGGACGATGATGAACATAGACTTAGATTGAAGTTTAGAGGTGCTTTGGGACAGTTCTGTGATCGATATTCTTTTACTCAAGGAAATTTATAAGACAGCTTTAAGACCAGCAATTTTATATGAGTTGAATGTTGGACGGTGAAGAAACAAAATATTAATAAATTGACGTAGATGAGGATGTTGAGATTAAAGAATAGAAACATAGAAACGATAAAGTAAGGAATGAACACATTATAAGTAATTTGGGAGTAGCTCCATTACAAGATTAGTTCAGAAAAAAGTCATTTGGGATTACATAAACTTGTGCAATGAAGACCTTTCGATGCACTGATAAGGAAGAGTAATTATTCAAATTGGAGGAGCTAAAAGACCAAGAGGCAGACTGAAAATAATTTTGGGAGAAGTGAGAAATGACATACATATGGATTAGGATTTGCAACACCTATGACTTTGGATAGAATTTAATGATGAAATACAATCCATTTAGCTAGCCACATGTACTTAGGATAAGGCTTAGCTTGAGTTGGATTGAAATCCGAAATTATAATCTATGTACTATCACTTCCAGATTGCAATAGATGAGAACGATTAATTACACTTCTTATTGTATTTCATCCGCTTTTGAAATGGATTGAATTTTGGCATTCCTGAAAATTATTTCACAAGCATATTGTGAAATTTGTAATATCTTTCTGGGAATTTTGTAGCTGAATTATGTTTATTTGCTAACCAAGTTGATCTAGATGGATATTTAGGCAGAAAGTAAGACAAACTAGCCTTAAATTATTATCTTGAAGCTAAAATGGACCAGTTTTTCATCTTTCAGTATCAACTCAGGTTACTTCCTCCTGTATATTCTTTTGCTATGTATTACTAATTCCTACCTCTTTAATTTGTCTCGAGCTTTAGAGGAAGACTTATGTTTTTCGGATTCTTTGCTATTAAATTAATTATCATGGAAGACAGTTTTGTTTGAATACCAATGCAACTTTTGAAACTTTACTTACCCAAGCTATACTTGTTGGAAGTTTAAGTGACTATTGATAAATGTTGTTCATAATACTGCTCTAATCAGTGATCTCTTTTCTTTCTCCTTGCAAGCTATCTAGCATGCTCTTATTCTTGCAATCTACCCTTACCAACATACAGTGGTTGTGATACATATCATAGCATTCATAGCCTATGAACATAAATATGCCATGCTAGTGAGAAAGACCACCTATGAACTGAACCATACTGTTCATTAAATGGTTCACATCTTATGTAATCTGGACATAACCTAAAACAACTCCATATTGGTCAGATACCTTAATTTTCCAGTCATATGTTGATACCTTTTCTTTCCTCATGGTAGTTAAAATATGTTTTTGTAATTTGTATTCAACCAAGGTTTTAGTTGCGTTTGCCATTTACAACAATTAAGGTTGATAACTTATGTGATTTTCAGCTTGGCTATGTATGAACATTTGCATGTGTGTTGTGTGGCATCATTACTTCTAGGGGAGACTATTGTTCTGCAAGATATATTTGTGTAATTATTTGTTGTTCCTATTTAAATTGATTGTTATTGTTACTGATGAAGCAATATGTATACATAAGTTAATCTGTGCATTTGATTTAAGATATGTATAGCCACCCTAAAACGGTCCAAAACCATGCAAATTTCAAATGGATGATTCAGATATGGTTTCCCTTCAAGCAGAATCATCTCTATTTGAAATGCAGAGGACCCTCATCTATGATTTTCGGGGTTGTTCCAAGGAGCAAGAGAGATGTCAATTTTATGAAAGCGTTTGAATAGCAGTTAGTGAGATAGATTCTGCTTTACTAGTCACTTGGGAGAGTGAGATGAAATGGGGTCTTGGGTTCTGGCTCAACCAGTCGATAGAACTACCAAGCTCACTAAAAACCTTGCAGTATTAATAAGTCGATGGAATCTTTGAAAATACAAGTGATTGGAATGGAGATTGGTCTTCCTGTTTGGTGACCAAGTTGCCTAGTTCAAGGTTAAGCCAGCCAGTTTAGTTTTTTTTCTCAAGACAATGTCATGAGGACTCTGGGTAATTTAGATTTCAGTTATTACCTTGTCATTGAGATCCTAATGTGAATTTGTCGGTTTTAGTTTGAAGCTGAGCACAATGGTGATCTTATCACTGTAATTGTACCTTCCTAACTGCCATCACAACCAGGGGGCCAATCTGAAGTAGAGTTCAAATTCTACAAGAGACGTGCTATGGAACTCCTTATTACTGTTATTCAATTTTACCATTATGATCGAGGATTATGGGGCCACAATGCTACTGAATTTGGCCTGGCCTAGTCTCTCGAGATATGGTATTATTGCTAAATGGCATTCATAACTCTTGATTCAAGGCCCCATGATCATCTTGCAGAACAATTGCCGTGGCTACTGCTGATGC
This sequence comes from Protea cynaroides, assembly GCA_028583415.1. Classification (NCBI taxonomy): domain Eukaryota; kingdom Viridiplantae; phylum Streptophyta; class Magnoliopsida; order Proteales; family Proteaceae; genus Protea; species Protea cynaroides. The sequence continues at coordinate 53,473,628 of CM053267.1, read as the reverse complement.
TCCGCTATGAGCTGTGGTGCAACCGTCAACTTCTGGCATTTGTCCAGATTCATCAACTATCATGGTAATCTCAAGGGATATTTTTGCTAATTAAACAGGTCAACTAGTAAATAAATATATACCTGTGGTACTATTGAAAGAAAACTCAATTACCTGGGTTTGGTCTAGGGTTTCATGTTTGCAAGTTTGACCCGACATTAGTACCTATGGTGGTCTAGTGGATGCATTGTTCAAGTATTCGGTGTTCGGTTGGATCGATCTGATTGGCCAATTCGTTTCGATTTTGGTCCTAGTTGATCTCTGATACAGTCTGTTTTAATATTATTTTAATGAGGATTGGAAACGTGTATTTTTTTCATTGGATCTGTTCACTGATCTAGATCGGATTGGGTCGGTTTTGGAAATGATTGATACCGTGTCTGATAACTAGATTTAGACCCATGGGTGGATGGAACATGCATGAGCGATTGAATATTCTTCATTGAACATAGATCAATTGATCATTAATTCATTCATTTGTTCATTCTTTATTAAACTTATTATTTGAAACATGGAAACAACCTCTCAGCATTACTGGAATAAAGTTGCATACATTTTGCCCCTCCCCAAATACTACAATAGCAGGGACCTCGTGCACTGGGCCTTTTTTTTTTTTTTTATTCATTCTTTCTTAAATGTACAAAGCTCAACTTCTCTTCAAGTATTGGGAATACAAGATGGCTGATTAGTCCAAACCCTCCTCTGATTGTAGTTTTTCAGACAAAATTTTCTAAAGAAGTGGTTAGATATGATAGAATTTAATTCTCCATCAGTCTCATATTCATCTGGTGAGGGAAAGCTCAAGGAGAAGATTTCAAACAGTAATCTTCTTCTATAAACAAGGCAGCAAAGTTGGTACACAACAGAACCTTTATATTGAAAGAGAAAACTTAAGATGAATGGTATTGGTGTGTGGTGGTGACAAAAGGGTTTTGGTTTTGGTTTTGATTTTGATTTTTCATTCAGGTTTTTTAAGTAAAATGTTAGGAAAAAAAATTCTTAGAAACGCATTGAAAAAGTGGGAAAATTTTTATATAAATATTATTTTTACATAAAATATCACAACAAAACAAATAGGGCTTTAATGAAATTTCTTTCTTCCAAAAAAAATAATTTATTTTTGGGTAAAAAAAAATTAATAGGTAAGATTCCTGATGCCAAGGTTTCCATTTTTTCTTAATCGAAAGAAGCTTTGCTTTTAATTTGAAATGAAAATAATTTATTCTGATTGTGATTATGTGCAATGGTTTGTATGAGTGGATAAGGTCTTATTGAGATCCTCGTGTGAGCCATTGATTCAGTGACGATTTACTCACATTTCTGGTTCAGCCGGAATTGGGGTGTGACATGCACTTTCAACAGCCTGGATGTTGCTACAGGGGCTGCACGGGTGTATAGGCAATACCATAGCAGAATTTATATAAATTCAAATTACAACAGAACATATGTATTCAAAAAATAAATAACCCAATTATAGGTACTTCTCCTATAGTTTGCTCTGAAATTAGGTACACCTCAAATCTTCCAAACAATTTCAAAAACGCCCTCTTAAATAAAAGTAAATTCCAAAAAAATCTCACTCCAATAGTGAATTTCTGTTAATTGACAATAAAAACTAAAGGTTAAAATTTTAATACGTAAAACCCTTTTGCATAAGTTAAAGGATCATTTTATCCCCATTTACACAAAACTCACTCTCTTAAGTTAATGGAAGGAAAAAATTCCATCTACCACCCAAAAACTATGTCGAAATCCATCTACCTCCACAGGTTCCAAATTCATCATCTACCATGCAAACTTTTAACACTGTTAATCAAAGAGACCCCACCCGTTAGTAGAGTCCTGTTAATTGATGACGTCATCACTAATTGAAAATTATTAGGATAATAATATTCTTATTGTAATGTCGAAAGACCATTTTCATCCGAGCCCTAGGTGTCGTCCATCCAATGGGGGCGCCCCCTCTCCTCCCGAAACTGTTTGAGGAGAGGATTTGGATACCATTTCATCTCAATCGGGTAAGAGAAAAATAAAAGAAAAAAAAAAACTCAACCCTCTCGGTTCTCCCTGTTCCCCTATTTCTTCTCCCGTATTCTTCTCTCAATCCCTATTTCCTCTCTTCCGTATTCTTCTCTCAATCCCTATTTCTTCTCGTCTCTCTTATCCCTCGATCTCCCTCCCATTTCACCTCAATCGGCTAAAGAAAAAAAAAAAGCTCACTCATCCTACTCGGTTATCGGATCCGCATCCTGTCCTCCCAGTGGTTTTGGGAGGACAGTGGCAACCTGCCCTGGATGGTCGCCACGTGGTTCTCAGTAAATCCGAGACCTACGTCCGAGCCGACACCCAGCTGACAAGTCGAGCCGACAGGGGTTGTCGGCTCAAACGTGGGTCTCAGATTCAACCGAGAGCCACGTGGCAGCCATCCGAGATGGGTTGCCGCGTCCTCCCAAAATCACTGGGAGGAGACGATGTGCATCCTTATCGGATATCCCACTTCCCCTATTTCTTCTCTCTATTTTTCTCTCAATCCCTATTTCTTCTCTTTCCTCTTTTCTCATTCTATCTCACTCCCATCTCATCTCAATTGGATAAGGAAAAAAAAAAAAAAAACTCAACCCTCTCGATTCTCCTTCTCCCCCTATTTCTTCTCCCATATTCTTCTCTCAATCCCTCTTTCCTCTCTTCTCACGCGATCTCACTAACGGGTACATTTTAGGTAAATGGGAGATTTAAGTGGGGTAAAAGGATCCTTTAACTAATCACTAACGGGTACATTTTAGGTAAATGGGAGATTTAAGTGGGGTAAAAGGATCCTTTAACTAATGTAAAGGTATTTTAGGTATTAAAATTCTAACTTTTTTTTTAATTAACATTAATTCACTAATGGAATGAGTTTTTTTGAAATTTACTTTGATTTAAGAGGATGTCTTTGAAATTGTTTGAAAGGTTTGGATTATACTGATATAAGGGCAAACTATATATATATATATATATATATATATATATATATATATATATATATATATATATATATTATATATATATATATATTATATATATATATATATAAATAATTTAAAAAAAAATGCAGAAAAATAGGGGGATAGTGGGAAGGAGAAGCCTACGGAGGGTTTATCATGGGTGGGGAATTGTTGCGGTATGGGTTGGAGGGGAGGGGAGGGGAGGGGAAGGACTGTGGCATGATCAGAAAATAAAAGAAAACAAAAAACTGGAGAATAAGAACGGATGATTGTCCGTTGATCCTTCACAGACGGATTCGGATTGTCTCCCTTAGGTATTCGAACAAATGACATCCACTTGATAGACGACAACTGGATGCTATGCTATTAAATCGGACGGTGCAAATAAGTTAAGTTGTCTAAACATAACACGCAATAAAAACCGTTTTTCGAATGGTTGCTTGTAAACCACGATCGAGAAGAGATTATAAATAACCCGCGAACTGAAGAGAGAAGGAGAGACGGAGAGAAGGAGAGAAGCAGAAAGAAAGGGATAGTTTCGCAAGTTCCTTTCTTCTTCTTCGAAAATTTAGTAAAACTCGATTCTCAGTTGAACCCGTGAACAGATGTGAGGTGAAATCCGTTTCTTCTGCTTCTACTGCTGTAAATACATCAAGGAGGGTTGAAAGCTTGTAGTTCCCAAACGCTGCTGAGGAACGTATTTACTGCAGTAGAAGAAGAAGAAACGGATTTCCCAATCTGCAGCGTTTCTAAACTTCAGGTTCATTCCTAAACTTTGGTCTTTTCTTTGGCGTAAACTTATATCCATATTTACTTACTGATCCCCACCAAACTCTATTTTCTTTAAATTATTTCATCGTAGTAAGGTTCTTGTTCCTCTATTTTCTTTAAATAATTTGATAAAGATGTACTCAAAGTGCTTTAGCAAATTAGGTGACAGTGATCTTGAATTCCAAGCAGCTTGCCAAGTCTTTGACCTGGGAATAGCAGAACACAAAAAGGGTATTTTAATAATTCGATATGCTGGGATGAAGCTTTTAAATGGGTTGAGGAGAAATAAAATTTACTCTCTTGTAATCAAGAAGAATTTTGAACCACACATCTTCGTTGGGAGCTCACTTCTTGACATGTATGCCAAAGCTGGTAGAATCCATGAAGCACGAGGAGTCTTTGATAGGTTGTCTGAAAGGGATGTTGTTTCTTGCATTGGAATCATTGGTGGATATGCCCAACTAGATCTTGATGAAGACGCATTAGAATTATTCATCCAGTTACAGAAAGAAGGGATGGAATCAAATTGTTGGAGGAAGATCCTCTTGTGGAGATTATTGGTGAAGATCCTTCAGAAGGTACCATCCTTTCTGTTGCTTTGTGGAATCTCAATTAGTGAGGTCCTTTTTAAAAAAATAAATGTAAGGCCATTTTTGATGGTTATGAAATTGAGACCCTTGAAATCCAGAAATTCAGACGTAGTCCGAAGTGGAGCTCATAAGGAATGACAAATAAAGGGAAGGAAGTTGCTGCTGATATACTATTCAGTTGCCTTCCTGCAACAAGGATCAGGTTTGTTGGGTATTTTGAACCTTACCACTTTTATGATTATGATGTTTTTACCAGTGGATTTTTTGTAGATCTGTTAGGGATAAGATTACATTTAAATTCTTCATTGATATGTCAATTTGGTCCTTTTCCTTTCTTTTCCATTTGATAGTTTGACGATCTATATTTTCCTTATATATGCTTATATGCCAGCTTATTTCTAAGGTAGGACTGGTTTTTTGGATATTTGTCCAATTACATACACTTAAATTGCTATAATTAGTTGAAATTAATGCAGCAATAAAAGTTCTAATTTCATTGCAATATGGGTTTAGCTTAGCTGTTTTGTGGAAAGGATGAAATGTTAAGGCCACAAATAAATTGTGGATATAATACAAGTAAAAGAAAGTGGGTCTATTAAGATTTTAAGGATTGGCTGATTCTGATCCGGATAGGGGTAGACTGGGACTGTCCAAATAAATAATACGGTGTTGATCGGCCGTGCACTGGCAAGATCAGATTGTATTATAGATTGACTGACCTGACCTGGCTTGGATCAGTTGGGAGTCTTGGGACCAATCTGTTATGGAATCCTGAATCTGTAATCCATGAGATCTATATTCAGTCCTTTTTGTTTGCCTATTGTGGAGTGAGTTAACAAATTCAGATTCTAACTTTTGATATCTAATGACTGGATTTTGAAATATTTGTGGTTAAGTGTTACTTAGAAATTTATGAAACACAGTCAACATGGTTTTTGGTTAAACTAATAAGTCTGTTCTGCACAATAACTGGTGGCAGAAAATAAAAAAGAGCTGACCATTAGCAGTTACCAGCCAAGGTTGAACTGTGAACAGCATACCGAAACATCTGGATAATAACAGACCTTAGAATCTTGAGTGGAAATACAGGGTTAGCAATGAGTTGGTCTTCCTATCTGTTTACAACTGTATTAATATTTCAATCATGCATATGCTTATAGCCTTTCTTTTTGGGTACAGTATTATTGGCATAGTGCTTTTACATTTTCTCTTGTAGTACATTGAGCTGCCAAAGGACGTGATATCATTTCTCCTGTAGAGAAATTTTCATTGCCTTATTGTTTATTATGTGTTCAATCCATAATTTATCTGGACTGTAATAAAAATAGGACTCTTAATTGGATGGTGAGAATTTGATGTAGATAGATACAAATCATATGTTTGAAAATAATCCCACATCAACTAACTTTGGAGTCTTGGATGACCTTTCATCAGTTGGGCCTCCGAGCCTAATAGCTTACATTTTTGGTGGGTAGTTCACATGGTATCATATCCATCACAAACAATACTTTGATAGTAAATCTGTTGCTCTTCTTCCATCAAAATCAACGTGTATTACCTATTTATAAGGGGCCAAACTTATAATGTGCGGCAAAGGAATAGTCTCACATAAACTAGGTTTGGGATGTTGGATGACTTCATATACCAGTTGGGCCTCCTCCTAATAGCTCAAGTTTTTGGGTTGGATAATTCAACACCTCAATGCACTAATTTTTTATACCTACATTCAACTATAAATGAAGAAGCAAAAATAGAAGACGATGTTGAACATAGACTTAGATTAAAGTTTAGAGGTGCTTTGGGATAGTACTATGATTGATATTCTTTTACACAAAGAAATTTTATAAGACAACTTTAAGAACAGAAATTTTATATGGAGTTGAATGTTGGACGGTGAAGAAACAAAATATTAATAAATTGATGTAGAAGAGGATGTTGAGATTAATGAGTGTAAACCTAGAAACGATAAAGTAAGGAATGAACACATTATAAGTAATTTGAGAGTAACTCCGTTACATGATTGGTTCAGAAAAAAGTCATTTGGGATTACATAAACATGTGCAATGAAGACCTTTGGATGCATTGGTAAGGAGGAGTAATAGTTCAAATTGGAGGAGTTAAAAGAGCTAGAGGCTGACTGAAAATAACTTTGGGAGCAATGAGAAATGACATGCATATGGATTTGGATTTGCAACACCTATGCCTTTGGATAGAATTGAATGATGAAATACTATCAATTTAGCCAGCCACATGTACTTAGGTTAAGGCTTAGCTTGAGTTGAATTGAAATCCGAAATTATAATCTCTGTACTGTCACTTCCAGATTGCAAAAGAGAATGATTAATTACATTTCTTACTGTATTTCATCCGCCTTTTGAAATGGATTGAATTTTGGCATTCCTGGAAATTATTTCACAAACATATTGTGAAATTTGATATATCTTTATGGGAATTTTGTAGCTGAATTATGTTTATTTGCTAACCAGGTTGAGCTGGATGGATATTTAGGCAGAAAGTAAGACAAACTAGCATAGTTTGTCTTAAATTGCATAGTTTGTCTTAAATTATTATCTTGAAGCTAAAATGGACCAGTTTTACATCTTTTAGTATCGACTCTGGTTACTTCAGATGAACTTGATATGACACTGAGAGGGGAGGTGAATCAGTGTCTAAAATATTTTCCTGATTATTTACTGCTGCCCAGAGCTGATGGAGATATATTCTTTTACACACACACAAGCGCATGCAAATCTACCTCGCTACTACTCAGTGGCCAAGTTTACCAGATTTGCACACCCATCCTGCAAGTCATTCCATGCACTCCAAAATATATAGGAAAATAAAGACAGTCCACAACACAGGATATACGTGGTTCACCAACACAGTGTGTGATGGCTAGTCCACGGAGTAATGCCCAACGGGCTCCGTATATACTCAATACACTTCTTTTTGCTATCTACACAGCAGGGAGTACATACACTCAATTTACCCAGCATAAAACTAGGAGGGCACACATGTGCTAGGAATTCAGGTAACAAGTACCAGTGTTCAGCACACGCTGTACACTACGCTTAACCTGCACCCACGGGAAGCAAATAACAAATTTTTTTAGGCTTATTAATTTGCCTTACAGTTTTCCCCCACTAGCTAGGTATTCAACAATTGCATCTACGCTAGCATACAATTAATTGAAAGCATAAATAGATAAGGGAATTGAAAAATCTCACAAACTATGCTTTCGAATGGCCAAAAATCTCTTTAAAGCTTCACACTGCTCTCATGTACTTTCCAACAGTCTTCAATGTTGATAGATATCGATTCAGAGAGCACACCTTGCTCATAGGCTTCAAATCTCTTCCACACAAGCCATAATCACCATGAATATGAAAATAAAAGCTCTACTGACCTCTCACAGGGATTTAGCACTCCATTGATGCACAAAGAAGAGATAGTTGGTGATTGATCACTCCCACAGGCATGAAACCCTAGAAAAACCCTTTGTTAAGCTTCAAAACCCTATTTTTGATTTTTCTCCACGTTTTTATGACTCCCAATGGCGCCCAATGTATAGAGCATCGAAAAATATGGAAACTACAACTTGAACGGACTGATTTGGAACTCGGATGAAGAAGTTATGGCAGTTTGAAGTTCGACCAGTCACAGATAAGGAAAGAGAATCTTTCCTTTTATAACCGCGCACCCGCGCCGCACCGTAGCCGCGCCGCCGATGCGCTGTCGCGATATGATTGGTCGATCAAAGCATCTTCAGCACGGACCGTCAGATTGACTTCAAAAAGGCGGGATTGAATATGAGTCCTTGGATCTGGATGAATCACGCCTCCGAAAATCGGAGATCACGTGAAGCACTGGATCGGAATCTCTTCCGTCGTCGCACGATGAGCGCGCCACACCGAATAAGGTTCTGATTCCGTAAAACACGAACCACCTTTTTAAACTGCCTCCTTCCAATCAGAAGCCTCGTGATGGAATCTAAACGGAATCTTCGCATCACACCTTAGCCCGCAACTTTGAAGGTCGTCCATTTGGAATCTAGCTTACGTGGCTTCATTTGGGCGGCCGATTTTGGATCTTCTTCTTTTTTCTTGACGAAATTACACCTTAACAACTTGTGAAATGCCGAAATTGCCCCTAAACAACTTGTGAAATGACTTTTTCGAGCGATCCGACAGAAACTGCGATATCTAGCTCATCCAACGTCGGAATTGAGTGATTCAAGTTGCGTTGGAAAGATAACTCGACGATCGATCTACTTCTTTCCACTGTCGGATTTCCATGAACCTTCTGTGGGACCCACCAAAAATAAGCCCAAAGTTAAAACTCTATCAAACCTTAGAATTTGAACCCAAAACTTTGCGTGCATGCATGCCAAGTGTCGTGGGCTGCCGTGTTGGCATGTCACCTTGCCACCACACCTGTGGGTCCCACCCATAGTCTCTCTCCTCTTTCTCTTTCTAGTTTCTCTCTCCTCATTCTCTCTCTACATCTTCTTTCTTCATGTAATGCTTCAATTTCTTCATGTAATGCTTCAAGATGCCGCAACACTGTCTCATCATCAAAAACATGGCCACATCACCAGAAACACTGTCAGATCATCAAATCATCAGTTTCTCATTCCTCTTGTTGACCACACCATCAATGGGGCCCACAGACAGTCTATCTCATCAAACTCAGTGTAGAATATCATTTAACTCTCTGCAAGTCATCTGAAACACATGTAGAACACTATAGAACACACATGCGAGGTTACCCCATCTTTGCCATTGCACTAACACTCTCTCTCCTCATTTCTTTGACTATATGCTTACAGACACTGTCACATCAGTCAAGTTGTCAACAATGACAACATAAAGTCCAACAATCTCCCCCTTTGGAATTGTTGGCAAGTCATTATGCACATGAGATCTTTCTCCCCCTTTGACAACAAATACAAAGGGGCATGCCATATAGGAGTGCCCACCGCATCTTTCCAATCCTATAGGCTAAAAAAAATAAAATAATAAACAATTATATCAACACATAACAACATCACCAGGCTCCCCCTGAGTTCAACATAAGGAGATGAAGGATAACAAACATATGCATACACCACTCAACATATAAATACCATAGGACTCCCCCTGAGTCTATCATCGGGAGCAAAAGGATATAGCAAAGACACACTGCTCCCCCTCACTCCAAGCACCTCACTGCTTGGTGAGCATGGTCATGCATAAATCTTCGACACTCTCTGTCAGAGTGTATAAGTTCCTTGAGGTTCTCTGTCCTGAAGCCACAGTCTTGCCACTGTTAACTCTTTTGATCTCACATCCCTGTTTGTTGAAGATCACTTCATGTCCTCTATCACAAATCTAACTGATGCTGAGAACGTTGTGCTTGAGTCCTGACACATAAAACACATCATGGAGTTTCACCTTTCCATTGTTGATGCTGATAGAACCCTTTCCAGTTACCTTGGCCCCTTCATTGTTTCTAAACTTTACTGTACCTCCCTCATACTGTTGAAGCTCCTGAAATATTTTTTTGTCACCTGTCATGTGACTAGAACATCCACTGTCAAGAATCCATGGAGATGGCTTGTTTTGTGTCTTAAGCGTTGTCTCGAAGCATGCAACACCATCACTTTCTCCTTCTATAAAATCTACAATGATTTTCTTTTTCCAAACTTTTCTAACAACTAGTGAAGTCTTTTTGTTTACTCTCTGCTTAGCCTTTCTTTGACCATTCTCTCTTTGTTGTGTCACTTTTTGTCGAGGTGGCGTGAATGGAAAAATTGTTCTGCATTCTCTTGCAATATGCCCATAGTTATGACAATTGTAGCACTCAATAAAATTTTCTTCAAGGGAAGCAAATTGATTTCTGCTTTCAAATCTGACTTCTCTCATGTTGAATTTGCAGGTAGCTAGCTTGTGACCATAAGTATTGCATTTATAACAATATCCCTGAAAATAAGATTTTGACCTAGAATGTGCCCTGTACCTCATCTGTCTATGTGGTGCATTGAGATAATTTCTTCTATAGAAGTTACTATGCTTCACTCTATTATCTTATCTTGCATTAGTAGTCTGTGGAATAGGAACATGATTTTCTTCTTGAACATAAATCATAGGAGCTTTACCCTTTCCACTCTCTTTCACAAAAGAGATGGGACCTTTCTTCTTTGAGTTGGCATTGTTAGAATTTATAATTCCATCTAGCTTGCTGCTATTAGGGTGCACTGGAGTGTTCTTGACTCATCAGGTTGATTCAACTTTTGATGTCTTTCAAGCTCTTCTTTTTCATATTCAGTCAATTTTTCTTTCAATTGAATAAATTCCTTCTCAAGCTCTTCAAATTTACTCATCACAGGAGCTTGTATTTCAAGTTGAGCTCTCAAACCTGCATTCTCAGTCATTAATTTGCAGTGGCCTGTAGATACCTGTTCAAGCTGAGTCTTGAGACTGTCAATAATTTTCTTGGACTCTACATCTTGAACTCTCAAGTCTTGAATCAAGCCATTTCGCTTTTTAAGTTCTCTTGAGACAAACTTGTTATTCTTTCGTTCCTTGTTAAGTTCCTTCATAGCTGCTTGAAACTCTGCTTCAAAATTTATTTCACCTTCTTCGTCACTGCTTGAGCTTGATTTTTCATTTTTGTTCTCTTCTTGTTCTTCAAGAAAAACCATGAACAAAGCCTCACTAGACTCACCCTCGGAAGTATCATCTAAGTTATCATATGAAGTGTCACTGTTTCTCATGGAAATAAAACTTTTTCTTTTAGGCTTATTCTTCTTAAAGCTTTTGGCCTTGTAACTATCATTGTTGTCATCTTCATCATCACTATCAAATTTATTCCTCTTTGGACATTTTGCAGCAAAGTGTCCAACCTTACTACAATTGAAGCACTTGAATGAGAGTTTGTTCTTGTACCTTCCTGTACCCTTCTTCAATTTTCTAGTGTGAGCTGTGGCTTCATCTTCACTTTCTTCTTCATCTGGATTTTTATAAATTTTTATCTTCTTCATGGCTTTGAAAGCAACTTGCTTATCAACAGAGGTTTCTGGATCTATTCTCATCTCAAAAGCTGTTAAGGTTCCATGAATCTCATCAATAGTCACCTGTTCTAAATCCTTGGTCTCTTCAAGAGCTGATACTTTTGACTCAAATTTAGGAGTAAGAGACCTTAAAATTTTTTGACAAACAATATGACATTTTAGGTCCTCACCAAGTCCTCTAATGAAATTAACCACTTCATTAACCCTGTTCATGTACTCGTCAATGGTTTCATCTTCATACATCTTCAGGTTCTCAAACTGACCTCTGAATATTTGTAGCTTGACTGTCTTGATCTTCTTATCTCCTTCATATATATTGATCAATCTATCCCAGACCTCTTTTGCTGCCTTGCAGTCCATTACCTTAGCCAGTTCACTGTTTGTCAGTCCCCCTTGAATAACATTTAAAACCTTTCTATTGTTTTCAAAAATTTTCTTGTCTACTATAGTAAGAGCCTTCGTATCATGAGGAGGGTAGCCATTCTCAATAGAAGCCCATACATCAAATCCAAGAGATCCAATGTAGATCTCCATTCTTCTCTTTCAAAATATAAATTTTGTCCCATCAAACAATGGGGGCCTGTTAAAACCTTCTCCTGGTGCCATATCTTTATTCTGATCTTCTCAATTGCTGATTAAGCTGTCACTGAGCCTGGTGCTCTGATACCAATTGATGAACTTGATATGACACTATGAGAGGGGGGGGTGAATCAGTGTCTGAAACTTTTTTCTGATTATTTACTGCTGCCCAAAGCTGATGGAGATATATTCTCTTACATACACACAAGCGCATGCAAATCTACCTCGCTACCACTCAGTGGCCAGGTCTACCAAATTTGCACACCCATCCTGCAAGTCATTCCATGCACTCTAAAATATATAGAAAAATAAAGACAGTCCACAACACAAGATATACGTGGTTCACCAACACAGTGTATGATGGCTAGTCCACGGAGTAATGCCCAACGGGCTCCGTATATACTCAATACACTTCTTTTTGCTGTTTACACAACAGGGAGTACATACACCCAATTTACCCAGCATAAAAACTAGGAGGGCACACATGTGCCAGGAATTCAGGTAACAAGTACCAGTGTTCAGCACACACTGCACATCACGCTTAACCCGCACCCACGGGAAGCAAATAACAAATTTTTTTAGGCTTATTAATTTGCCTTACAGTTTTATCCCACTAGCTAGGTATTCAACAATTACACCTACGCTAGCAAACAATTAATTGAAAGCAAAAATAGATAAGGGAATTGAAAAGTCTCACAAACTATGCTTTCGAATGGCCAAAAATCTCTCTGAAGCTTCACACTGCTCTCAGGTACTTTCCAACAGTCTTCAATATTGATAAAGATCGATTCAGAGAGCACACCATGCTCATAGGCTTCAAATCTCTTCCACACAAGCCATAATCACCATGAATATGGAAATAAAAGCTCTACTAACCTCTCACAGGGATTTAGCACTCCATTGATGCATAGAGAAGAGGTAGTTGGTGATTGATCACTCCCACATGCACGAAACCCTAGAAAAACCCTTTGTTAAGCTTCAAAATCCTATTTTCGATTTTTCTCCACGTTTTTACGACTCCCAACGATGCCCAATGTATAGAGCATCAAAAAAATACGAAAACTGCAACTTGAACGGACTGATTTGGAGCTCGGATGAAAAAGTTATGGCAGTTTGAAGTTCGACCAGTCACAGATAAGGAAAGAGAATCTTTCCTTTTATAACAGCGCACCCGCGCCGCCCTGTAGCCGCGCCGCCGATGCGCTGTCGCGATATGATTGGTCGATCAAAAAATTTTCAGCACGGACCGTGAGATTGACTTCAAAAAGGCGGGATTGAATATGAGTCCTTGGATCTGGATAAATCACGCCTCCGAAAATCAGAGATCACGTGAAGCGCTGGATCGGAATCTCTTCCGTCGTCGCACGATGAACGCGCCACACCGAATAAGGTTCCGATTCCGTAAAACACGAACCACCTTTTTAAACTGCCTCCTTCCAACCAGAAGCCTCGCGATGGAATCTAAATGGAATCTTCGCATCACACCTTAGCCCGTAACTTTGAAGCTCGTCCATTTGGAATCTAGCCTACGTGGCTTCATTGGGGCGGCCGATTTCGGATCTTCTTCTTTTTTCTTGACGAAATTACACCTTAACAACTTGTGAAATGCCGAAATTGTCCCTAAACAACTTGTGAAATGACTTTTTCGAACGATCCGATAGAAACTGCGATATCTCGCTCATCCGACGTCGGAATTGAGTGATTCAAGTTGCGTTGGAAAGATAACTCGACGATCTACATCTTTCCACATCAAATTTCCATGAACCTGCTGCGAGACCCACCAAAAATAGACCCAAAGTTAAAACTCTGTCAAACCTTGGAATTTGAACCCGAAACTTTGCGTGCATGCATGCCAAGTGCCGTGGGCTACTGTGTTGGCATGTCACCTTGCCACCACACCTGTGGGTCCCACCCACAGTATCTCTCCTCTTTTTCTTTCTAGTTTCTCTCTCCTCATTCTCTCTCTACATCTTCTTTCTTCATGTAATGCTTCAATTTCTTCATGTAATGCTTCAAGATGCCGCAATACTGTCTCATCATCAGAAACTTGGCCACATCACCAGAAACACTGTCTGATCATCAAATCATCAGTTTCTCGTTCCTCTTGCTGACCACACCATCAGTGGGGCCCACAGACAGTCTCTCTCATCAAACTCAGTGTAGAATATCATTCAACTCTTTGCAAGTCATCTGAAACACATATAGAACACTGTAGAACACACATGCGACGTTACCCCATCTTTGCCATTGCACTGACACTCTCTCTCCTCATTTCTTTGACTATATGCTTACAGACACTGTCACATCAGTCAAGTTTCCAACAATGACAACATAAAGTCCAACAACTTCCTCCTGTTTATTCTTTTGGTGTGTATTACTAACTCCTACTTCTTTAATTTGTCTCAAGCTTTAGAGAAATACTTATGTTTTTCGGATTCTTTGCTATTAAATTTATTATCATGGAAGAAAGTTTTGTTTGAATACCAATGCAACTTTTGAAACTTTACTTACCCAAACAATACTTGTCGGAAGTTGAAGTAACTGCTGATAAATGTTGTTCATAATACTGTTGTAATCAGTGATCTCTTTTCTTTCTCCTTGCAAGCTATCGAGTATTAACTATTAACTGATTGTTTGTATTTCTCTTTTTATTGCAATCTACCCTTACCATGACATACAGTGGTTGTGATACATATCATAGCATTTAAAGCCTATGAACATATATATACCATGTCTGTCAGGAAGACCGCCTATGAATTGAACCACACTGTTCATTAAATGATTCACATCTTATGTAACCTGGAAATAACCTAAAACAACTCCATATTGGTCAGGTACTTTAATTTTCTAGCCATATGTTGATTCCTTTCTTTTCCTCATGGTTGTTGAAATGTGTTTTTGTAATTTTTATTCAACCAAGGTTTTAGTTGCATTTGCCATTTATGTAAGACCCGCACTCCATAAACCCGATCTAAACCTCTATTTCATGTCGTAACAGTTCTTCCAATCATAACCAGACCAGACGGAACGAGCAGATGACAATCGAGTACAAAAATGGAGATAAATTTAAGATAATTATCATACATGTCTCATCATACCGGTCTATATACCGGTTGACCTGTATGTCTGCGCGGGTAGACTAGTTAGATCCGATAAAGGATCTCTGTGGGTCCCGCTTGCCAAATCTCGCGCCTAGAGACTTTCCTAACGTAGGAAAACTTTCTAAACCCCAACCTAGCCTATTTAAGGACCCTTAAACCTCTTTGATGATTCTCACAAACCCTAGAGAGGAGAAGGAGATCCGAAGAGAAGGAGGAGCTAAGAAAGGTGGGAGAGGAGCTTCCGTTGGACGAAGAACACCAAAATTCAAAGTTCGTGAACCAACAGTAAGTGCCTGTACTTTCTCTAGGTTAAGGTTTGTGAATGATTGATCAATACCATGCAAGGCTAGGTATTGATCTAAAATCCCTTAAATTGCCGTTAAATCCTAATTGTTTGTTAAACCCTAGATTCGATTTCTAGGCGATGAATCCTAAGAATTAGGACTTGAATAGAACATAAAACAACCCTAACTCGTTGCTTAGGCCTAGAATGCATAGGAGAAACCCTAACAATCGTAATGGGTGACCAACGGAAGGCGAACATCAAGTTGGTGGTCTTCCGGAGGCATACCGGTCGACTATACCGGTTGCACTATGTGCCACCGGTACTGCAATCGGTACCTCTCGGGAGCTGGTCATTGGAGGACCGGTTGACCATACCGGTCGCACCTTTCCCCACAGTGTCGCGACCAGTACCTGTGATCAATATGTACCAAGAGGGGTGTTTTTGACCCAGTTGGTTTTCGACCAACGTAAACCCTAAGGAACAAATTCTAACTAAACCCTAACATCGTGTAGGATCCTGTGATAGCAAGATTAGACACTGTAACGTGGAACAAACTGGCAATCAGCCATCAGGTAAGAGAATCAGACGCAAACCCTAATTAACTAATAACAGTATAACGTTGTTAATAACTATTGTTTTATGGAGTGTTGCTTGTGCATATTCACATTTCATCTATACTTTCGATTTTTATATTGTTCATGCATACTGGCTATGCTAGGATGTGATTGTTAAGCATATGATTGTTTTCGTTGGTGTGTGGAATGGGAAGGGTCTGGGGTCTTAGATCATTCCTCACACTAGCACCTTTTTGTATTGCTACTGTCTTAGCATGCTTGGTGCAGGTAGGGTATCAGGGGGAGGATGTGGCACTGTGGTCTCTGGCCTGGCCACCAGACTCTAGCCCTATCTCTATGCCGCAGGGAGTTGTGCTGGGATAGGGCCTACTGTGATGACATATAGGATTGGTTAGTTGCGAGCTCAGTTTGCAAGCCCTCGCCAACAGGGGCTTACGTGTTGGTATGGGTAGGGCATCAAGGGAAGTGTTGGCGGTGTATGATCCGGACACTTTAGCTTTATCCCTATTTCATGGTAGGTGCACGTGGGACAATAGTGGTGATCCATTGGGCAGATTCACACACTCGTGTATAGAGGTACGGTGACAGTCAATCCTTTCTATAACACATTGCAAACTTAAAACTAGACCATAATGTGAATGTTATTCATGCATGTTGTTTGTTGCATTGTCTGATTTTCTTACTGAGTTAAGTTGCGAGCTCACCTTTGTGTATACACCATTTTTAGATGTTGATGCAGGCTATACTATGGAGGACTACGTGGACCCTCCAGTGTATGGAGGTGTTGCTGCTTTAGAAGTGCAAGCAGGGGAGGACGAGCATGACGCTTCATGTGAGTGCCCTTTCTGCCTGTACCTCTAGGATATGTTAATTTAGTTAATTGGTTTATTTCAATTGGAGTTTTATAAACAATGTAAAGATATTTTTATTTACGTTTTGGTATGGAGAATAATTGGTTACTATACTTACAATAGAGAACTCAGTTCATTTAATTTAAGACTTCTACTGTATTTATTTTTATATTCTGATTATGATTATGTGCAATGGTTTGTATTAGTGGATACGATCTTATTGAGATCCTGGTGTAAACCATTGATTTAGTGACGGTTCACTCACACTTCTGCTTCAACCGGAATTGGGGTGTAACAATTTATAGCAATTAGGGTTGAAAACTGATGTGATTTTCAGCTTGGCTATGTATGAATATTTGCGTGTGTGTTGTGTGGCATTATTACTTTTGGGGGAGACTGTTGTTCTACAAGATACATTTGTGTAATTATTTGTTGTTCCTGTCTAAATTGATTGTTATTGTTACTGATGAAGCAATATATTTATATTAATTAATTTGTGCATTGATTTAAGATATGTATAGCCATCGTAAAACGGTCGGAAACAATGCAAATTTCAAATGAATGATTCAGATATGGCTTCCCTTCAGGCAGAATCATCTCTATTTGAAATGCAGAGGACCCTCATCTATGATTTTTGGGATTGTTCTAAGGAGCATGAGAGATGTCAATTTTATGAAAGCGTCTGAATAACAGTTAGTGAGATAGATTCTGCTTCACTAGTCACTTGGGAGTGAGATGAAATGGGGTCTTGGGTCCTGGCTCAACCAGTCAATCGAACTACCATGTTCACTGAAAACCTTGCAATCTAAACAACTCAACGGAATCTTTGAAAAGACAAGTGATTGGAATGGGAATCGGTCTTCCTGTTTGGTGACCAAGTTGCCCAGTTCATGGTTAAGCCAACTAGTTTAGTTTTTGTTCTCAAAACAATGTCATGAAGACTTTGGGTAATTTATATTTCAGGTATTACCTTGTCATTGAGATCCTAATGTGAACTTGTCCGTTTTAGTTTGAAGCTGAGCACAATGGTAATCTTATCACTGTAATTGTACCTTCCTAACTGCCATCACAACCAGGGGGCCACTCTGAAGTGGAGCTCAAATTCTACAAGAGGCGTGCTATGGAACTCCTGATTACTATTCTTCCATTTTACCATCATGATCGAGGATTATGGGGCCACAATGCTACTGAATTTGGCCAGGCCTAGTATTTGGAGATATGGTATTACTACTAAATGGCATTCATAACTCTTGATTCAAGGCCCCATGGTCATCTTGCAGAGCAATTGTCATGGCTACTGCTGATGCTCCGTTATGAGTTGTGGTGCAACCGTCAACTTCTGTCATTTGTCCAGATTCATCAACTGTCATGGTAATCACAAGGGACATTTCTGCTAAACAGGCCAACTAGTAAATAAATATATGTCTATGGTTCTATTGAAAGAAAACTTAGTTACCTGGGTTTGGTCTAGGGTTTCATGCTTGCAGGTTTGACCCGACATTAGTACCTATGATAGTCTGGTGGATGCATTGTTCAAGTATTCGGTGTTCGGCTGGATTGATCTGATTGGCCAATTCGTTTCGATTTTGGTCCTAGTCGATCTCTGACACAATCTGTTTTAATATTATTTTAATGAGGATTGGAAACGTGTATTTTTTTCATTGGATCCGTACACCGATCTAAATCGGATTGGGTTGGTTTTGGAAATAACTGATACTGTGCCTGGCAACTAGATTTAGAACCATGGGTGGATGGAACATAGGCGATTGAATATTCTTCATTGAACATAGATCAATAGATCATTAATTCATTTATTAGTTCATTCTTTCCTAAACTTATTATTTGAAACTTTTACCCAAAAAAAAAAAAAAAAACTTATTATTTGAAACACAGAAACAGCCTTTTCGCATTACTGGAATAAAGTTGCGTATATTTTGTCAACTCCTCTTCAAGTATTGAGAATACAATATGGTAGATTAATCCAACCCTCCTCTGATTGCAATTTTTCAAACCAAAATTTTCTAAAGAAGTGGTTAGATATGATGGAATTTAATTCTCCATCAGTCTCATATTCATCTAGTTAGGAAAACCTCAAAGAGAAGATTTCAAAAGGTAATTTTCTTCTATAAACTGGGCAACAAATTGGTTACACACCAGAACCTTTACATCGAAAGAGAAAACTTAAGATGGAATGGTACTGGTGTTGGTGGTGACAGAAGGGTTTTGGTTTTGGTTTTGATTTTGATTTTTCATTCAGGTTTTTTAAGTAAAATGTTAGAAAAAAAAATCTTAAAAATGCATTGAAAAAATGGGAAAATTTTTATATAAAATATTATTTTTACATAAAATTTCACAACAAAACAAATAGGGCTTTAATGAAATTTCTTTCTTCCAAAAAATATAAATTTTTTTTGCCTAAAAAAAATTAATAGGTAATATTGCTGAAGCTTGGCTTTTAATTTTGAAATGAACGTAATTTTCAGAAAGAAAAGCAAATGCTTCAATCCTTTTTTTCCCCATGAAAATATCTATGTAACATTTTTCATCATTGGGCATATTTGGTCTCACCATTCAAGGATTCCTCAGTGAATACTATCAATCAATGGATTCAATAATCCATTAAGATTGGAATCATGTATAATATTACCCACTCAAAATGAATTGGAAAGTATGCCGATACATTAAGAATGCATTAGGATATATGTCAATCCACATTGAGTGGCTAGGATTTTCACTACAGAGGTGGTCTCACTACAAAGGATTTTTTTTTCCCATCCAAGATGCCCAAAACTTCGAACCCTGTACCGGTATCCGTGTTTTAGATTACTTGGAGACTATTTCCCTCATCAAATCTCTATGTATGAGAATCTTGGCGATGATTTGAGGGCTTGGATCCTCTTTAGCTCCAGCAGCTCTATCCAAACTGTTGGATTGCATTAGTACACATGTAGATGCGCTCTCAACAACCTGGATGTTGCTACAGGGGCTGCACGGGTGTACAGCCAATACTATAGCAGAATTTATATAGATACGAATTACAACAGAACATATGTATTCAAAAAATAAATAATCCAATTTAAGGTTCAACTCTATGCAACCAGTAGAATAGATATGGAAATTAATGGTTAGGTGTATGAGGGGGATACTTTGCATCGGGAAAAAAAGAGAGTAAATTATAGATACTTCTCTTATAGTTTGCTCTGAAATTAGGTACGTCTCAAACCTTTCAAATAATTCAAAGACCCCCCTTAATAAAAGTAAATTCCAAAAAAACCCAATCCATTAGTGAATTTCTGTTAAGTGACAAGAAAAGTTAAAAGTTAAAATTTTAATACATAAAACCTTTCTGCATAATTTAAAAGACCATTTTACTCTCATTTAAACCTACCATTTACACAAAATTCACTCCCATAAGTTAATGGAAAGAAAAAGTTCCATCTACCATCCAGAAACTATGTCGAAATCCATCTACCTCCACATGTTTCCAGATTCATCATCTACCATGCAAACTTTTAACACCGTTAATCAACGAGACCCCATCTGTTAGTAGAGTCCCGTTACTTGATGACGTCATCACTAATTGAAAATTATTAAGACAATAAAGTCTTTATTGTAATGTTGAAAGATAATTTTACCCTTACATTTTTTTTTAAATCTCAGAATCATGGAATTCTTGCAAATATCCTATCCGATCCGAATCCCCTTCTCACTAAAATCTTCTTTTTCTCTTCATACTTTTTTTCTCTGTTACCCTCTTTTAAGCTGAACTCAATAAACACCCTATTCTGTCCGCCTCCCTTCTCTTCTATTTCTTCTCATCTTCACGGCTTTTTGCAGAGAAGAACCGCCCTTTCTTTTTTTTCTTCTGCTATTTCATCAGTTAGGACGCTCTCTTCCCCTATTTCTTATCCGTATTCTTCTCTCAATCCCTATTTCTCTCTTTCCCCTATTCTCAGTGGAACTGAATCCTCTCCCGCGGCAGGAGATTCCTGCCGCTGATCCAAGGGCTGGGGATCAGTCGGCCCGCCTACCAATACATTGGGAGGTGGGCCGGCTGAAATCCCGCCCTTGGCCGGCGGCAAGTGGGCGGGAGAGGATTTTTATACATTCTCACTTGATCTCACTTGAATACCATTTCATCTCAATCGGGTAAGGGAAAAAAAAAAAAAAAAAACCAAACCCTCTCGGTTCTCCCTCTTCCCCTATTTCTTCTCTCGGATGCTTCTCTCAATCCCTATTTCTTCTCTTTCCTCTCTCCCATATTCTTTTCTCAATCCCTATTTCCTCTCTTTTCTCTCTTACTTGATCTCCCTCCCATTTCATCTCAATCGGATGAAGGAAAAAAAAAACTCACTCAACCTTCTCGGTTATCCCTCTTCCCCTATTTTTCTCTCAATCCTTATTTCTTCTCTTTTTTCTCTTTTCACTCCATCTCACTCCCATTTCATCTCAATCGGATAAGAAAAAAAAAAAAACTCAACCCTCTCGATTCTCCCTCTCCCCCTACTTTTTCTCCCATATTCTTCTCTCAATCCCTATTTTCTCTTTTTTATCTCTTATCACTCGTTCTCACTAATAGGGTAGGTTTTAGGTAAATAGGAGATTTAAATGGGGTAAAATGATTTTTTAATTTATGTAAGAGGGTATTTTTAAAATTTTAACTTTTAGTTTTTATTATCTAATAGAAATTCATTAATCGAATGAGTTTTTTTTTTTAATTTATTTTGATTTAAGAGATGCCTTTGAAATTGATTGAAAGGTTTAGAATATATCTGATTTAGAAAAGTATTTATAATTTACTGAACAAAATGCAAAAAGATGGGGATAGAGGAAGGAAAGGCCAACCGAAGGTTTATCATGGGTGGGGGAATGTTGCGGTATGAATTGGAGGGGAGGGGAAGGATTGTGGTATGATCAGAAATAGAAGAAAACAAAAATCGGGAGAAAAAGAACTGATGATTGTCCGTTGATCCTTCACAGATGGATTTGGATCGTCTCCCATTGGCATTTGAACAGATGAAATCCGGTTTTCGCTCAATGGACGACAACTGGAAACTATTAAATTGGACACTGCAGATAAGTTAAAGTGTTAAAAAGTTGATATGCCATGCATAACACACAATCAGCCGTTTTTTGAATGGTTGCTTGTGAAACACGATTGAGAAGAGATTATAAATAACCCGCGAACTGAAGAGAGAAGTTGCTGTAGAAAGAAAGGGAGAAGAGAGAAGTTGCTGTAGAAAGAAAGGGATTGTTTACGAAATTCTTTTCTTCTTCTTCGAAAATTTCATAAAACTCGATACTCAATTGAACCCGCCAACAGATGTAAGGTGAAATCCGTTTCTGTTTTTTCTTCTGCTGTAAATACATCATGGAGAGTTGAAGGTTGTAGTTCCCAAACGCTGCAGAGGAACGTATTTACTGCAGAAGAAGAAGCAGAAACGGTTTTCCCAATCTGCAGCGTCTCTAAACTTCAGGTTCATTCCTAAACTTTGGTCTTTTCTTAGGCGTAAACTTAAATCCATATTTACTGATCCCCACCAAAGTCTATGTGGAAACTGTTCCATCTACATCTATTTTCTTTAAATTATTTCATCGTACTAAGGTTCTTGTTCCTCTATTTTCTTTAAATAATTTGATAAAGCTGCACTCAAGGGGTTTGATTTTAAGATGTTGACAGTGAAATGGATCGGTGTGACTACTATGTTTGCTCAAGGTATTGACTCTCAATCGAAAAGTGCTTTAGCAAATTAGGTGACAGTGATCTTGAATTCCAAGCAGCTTGCCAAGTCTTTGACCTGGAAATAGCAGAACACCACAAGGGTATTTTAATAATTCGATATGCTGGGATGAAGCATTTAAATGGGTTGAGGAGAAATAAAATCCACTCTCCGGTAATCAAGAAGAATTTTGAACCACATATCTTTGTTGGGTGCTCACTTCTTGACATGTATGCCAAAGCCGGTAGAATCCATGCAGTACGAGGAGTCTTTGATGGGTTGCCTGAAAGGGATGTTGTTTCTTGCACTGCAATCATTGCTGGATATGCCCAACTAAATCTTGATGAAGAGGCATTAGAATTATTCAGCCAGTTACAGAAAGAAGGGATGGAATCAAATTGTTGGAGGAAGATGCTCTTGTGGAGATTACTGGTGAAGATCCTCCAGAAGGTACCATCCTTTCTGTTGCTTTGTGGAATCCCAATTAGCGAGGTCCTTTTTAAAAAAATATAAATGTAAGTCTATTATTGACCCTTGAAATCCAGAAATTTAGACGTAGTCCAAAATGGAGCTCATAAGGAATGAGAAGTGAAGGGAAGGAAGGTGCTGCTGATATACAATTTCAGTTGCCTTCCTGCAACAAGGATCAGGTCTGTTGGGTATTTTAAACGTTCACTTTTATGGTTATGATGTTTTCACCAGTGAATTTTTTTTAGATCTGTTAGGGATAAGTTTACATTTAAATTCTGCTTCATTGATATGTCAATTTGGTCCTTTTCCTTACTTTTCCATTTGATGGTTTGACGATCTATATTTTCCTTATATATGTTCATATGCAAGCTTTTTCTAAGGTAGGAATGGTTTTTTGGATATTTGTCCAATTACATGCACCTAAATTACTATAATTAGTTGAATTTAATGCGGCAATACTTATATGTGCTTATATGCAAGCTTAGCTGTTTTGTGGAAATGATGAATTGTTGGGGCCAAATAAATTGCAGACAGAATACGAGCAAAAGAAAGTGGGTCTATTAAGTATTCAAAGATTGGCTGATTCTGATCCGGATAGGGGTAGACTGGACTGTCCAAATGAATAATATGGTGTTGATCGGCTATGCACTGGCAAGATCAAATTGGGTTATAGATTGACTGACCTGACCTGGCTTAGTTCAGTTGGGAGTCTTCTTTAATCTAACCACCTTTTTTCAGACTGATTCCAATATGATTCCAAATACAAATTAATGGAAATTGATCCGGGATCTGATTCTGGTTTCTTAAACTTTCCCACCACCAATCATATAGAATTCCTAAATTTGAATTCCATGGGGAAAAAAGGAAAAAGAAAAAAACTAAATATTGATGGTCCTAAACGTTAACCTAGTTAATTATTCATTTTAAAAAGGATATATATATATATATATATATATATATATATATATATATATATATATATATATATATATATATATATATATATATCTGGATGCTTCTTGTTACAATAGAGAATTCTTATACGGCAAGGTTTTAGTAATCAGTATCAAATATGATATCCGTCGATGCTGAAATCCCTCTGATACCAATAAGGATCAGGTATGTCTCGATGATTGATTGACATGTGATTAGTACTGATTAAAAAGAATAAAAAATAAATAACACATTATAGGTAATTTGGGAGCAGCTCCATTACATGATTAGTTCAGAAAAAAGTCATCTGGGATTACATAAACATGTGCAATGAAGACCTTTGGATGCACTGATAAGGAGGACTAATTATTCAAATTGGAGGAGCTAAAAGAGCTAAAGGCAGACTGAAAATAACTTTGGGAGAAGTGGTGAGAAATGGCACGCATTTGGATTAGGATTTGCATCACCTATTGCTTTGGACATAATTGAATGATGAAATACAATCCATTTAGCCAGCCACATGTAGTTAGGATAAGGCTTAGCTTGAGTTGGTTTGAAATCCAAAATTCTAATCTCTGTACTATTACTTCCAGATTGCAATAGATGATAATGAATGATTACATTTCTTACTGTATTTCATCTGCCTTTTGAAATGGATTGATTTTTGGCATTCCTGAAAATTATTTTCTCACAAGAATATTGTGAAATTTGTGATATTTTTTGGGATTTTCTTAGCTGAATTATGTTTATTTGCTAATAACTCGGTTGACCTGGATGGATATTTAGGGAGAAAGTGAGACAAACTAGCCTTGAATTATTATCTTGAAGCTAAAATGGACCAATTTTTCTACTTTCAGTATCAACTCAGGTTACTTCCTCATGTATATTCTTTGGGTATGTATTACTAACTCCTCCTTTAATTTGTCTCAAGCTTTAGAGGAAGACTTATGTTTTTCGGATTCTTTGCTGTAAATTTTATTATCATGGAAGAGAGTTTTGTTTGAATACTAGTGCAACTTGTGAAACTTTACTGACCCAAACAATACTTGTTGGAAGTTTAAGTGACTATTGATAAATGTTGTTCATAATACTATTGTAATCAGTGATCTCTTTTCTTTCTCCTTTTAAGTTATCTAATATTAACCGATTGTTTGTATTGTTTTTTTTTCTTGCAATCAACCCTTATCATGACATAGAGTGGTTGTGATACATATCATAGCATTCAAAGCTTATGGACATAAATATGCTATGCCAGTTGGGAAGACCGCCTATGAACTGAACCACACTATTCATTAAATGGTTCACATCTTATATAGCCTGGAAATAACCTAAAACAAATCCATATTGGTCAGTACCTTAAATTTGCAGCCATTTGCTAATACCTTTCTTTTCCTCGGGGTTGTTGAAATGTGTTTTTGTAATTCGTATTCAACCAATTAAGGTTTTTGGTTGTTTTGCCATTTACAGCTATTAAGGTTGATAACTGGTGTGATTTTCAGATTGGCTATGTATGAACATATGCATGTGTGTTGTGTGGCATTATTACTTCTGGGGGAGACTGTACTTCTACAGGATATATTTGTGTAGTTATTTGTTGTTCCTGATTAAATTAATTGTCGTTGTTACTGATGAAGCAATATGTTTACATAAGTTAATCTGTGCATTTAATTTAAGATATGTATAGACACCTTAAAATGGTTGACTCTGTCTCTGAAGACATGTATTTGACTCAGATTATCACATTATAGGAAACCATGCGATTTTCAAATGGATGATTCAGATTTGGCTTCCCTTCAGGCAGAGTCATCTCAATTGGAAGTGGGGAGGACCCTCATCTTTGATTTTCAGGGAGCAAGAGTGATGTCAATTTTATGACAGTGTCTGAATTGCATGCATTTAGTGAGACAGATTCTGCTTCCCTAGTCACTTGGGAGTGAGATGAAATGGGGTCTTGAGTCGTGGCTCAACTAGTCAATGGAACTACCACGCTCACTGAAGACCTTGCAGTCTAAATAAGTCAATGGAATCTTTGAAAAGACAAGTGATTGGAATGGGGATCGGTCTTCCTGTTTGGTGATCAGGTTTCCTAGTTCAAGGTTAAACTAGCCAGTTTAGTTTTTGTTCTCAAAACAATGTCATGAGGGTTCTAGGTAATTAAAATTTTAGTTATTACTTTGTCATTGAGATCCTAACGTGAACTTGACGTTTTAGTTTGAAGTTGGGCACAAGGTGATCTTATCATTGTAGGTGTACCTTCCCACCATCACAACCAATGGGCCAAATCTGAAGCTCAAATGCTACAAGAGACGTGTTATGGAACTCCGGATTACTGTTCTTCAATTTTACCATCATGACCTTTGCTGGTTAATATGCGTACTATTTGGCCGTGCCATACTCGGTTGTTTAAAACACATATTACCATATTATCCCCAAAATACGGCAAAAGACGCCAAACGAGAAGCTCGCTGTTTCAAACGCTTTTTGAATGCGTACCCTTAAGTGGAAAAAAAGAAGAATTAAATTACTCTCATTAATTCTCCTTATTAAATTCTTATAAAATAGGGTTTAACAAGGGGTGAGACTCTTTTTTAATCGGAATAATTTAATTCACTTTTCCTAAACCCCTCAATTCCTCCCAAATCTTTCCATCTTTATCTTTGTAAACACTAAACCCCTTGATTCCCTCCCAAATCTTTCGTCTTCTTTTTTGTAATTTAATTCTCCAAATTTTTCCGTCTTCTTCTTTGTAATTTAATTCTCCAATCCTACTCTACGGTCTAGAGTACAGCACTACAGCAATCTTTCCATCTTCTTCTTTTAATTTAATTCTCCAATCTATTTTTTCTGTTTTAACTTCTTTCTCTTTTTTTAATAAAAAATCACATAATGTTAAACAGTATTATATTAGTATGGGAAACAATGCCTTGATGGTAGTACAGTACTATACTACCAATCTATTAGCAATTTCTTTTTTTTTACCCCAAAAACAATGCACTTGATATATTTTAGTCTTTAAACATTGATCATCTTTATTGTATTTATTATTTATCAACATGATGTTGGATGATATTATGAGTTTATATTTTGAACATATATGTTGATGTGGTATTTGAATTTTGAATTTGGAATTTAAGGTTTAATGTTAAATGATATTGGATGATATATTTTGAAATTTATAATAGGTTATGGAATTTTGAATTTGATGTTAAATGATATTGGATAATATATTTTGAATTTTATAATAGGCCATGAAATTTAGTATATGGATTTTACAATGCATATATTATATGTAATTTTTATTTGATATAGGCATTTAGGTAGGTAATAATTCATCAATTTATAGGAGTATATTGTCCTTTTTTTCACCATACCGTATTAGTTTTGATCCATTTAAAACACTCATACCGTTCGTTTTCGTTTTTTTACCATTCTCAAAATGTTTGACCTTTTTTTGGTCGTACCGTATTTGTTTTATTCCATTTAAAACCCATACTGCTCCGTTCTTTTTTTTTTTCAGTTCCCATTTTAACTATATCCTGACCGAGGATTATGGGGCCACGATGCTACTGAATTTGGCCCGGCCTAATCTCTGGAGGTATGGTATTATTGCTAAATCCTAAATGGCATTCATAACGCTTTGTTCATACCCCCATGATAATCTTGCAGAACAATTGCAATGGCTATTGCTAATGTTCCGCTTTGAGCTATGGTGCAACCATCAACTTTTGGCATTTGTCGAGATTCATTAACTCTCCTGGTAATCTCAAGGGACATTTTTGTTAGACCAACCAGTAAATAAATATATGAAAAAATTTCATCTATACCCCATCAAGGATTGTTAACATCATCTACACCCACAAGATTGCAGAAACATCACCAAGGTCCACTTAACTGACGGAAATCACTAAAATTATTAAAATACAGTTTTACCCCTCATATTATAAATTGAAAATTTTAAAAATTATATTGTTTTAGCCACTCTCCCTCATGTGAACTTCCTTCAAACACAGCAGAGAGAGAGAGAGAGAGAGAGAGAGAGAGAGAGAGAGAGAGAGAGAGAGAGAGAGAGAGAGAGAGAGAGAGAGAGAGAGAGAGAGAGAGACGAGAGAGACGAGAGAGAGAGAGAGAGAGAGACGAGAGAGACGAGAGAGACAAAAAAGAGAGATGAGATTCAAAGAAAGTTCTGATTATTTTTTGTGGGTTTTGTTTTTTAATTTCTTGTTTTTTAATTTTAATTGATCCATTGCCCTATTTTCTCAGTTCGTTCTACCTCGTTAATTTCTAAATGTTCAGCGTTTTTTATGATTGGAAATCAAAACAAGAAAAAACATTCTACGCATGAAGAAAATGAATTGAAGAACTCTACAGAATAAAGAATCTGTAATTTAGCTGAGAAGTAATGGCCAGAGATGCAGAATTACGACCATATCAGGAGAAGAAAAAATGATAGAAATAAAAATGAAAGAACTAACGGTTGGGACCCCAGCAGATGAGATTCATGACTTCCTCATCCTTCTCAGTTTTTCTGGCTTTTTCCCGTTCATCCAATCGTTGGAGTTTTCTTTAAAGGTTCAGCAGCACCGAAATCCCATTTGATCTGAGAAACTGATAACCGATTGTTCTTGATGTGTTGATAAAAAGATCTCATGGCGTAATTCCATCTACAGAACCCTTGATCCTTCAGTGCTTCAACAGCTCCAATGCTTGCAGCCACGATCCAAGCTTTGCTTGTCGAACTCATTCTCTGTTCTTCACTACTGTTGTTGCTTATCTTTGAATCTCGAGATTCAAGGGAAGAGATGGATTGGACCCAGCTCGAACAAGAAATTCAAGAAACATACTTTAAATAAAGAGAATTTACAGAGAGAGGGTTGGAAAGTAGAAACCATGGGCGGTTTTATTTTGCCTACGGCGATGATGTCCTTGCCTTCTCGATAAATCTGTTGGAGCCATGCCAGCTCCCCTAATTTTCCCCCAAACCAGCTCCTACCATATGAATCTTACTATGGAGAAGCACAGAAGAGGAAAGAAGAAGAGGAAAGGAAGAAGAAGAAGAAGAAGAAGCAGGGTAAAATGGTATTTTATCTTTACTTTAAGGGCAGTATTGTCCATGGAAATTTTTTTTTCAGTTGGCGTCAGCATCTAACGGGAATCAACTGACGGAGTGGACCTCTTTGATTACCACAGCCAAAGTTTTGGGACCTAGGTGATGTTTCTGCATTCTTGTGGGTGTAGATGATGTTAACAATCTTTGATGGGGTGTAGATGAAATTTTTTCTAAATATATGCCTCTGTGGTTCTATTGAAAGACAACTCAGTTACTTAGGTTCGGTCTAGGGTTTCATGCTTGCAGGTTTGACCCAACATTTGTCCTTGTGGTAGTTTGGTGGATGCATTGTTCGAGTAATAAGATCCGTATCGATTTTGGACTTGGCCGATCTTTGACCCAATCTATTTTAATATTATTTTAATAAAGATTGGATATGTATCAGTTTTTCATTGGATCCGTACATCGATCCAGATCAAATTGGTTCGATTTTTGGAATGACTGATACCGTGTCTAGTACCTAGATTTAAAACCATGGGTGGATGGAACACGAGCAATTGAATCTTCTTCATTGAACATAAATCATTGGATCATTAATTCATTCATTACTTCATTCTTTCTAGAACTAATGGTTCGAAAAATGGAAAAAACCTCTCTGCATTGCTGGGGTAAGGCTGCGTAAATTTTTTCCCTTTTCCAGACCCTACAGTAACAGAAACCTCATGCACTGGGACACATTTTTTTTTTTTTTTTTTTTTAAATTCATTCATTCTTGAATTTACAAAGCTCAACTCCTCTTTAAGGATTGAGAAAGCAAGATGGCAGATTAGTCCAAACCCTCTTTTAATTACAGTTTTTCAGACGAAAATTTTCTAAAGAATTAGATAATGATAGAATTTAATTTTCCATCAATCTCATATTCATCCAATTGGGAAAAACTCAAAGAGAAGATTTCAAACAGTAATTTTCTTCTATAGACAGGGTAGCAAAGTAGGTACACACCAGAACCTTTAAATCGAAAAAGAGAACTTAAGATGGAATGATACTGGTGTGTGGTGGTGATAGAAGGGTTTTGATTTTGGTTTTTCGTTCAGGTTTTCTATGTAAAATGTTGGGAACATTTTTTTTTCTCTTAAAATAGGATTTTATAAAGTATAAAGAAATGTATAAGGAAAATTTTCATACAAATATTATTTTCACATAACATTTCACAGCAAAACAAATAGGGCTTCAATGAAATTTCATTTTTCCAAAAAAAGAAATTAAATAATTTAAATCAAAAGAGGAATAAGTAAGATTGCTGATGCCATGGTTTCCAATTTTGTTTTTAACTGGCCGAATCTACTTGACTCTTGAACAGGTGCTGCCCTTTTTACTCAGATTCGTCAAACCTGGTTTTCCAACTATGAAGCCATGCAGGACACACGATTTGTACCCTTTATTTGTTATTTTAAATATTATATTTACACTCGTTTTGGTCCGATTTCACGGGGTGATTTCAACTTCAACGACCATTTGGTTGAATTTCTCCACTCAAATTCCTTAAAATTGAAATCGATTTCACTAGAAATCCCGAAATAAGTGAGATGCTATTTCACAATTTCACTTAAGGGTGTTAAACGGTTTATAATCTGTTTAATGGTCCAGTCCGGTGTGATGCGGTGCGATGTAGGAGAAGTTAAAATCAAAATCGAATTGATTAACTGAACAGTGTCAAAAATTGAAATCAGAACCGATTAGTAATTGGTTTCTACTTATCGATTTTTAAATGATTTTTCATTAATTGGGTGTTTCTTGCGGTTTATAAACGGTTTAAACCATTGGTTATTAATTGGTTTTTCTTAAATAAAATGTTATAATATTGTTATCCCTAATGGAGTAATGATTAATGCCTATTTTGTTTTCAGTTTTTTTGTTTTGGTTTTATGGTAAATCTTTGGGAATTGGGATTGAGTTTTGAAAAAATAATATATTAATTGAGATTATGATTGGTTTCTTAGGAAAATAATATATTAATTAGGGTTAGGTTTGGTTTCTTGGAAAGGTAATATATTAATTAGGGTTAGGGTTGGTTTCTTAGGAAAATAGTATATTAATTGGGGTTTGAGTTGGGGCTTCAGACTTGGAAATAATATAAGGAATGAGTTTAGGTTTTTATTAGTTTAACTTTTAGGGAATAAACGATATACACTCTAGCAAATGTAATCCAATGGTTTTTATTCAGTTTAATCGGTGTCTAGCAAATGTAACCCAATGGTTTAAACGGTTCGATCAATTTTGGTAAACGGTGTCAAATTTCAAAGCAGAACCAAACCTATTATTAAATGTTCTCTCGGTTCCAATGTAAATGGTTCGGTCCGATTTTGTTAAACGGTCTTGGCACAAATATTGCACCCTTAATTTCACTAAAATCCTTTCATTTCCCTAAAGAAAATGCTTGCAAACTTGAGTTACAGGAACTTGGAAAAAAAGAAAATCGAAGTAGAGGACTAGACAAAACGTCAAGAAGAAGCTCAGAAGATTTACATATCAACTTACCTTCTCTCTTCTCCTCCCCTTCCTTGCCCTCTCTTTAGGGTGCAAGTTTTACCCTGACAATCTGAACCCGCCCAAACCCGCCTTGAACCTTGGTAGGGTTGAACCCGGCCCGAAGGTTGGGTTAGGGTCCAAATTTTGATCAACCCTGGTAGGGTTGGGTTGGGGTAGGGTTGATCCCTTGGGTTGAGCCTGACCCGACCCTATATATATATATATATATATATATATAGCGTTTGTTATATGTTTAAGTTATAATTGTTATATGTATGTTATTTGATAATTTGTTGTATGTTTTAGGACCAATTAGGGTCAATCTGACCCTGAATCAGAGTTAACTAGGCCCAACTCGGCCCTGTTACGGTCAATTAGAATAGGTTAGGATTAGGCCCAACCCTACTAGCGTTAGGGTTAAGGTTGTACATTTTCTGACCTAGGTAGGGTTGGGCTCGGTCAGGGTTAAATTTAAATAGTCAGGTTTAAGATTAGGGTTTTGAAAAATCCGGCCCAACCGGTCCTGTTGCAACCCTACCTCTCTTCCCTCCCGTAATGCTCCTCCGCCGACGACCTCCTTTCTTTGCCCCCACATCCCTAACCATCTACTCTCTCCCGTTGTTCGACTGCGAAATTTGTAGTGGATATGAAATCGTATCCATCCTCTCAATCGTTGCTGCACTTCTTTCTCTCTCTCTCTCTCTCAGCTGCAACCTACCGCCTCCTCTTCCACTTTATGTTAATACTCAATATTATAAGATTCAAAATATCAAGATTGGGGGATGTTGAGGCCGATTGGTGGGCTATGTATAGTGGTTCTCAAAACATCTTGAGAAATCGTGTGGATACGGTTTCAAGACATACGAAACTACATTCTGTTTGGATTTTGAAGAGCTTGAAATAACACACAAGAAATTTACATGTTTAGTCCAGTTTGAAGAACTTGAGTTTCAAATTGAAATGTCAGGAAACAAAAAACCTAGTACTCAGTGAAATAAAAAAAAAATGAAATCTATAGGTTTTATCAAAGTTGCAGGTTTGTATTGATGCTCCAAAAAACAAAGAGGGAGTTTTCATTAGTCGGGAGATGTATCAGTAGGTTTTGAATAACCTCTAACATCTCAATCATTGAGCCCTAATTTTTTGCAACTCTTCAACATCTCTCCACTTCTTTTGTACTTTTAAACACTATAGCATCTAGACGATCTTGCCTTCTCAACAGAACCTCTGTGGAGTTTGGTCCAGTCCATCTCGTTTTCTATACTGATATCCTTACAGTCCCTTGTAGCTGGTCAGAGCTCATGGAAAAGTAGAGATCATCGGTTGTTCATGAATCTCTTCAGCAAAGTTTAAGCCAAGGTTTTCAGTTTGGAAATCCTGTCCCTTGTCCCTTCTCTCTCTTTATAGGTTGCATTTATATGTTCCATAATAAAAAAATAAAAAAATAAAAAAAATCAGAAACTGCCAGGTTTTCAGTCCGAGGGAAGACCCGTTTTGATTCTGCAACCACATTCGGCTGCCGCTTGTGGAGGCTGAGGACTGTGGCAGCGGTCCTCCTCCCTTTCTCAATCACTTCAATAAGACATCATTCACCCTCAGAATACCAGTGAGCTGCAAGTAGGAAATAACACAGAGTTGTTGAAAATAAATCCTTTCATACCCTTCATGCGCCGGCACGAGAAAATTCAGTGGCAGTAGTTTAACGTGCGCGTAAAATAAACTCATGCCTCTCATGTTGGTACGAGAAAATCTAGTGGCTGTAGTTTACTGTGCACACATACTAATGTATTGGCATATGCGCACAGTAGATGTCAGCCATTGGATTTTCTCATGCTAACATGAGAGGCATAAGAGGATTTGAATCCTTTTGTTACTAATAATGGAAGAGAAAACTTAGAACTTGAAATGGAATGGTACTGGTGAGTCTGGTGTGTGGTTGTGACTAAAGGGTTTTGGTTTCTCATTTAGATCTGATTGTTTTCATGTAAACTGTTAGAAAAAAATAAGGAAAATTTTCATGTAAAATATTATTTACACAAAAATTTTTTTTTACAACAAAACAAATTATACCTCAATGAAATTTCTTTCGTCTAAAAGAAAGAAAAAAAATAATTAAAATCAAAAGAGGAACAGGTAAGATTGTTGATGCCATGGTTTCCACTTTAGAGCCTTCGCAATATTCATTAATCAATTTGGTTTTTTCTTTTTTCTTTTTCGAAATGGGTGTGATTTTTAGAAGAACAGCAAAAGCTTCAATCCTTTTTTCCCCCACCAAAATGTCTGTGCACCATTTTTCATCATTGGGCAAACTTGTCTCACCATCCAAGGATTTCTTTGTGAACACTCTCAATCAATGGATTCAACCATCTAGGATGCCCAAAACTTGAAACCCTTTCGTGTATCCATGTCTTAGATTACTTGGAGATTATTTCCCTCATCAAATCTTTAGGTATGAGAATCTTGGCCATGATTTGAGGGCTTGGATCCTCTTTAGTTCCTGCAGCCCTATCCAGGTTGTTGGATTGCATTATTCTATCCAGGTCGTTGAATTGCATTAATACACATGTAGATGCGCTCTTAACAGCTTGAATGTTACTATAGGGGCTGCACGGATGTACAGTCAATACTATAGCAGAATTTATTTAGATTTAAATTACAACACAACATATGTATTTGGAAAATAAATAACCCAATTTAAGAGTCAGCTCTATGCAACAGTTCAGCAGGGATTTAAAAAAAATGCAGAAAAATTGGGGATAAGGTTTATAATGGGTGGGGGAAGAATGTTGCAGTATGATTAGAAGAGGAGAGGAAGGACAGTGGCATGCCGCATGATCAGAAAATAAAAGAAAAAAAAATCCGGAGAAACATAACGGATGATTGTCTGCTGCTATCACAGATGGATTCGGATCGTCTCCTGTTGGCATGGCATTTGAACAGGATGACATCCAGTTGCTGCTTGATAAGCGACAACTGAACGCTATTAAATTGGACGGTGTGGATAAGTTAAGTTGTCTAAAGTTTATATGCATCGCATAACACACAATCAAAAGCTTTTTTGAATCGATGCTTGTAAAACACGTTTGAGAAAGAAATTATAAATAACCCGCGAACAGAAGAGATTGTTTCCGAAGTTCTTTCTACTTCTTCGAAAATTTCGTAAAACTTGATTCTCAGTAGAACCCGCGAACAGATGTGAGGTGAAATCCGTTTCTTCTTCCTTCTTGCACCATAAATACATCAAGGAGGTTGAAAGCTTGTAGTTCCCAAACGCTGCTGTGGAACGTATTTACTGTGGAAGAAGAAGAAGAAACGAATTTCCCAATCTGCAGGGTTTCTAAACTTCAGGTTCATTCCTAAACTTTGGTCTTTTCTTAATCGTAAACTTATATCCATATTAACTGATCTATATTCGCATTCACACATTTTATATTTCCTTTTACTTGTGATTGTAAATATGTCAGCTGATGAATTGGTCTAGTTGGGTTTTACTTTCATTATATTAAGACCCTTTTTCCTCGAATTTTCTATGGTTGCACTCTAGGGTATTGGTCTAGGTGGGTTTCTATTTCATTATAGTAATTTTCTTGTTCTCTATTTTCCTTAAATAATTTGATAAATCTGCACTCAAAGGGTTTCATTTTAAGATGTTGACAGTGAAATAGATCGGTGTGACTACTAAGTTTGCTCAATCGAAAAGCGCTTAAGGAAATTAGGTGATAGTGATCTCTAATTCCAAGCAACTTGCCAAGTCTTTGACATGGGAATAGCAGAACACAAAAAGGGTATTTTAATCATTCGATCGATATGCTGGGTTGAAGCTTTTAAATGCGCTGAGGAGAAATAAAATAGTAAGATTAGTAGTAGAGAGAAAAGGTCATTCTGGGTGAGTAGTTCTAGAAGTCTGTCATAATTTTAATGGGTTGGGAATTTCTCTATTGTGATCATTTTCATGCACTGTCTTATAAAATTAAATGCTTGCAGGAACACTACCGAACGGGTTCACTTTTGCCACAATAATTACTTCTTGCTCAGGTGCTTGTGGCTTAAACGATGGGAGGCAAATCCACTCTCTTGTAGTCAAGAGGAATTTTGAACCACACATCTTTGTTGGGAGCTCATTTCTTGACTTGTATGCCAAAGCTGGTAGAATCCATGAAACACGAGAAATCTTTGATAGGTTGCCTCAAAGGGATGTTGTTTCTTGCACTGCAATCATTGCTGGATATACTGAACTAGATCTTGATGAAGAGGCATTAGAATTATTCAGCCAGTTACAGAAAGAAGGGATGGAATCAAATTATGTTACCTATG
The DNA here is from genome assembly GCA_028583415.1 of Protea cynaroides. Lineage (NCBI taxonomy): Eukaryota > Viridiplantae > Streptophyta > Magnoliopsida > Proteales > Proteaceae > Protea > Protea cynaroides. Next base: position 53,437,787 of record CM053267.1, on the reverse strand, counting down.
CTAGTGTTTTAAATGCTTTATCTGGGCTTGCTGCATTGGATCATGGCCGACAAGTCCACAACGGGGTCCTCCGCTCTGAACTGCCATCTTATGTATTTTACAAGAATTCTCTTATTGATATGTCCTCAAAATGTGGAGGCCTCACTTATTCAAGAAGGGTTTTTGATGGGATGTCTGAGAGAACTGTATTCACATGGAATGCAATGCTCGTTGGGTATGGTACGCATGGGCTAGGAAGAGAGGTTGTCGAACTTTTCAGATTGATGAGGAAAGAAAATGAGGTCCAGCCTGATAGTATAACTTTCATGGCAGTTATTTCAGGTTGCAGCCATGGTGGGTTGGTTGATGAAGGGTTGAGTATTTTTGAAGAAATGATTAGTGCAGAAAATGGAGTTGAGCCCGAGATAGAGCATCATGGATGTGTTGTTGATTTGTTTGGACGTGCTGGACGAGTTCACAGGGCTTTGGCCTTCATGGAACAGATGCCATTTATACCAACTGCAGCTATTTGGGGTTCACTTTTGGGGGCATGTAGAGTTCGTGCTAATGTCACTGTTGAAGAATATGTGGCTCGATGCCTTTTTGATATTGAGCCACAAAATGCTGGAAACTATGTTATTCTCTCAAATTTATATGCTTCTGTGAGGAAGATGGGAAGATGTGACCATGCTGAGGCAGTTGATGATGGAAAAGTCTGTGACAAAGGAGCCCGGGCGAAGCTGGATCAAGCAAGGGCGGATGATACATAGTTTTCACGCCAGTGATTGGTCCCACGCTAGAACGGAAAAGGTAGCTGCCAAGGTGAATGAATGATGAGCAGAAGGAGAGGATACTTCTTGGCCCCAGTGAAAAATTGGCGCTGGCATTTGGGATGATTGGTACTCCTCCAGGGCTTCCTATCGGGATCATGAAAAATCTCCGTATCTGTGTGGATTGTCATAATTTTGCCAAGTATCTATCCAAAGCTTACTTAAGAGAAGTATCTACACTACAAGAAAGTAGGTCTATAGCGGCGTTCTTAAACGCCGGCGTAGCTATATTAAACGCTGACAAATTAATACACCGGCGTTTCCTCAAACGCCGCATATAAGCCGCTAAAGGCAACGTAGCTAACGAACCACGGCGTTTCTAGCAAACGCCTGTGTATGTGACTATGCACCTGCGTTTCTTAACAAACGCCAGTATATTGAAATCATTATTGGCGTTTTTAACAAACGCCGGAAGATTTCGTGAAACTTTCACACGGACCGGCGTTTGATGAGAAACGCCGTTTACAAAACCTATAACGGCGTTTCGTCCAGAAACGCCTTTTATATACCTGATGGTGATACGGCGGCGATTACTAGAAAACGCCGCCATAAAATATGTTTTTTTTTTTTAAATTTCAAATCCATTTCTTTATCGTCACAGCTGTAATCTATGAAAACAAAATTAAAATGGACAATATAAATTTAAATTAACTACATTTAATATCAAGAAAAATTAAAAACACTTACTAAAGTATATCAAGAAATTGATGACCAAAAACATCAAGCATTAAGTACCAAATCATTCAAGAATACAAATAAAATATGTTTCTTCTTTATATTATCTCACTGCAGCTTCCTTGACTCCTATTTTTCAATTATCTATCTTCTTAAAATGGTAACCTCTTCACGACAATGCTTCCCTTCCCTTCTTGACCCAGTCTGGCTTCCAAATGCTAGCGTTAGCGTTCCACCAAGTTTTCTGGAAAACAGCTACAAAATGATTAGTAGTGGTGATAGAAAACCTTCAGTGATCAAGCCTTAAGTGGTGATCCCTTTGCAAAAATTAAGTCATGATTTCTACAATTAGAAAACATGTATAATTGTGGAAGCACAAGTGGTTTGTGCAAGCATTACACTGATCAAAGTCATAAAAATAGAAGAAAGTGTCATGGGTCTTTTGGCCCTCCCATTGGTCATCATAGGATAACTCAGTCTATTAATGCCCTTTCAACTGCAGTGAAACGTCTTGTTAGTATCGTGGTTTTTTTCACCCTCCCATTGGTCATCCTATGACAATAACTTTGTGATAATCTGATATACTATGAAATCATTCATTTGATACACACACATGAATTGTGGGTCTTGTAAAGAAGCTTAGGATGGACAAGGCATGAAGGAGTTCTCATTTTGAACTTTCATGGCAAACGCATCTTAGAGAGTTATACCTGATTGCTCTCACAAACAAAAGTGCAAGTTGCAAACCAAAAGAAATGTACAGGGAAGGCCCACCATTACCAGGCCTGATAAGGTACCATTCCTCTAAAGGCAACTACACTACTGTATATTAATAGGCATGCATGGCTTCACAAAAGCTGTCACAGAGAAACGAGAGAAACTGTTCGGATGATGAACTATACTAGAATTATATCAGTTCTTATTTTGTTTAGGTAGAAGTTGATATCTCCCAATTGGGAGAATTTAAAAGGTTCATCGACTTCTGTGCTTCAATAGTGTTGAATGTCTCTGAACACTTCGCTTCATTGAATGTCCCCAATAAATGTTTTATATGAATGTTCACGATTGTTTTCTGCTGTCCTATCTTCTTCTTCTTTGAGAAATAATGAATAATTTATCAAAGAGAAAGAGAGATGCATAGACAGAAGGTATGACCGAATCCCTGAAGTGGCTAAAGACAGCAAAGTAAAAGCAGAGCAAGCATAAAGGATTACCATGGGATGCTCAGTTTGCATATCAAACCAAGTCCAGTCATCCCTTAACTGGGTAACTTGTGGGCTAAGGAGTTGGCTGATCTATATAACCTTCAGATTCCTAGAGGAGGCAAAGACATATATCTCTCCAGTGAGATAGTATTGCTACCTTGGACCATTGCTACTCTTTAGACTATCCAACAGCTGGGGGAATCTCCTTTGACGAATATCCGCTATTCCACTCAAATTTAAGTGAGATAGCCAATCGAGAGATCCGTGGAGTTTCATTTATCTTTTCTTGTCAAATCTCCAATGTCTGAAGGACCACTAAAAGCATAGGTCACAGCTCTGGAAACAATACTCAAGTGCTCATAGATTTCTTTAACAGAGAAGAATAGTAAGTACATAATGATAGCTTTTTCCTTTCTCAATGTAATACATACATACACAGACTCTACTAGAGGGTAATTGTGAAGAAGTTTTTGAACAGGAGATTGAGATGATATTCTGCCACACAAATAATATCAAGCTTCCAACACACATGTCAATGGAAAAGTAAAACCCAATGTAGAATGGTATTGTCATGGCCATTGGAAGTGGAATATACTTAGCCCACTTCTTTCCTACAGAATCTCTGATTCCATTTATCAAAATGGATGCAAAAAGAACCCATAGAAAAGCTGAAGGGAATGACTCGGTAGAGCTGAGAACCCCTCAATACCTAACATAGCCTTGCTACGGTAGACGAGCACATATGGGGCAGGGTATGCTGTTCCAGGTTGACCCATATCAGTGAAAGCATTGTAGAAGACCCAGAAGACACATGGAGATATAACACAACCCATAGCAGTCCCAATCACTTGGCTTACAAACATAGACCGTGGTGAAGCCAATGGAGTCCATCTCTGAGGGACTGATTGGAAAAACCATTCCCTAAATTTAAGGACAAAAAGATTCTTACAATATTTCATTTGCCTTCTGAAATGCATTGAATTATGGCATTCCTGAAAATTATTTTCTCACGAGCATATTGTGAGATTTGTGATATCTTATTGGGAATTTCTTAGCTGAATTATGTTTATTTGCTAACCAGGTTGACCTTGATGGATACTTCCTTTAAAGCGTGAGACAAATCAAAGGTGTAGGAGTTAGTGATACATACCCAAAGAATATACAAGACGAACCGAGGAAGTAACCTGAGTTGATACTGAAAGATGAAAAACTGGTATGTTAGCTTCAAGATAATAATTCAGGGCAAGATTGGTCTTATTTTTTCTTTTATTATCATGGAAGAGAGTTTTGTTTGAATACTAGTGCAACTTGCGAAACTTTACTAACCCAAACAATACTTGCTAGAAGTTTAAGTGATCGACTGCTGATAAATGATGTTCATAATATTGTTGTAATCAGTAATCTCTTTTCTTTCTCCTTGCAAGTTTTCTAGAATTAACTGATTGTTTGTATTGCTCTTTTTCTTGCAATCTACCCTTACCATTACACATACAATGGTTGTGATACGTATCATAGCTCATATCATAGCATTTAGAGCCTGTGGACATAAATATGTCATGCCAGCTAATCAGGAAGACCGTTTATTGTTGGGTTGTGTCTTGTATTCTGTGGAGTCCACACAATTCTAATACAAGTACAACTCTATTAATTGTGTGGACTCCACAGAATACAAGACACAACCCAACAAATTTCCACCTGGCTTGAATTCTGCAAACCACCTTGAAGAAGAACCCGTTGACGTTGAGTCTGTAAACCCGTCTCTGTCAAACCGCTACACCTAAACAGGCATAGCCTACACCCAGTCCGGGTGTCCCGTACAGCTCACCGCCGTACAAAGTGATGTGACTCTACCTCTTCCACCGCCACAAGATCACCGGAAAGATAACATCACACACACCGCTTGCAACTCCGGATACACTGGAACCCGAGTCTCTCACCTCTCGCACCTCCAGGCGCAGACTTAGAGAACCGACTCCTCACCACAGCCTGCCAGTCCTTCTTTACCCACGGTACAACATCAACTGGCCATTATGTGTACCGTGTCGGGATTCAAATCCCCCCCTTTTTTTTTTTTTTCTTCTTCTTCATCATGCTGCACTCCTTCGTTCTTCAAAGAACCCTAGCTCTGATACCACTTGTTAGGATCGGAGACGCAAACAGAAAGAAAAAACACAAAGATTAACGTGGTTCAACACCCCATTGTGGGATGCCTACGTCCACGGAGAAAAAGAGAATTCTTTATTGCCAAGAAACCTCTACAACTCTCCACCTGACAGAGTGTTCTCCTCTGTCAGCTTCACGGCTGTCACCCAGCCTTTTTCTAGGGTTTTTCCACAGAGACAACATATATAGGAAACCTAGAAATCCTAATCCCACTACAATAATAACTTGTGCAATGAAGACTTTTCGATGCACTGGTAAGGAAGAGTAATTATTCAAATTGGAGGAGCTAAAAGACCAAGAGGCAGACTGAAAATAATTTTGGGAGAAGTGAGAAATGACATACATATGGATTAGGATTTGCAACACCTATGACTTTGGATAGAATTTAATGATGAAATACAATCCATTTAGCTAGCCACATGTACTTAGGATAAGGCTTAGCTTGAGTTGGATTGAAATCCGAAATTATAATCTATGTACTATCACTTCCAGATTGCAATAGATGAGAACGATTAATTACATTTCTTATTGTATTTCATCCGCTTTTGAAATAGATTGAATTTTGGCATTCCTGAAAATTATTTCACAAGCATATTGTGAAATTTGTAATATCTTTCTAGGAATTTTGTAGCTGAATTATGTTTATTTGCTAACCAAGTTGATTTAGATGGATATTTAGGCAGAAAGTAAGACAAACTAGCCTTAAATTATTATCTTGAAGCTAAAATGGACCAGTTTTTCATCTTTCAGTATCAACTCAGGTTACTTCCTCCTGTATATTCTTTTGCTATGTATTACTAATTCCTACCTCTTTAATTTGTCTCGAGCTTTAGAGGAAGACTTATGTTTTTTGGATTCATTGCTATTAAATTAATTATCATGGAAGACAGTTTTGTTTGAATACCAATGCAACTTTTGAAACTTTACTTACCCAAGCTATACTTGTTGGAAGTTTAAGTGACTATTGATAAATGTTGTTCATAATACTGCTGTAATCAGTGATCTCTTTTCTTTCTCCTTGCATGCTATCTAGCATGCTCTTTTTCTTGCAATCTACCCTTACCAACATACAGTGGTTGTGATACATATCATAGCATTCATAGCCTATGAACATAAATATGCCATGCTAGTGAGAAAGACCACCTATGAACTGAACCATACTGTTCATTAAATGGTTCACATCTTATGTAATCTGGACATAACCTAAAACAACTCCATATTGGTCAGATACCTTAATTTTCCAGTCATATGTTGATACCTTTTCTTTCCTCATGGTAGTTAAAATATGTTTTTGTAATTTGTATTCAACCAAGGTTTTAGTTGCGTTTGCCATTTACAACAATTAAGGTTGATAACTTATGTGATTTTCAGCTTGGCTATGTATGAACATTTGCATGTGTGTTGTGTGGCATCATTACTTCTAGGGGAGACTATTGTTCTGCAAGATATATTTGTGTAATTATTTGTTGTTCCTATTTAAATTGATTGTTATTGTTACTGATGAAGCAATATGTATACATAAGTTAATCTGTGCATTTGATTTAAGATATGTATATAGCCACCCTAAAACGGTCCAAAACCATGCAAATTTCAAATGGATGATTCAGATATGGTTTCCCTTCAAGCAGAATCATCTCTATTTGAAATGCAGAGGACCCTCATCTATGATTTTCGGGGTTGTTCCAAGGAGCAAGAGAGATGTCAATTTTATGAAAGCGTTTGAATAGCAGTTAGTGAGATAGATTCTGCTTTACTAGTCACTTGGGAGAGTGAGATGAAATGGGGTCTTGGGTTCTGGCTCAACCAGTCGATAGAACTACCAAGCTCACTAAAAACCTTGCAGTATTAATAAGTCGATGGAATCTTTGAAAATACAAGTGATTGGAATGGAGATTGGTCTTCCTGTTTGGTGACCAAGTTGCCTAGTTCAAGGTTAGGCCAGCCAGTTTAGTTTTTTTCTCAAGACAATGTCATGAGGACTCTGGGTAATTTAGATTTCAGTTATTACCTTGTCATTGAGATCCTAATGTGAATTTGTTGGTTTTAGTTTGAAGCTGAGCACAATGGTGATCTTATCACTGTAATTGTACCTTCCTAACTGCCATCACAACAAGGGGGCCAATCTGAAGTAGAGTTCAAATTCTACAAGAGACGTGCTATGGAACTCCTTATTACTGTTATTCAATTTTACCATTATGATCGAGGATTATGGGGCCACAATGCTACTGAATTTGGCCTGGCCTAGTCTCTCGAGATATGGTATTATTGCTAAATGGCATTCATAACTCTTGATTCAAGGCCCCATGATCATCTTGCAGAACAATTGCCGTGGCTACTGCTGATGCTCCGCTATGAGCTGTGGTGCAACCGTCAACTTCTGGCATTTGTCCAGATTCATCAACTATTATGGTAATCTCAAGGGATATTTTTGCTAATTAAACAGGTCAACTAGTAAATAAATATATGCCTGTGGTTCTATTGAAAGAAAACTCAATTACCTGGGTTTGGTCTAGGGTTTCATGTTTGCAAGTTTGACCCGACATTGGTACCTATGGTGGTCTAGTGGATGCATTGTTCAAGTATTCGGTGTTCGGTTGGATCGATCTGATTGGCCAATTCGTTTCGATTTTGGTCCTAGTTGATCTCTGATACAGTCTGTTTTAATATTATTTTAATGAGGATTGGAAACTTGTATTTTTTTCATTGGATCTGTTCACTGATCTAGATCGGATTGGGTCGGTTTTGGAAATGATTGATACCGTATCTGATAACTAGATTTAGACCCATGGGTGGATGGAACATGCATGAGCGATTGAATATTCTTCATTGAACATAGATCAATTGATCATTAATTCATTCATTTGTTTATTCTTTATTAAACTTATTATTTGAAACATGGAAACAACCTCTCAGCATTACTGGAATAAAGTTGCATACATTTTGCCCCTCCCCAAATACTACAATAGCAGGGACCTCGTGCACTGGGCCTTTTTTTTTTTTTTTATTCATTCTTTCTTGAATGTACAAAGCTCAACTTCTCTTCAAGTATTGGGAATACAAGATGGCAGATTAGTCCAAACCCTCCTCTAATTGTAGTTTTTCAGACAAAATTTTCTAAAGAAGTGGTTAGATATGATAGAATTTAATTCTCCATCAGTCTCATATTCATCTGGTGAGGAAAAGCTCAAGGAGAAGATTTCAAACAGTAATCTTCTTCTATAAACAAGGCAGCAAAGTTGGTACACAACAGAACCTTTATATCGAAAGAGAAAACTTAAGATGGAATGGTATTGGTGTGTGGTGGTGACAAAAGGGTTTTGGTTTTGGTTTTGATTTTGATTTTTCATTCAGGTTTTTTAAGTAAAATGTTAGGGGAAAAAAAAATCTTAGAAACGCATTGAAAAAGTGGGAAAATATTTATATAAAATAATATTTTTACATAAAATATCACAACAAAACAAATAGGGTTTTAATGAAATTTCTTTCTTCCAAAAAAAATAATTTATTTTTGGGTTAAAAAAAATTAATAGGGAAGATTCCTGATGCCAGGGTTTCCATTTTTTCTTAATCGAATGAAGCTTTGCTTTTAATTTTGAAATGAAAGTAATATATCTTGATTGTGATTATGTGCAATGATTTGTATGAGTGGATACGGTCTTATTGAGATCCTCGTGTGAACCATTGATTCAGTGACGATTTACTCACATTTCTGGTTCAGCCGGAATTGGGGTGTGACATGCACTTTCAACAGCCTGGATGTTGCTACAGGGGTTGCACGGGTGTACAGGCAATACCATAGCAAAATTTATATAAATTCAAATTACAACAGAACATATGTATTCAAAAAATAAATAACCCAATTATAGGTACTTCTCCTATAGTTTGCTCTGAAATTAGGTACACCTCAAATCTTCCAAACAATTTCAAAAACGCCCTCTTAAATAAAAGTAAATTCCAAAAAAATCTCACTCCAGTGGTGAATTTCTGTTAACTGACAATAAAAACTAAAGGTTAAAATTTTAATACGTAAAACCCTTTTGCATAAGTTAAAGGATCATTTTATCCCCATTTACACAAAACCTACTCTCTTAAGTTAATGGAAGGAAAAAATTTCATCTACCACCCAGAAACTATGTTGAAATCCATCTACCTCCACAGGTTCTAAATTCATCATCTACCATGCAAACTTTTAACACTGTTAATCCAAGAGACCCCACCCGTTAGTAGAGTCCTGTTAATTGATGATGTCATCACTAATTGAAAATTATTAGGATAATAATGATCTTATTGTAATGTCGAAAGACCATTTTCATCCGAGCCCTAGGTGTCGTCCATCCAATGGGGGCGCCCCCTCTCCTCCCGAAACTGTTTGAGGAGAGGATTTGGATACCATTTCATCTTCCATACCATTTCATCTCAATCGGGTAAGAGAAAAATAAAAGAAAAAAAAAAAACTCAACCCTCTCGGTTCTTCATGTTCCCCTATTTCTTCTCCCGTATTCTTCTCTCAATCCCTATTTCCTCACTTCCGTATTCTTCTCTCAATCCCTATTTCTTCTCGTCTCTCTTATCCCTCGATCTCCCTCCCATTTCACCTCAATCGGCTAAGGAAAAAAAAAACTCACTCATCCTACTCGGTTATCCCACTTCCCCTATTTCTTCTCCCTATTTTTCTCTCAATCCCTATTTCCTCTCTTTCCTCTTTTCTCATTCTATCTCACTCCCATCTCATCTCAATCGGATAAGGAAAAAAAAAAAAAAAAACTCAACCCTCTCGATTCTCCCTCTCCCCTTATTTCTTCTCCCATATTCTTCTCTCAATCCCTTTTTCCTCTCTTCTCACGCGATCTCACTAATGGGATACATTTTAGGTAAATGGGAGATTTAAGTGGGGTAAAAGGATCCTTTAACTAATGTAGAGGTATTTTAGGTATTAAAATTCTAACTTTTTTTTTAATTAACATTAATTCACTAATGGAATGAGTTTTTTTGAAATTTACTTTGATTTAAGAAGATGTCTTTGAAATTATTTGAAAGGTTTGGATTATCCTGGAAAAACTATATATATATATATATATATATATATATATATATATATATATATATATATATATAATTTAATCAAAAAAATGCAGAAAAATAGGGGATAGTGGGAAGGAGAAGCCTACGGAGGGTTTATCATGGGTGGGGAATTGTTGCGGTATGGGTCGGAGGGGAGGGGAGGGGAGGGGAAGGACTGTGGCATGATCAGAAAATAAAAGAAAACAAAAAACTGGAGAATAAGAACGGATGATTGTCCGTTGATCCTTCACAGACGGATTCGGATCGTCTCCCTTGGTATTCGAACAAATGACATCTAGCATGCTATGCTATTAAATCGGACGGTGCAAATAAGTTAAGTTGTCTAAACATAACACGCAATAAAAACCGTTTTTTGAATGGTTGCTTGTAAACCACGATCGAGAAGAGATTATAAATAACCCGCGAACTGAAGAGAGAAGGAGAGACGGAGAGAAGGAGAGAAGCAGAAAGAAAGGGATAGTTTCGCAAGTTCCTTTCTTCTTCTTCGAAAATTTAGTAAAACTCGATTCTCAGTTGAACCCGTGAACAGATGTGAGTGAAATCCGTTTCTTCTGCTTCTACTGCTGTAAATACATCAAGGAGGGTTGAAAGCTTGTAGTTCCCAAACGCTGCTGAGGAACGTATTTACTGCAGTAGAAGAAGAAGAAACGGATTTCCCAATCTGCAGCGTTTCTAAACTTCAGGTTCATTCCTAAACTTTGGTTTTTTCTTAGGCGTAAACTTATATCCATATTCACTGATCCCCCCAAAGTCTATGTGGAAACTCTTTCATCTGGACTACATCTATATTCGCATTCACACATTTTATATTTCCTTTTACTTGTGATTATATATATGTCAGCTGATGAATCGATCTGGTAGGGTTTTATTTTCATTTTTATTAAGACCCTTTTTCCTCGAATTCTATGGTTGCATTCTAGGGTGTTGGTCTAGGTGGGTTTCTATTTCATCAGGTTCTTGTTCCTCTATTTTCTTTAAATAATTTGATAAAGATGTACTCAAAGTGCTTTAGCAAATTAGGTGACAGTGATCTTGAATTCCAAGCAGCTTGCCAAGTCTTTGACCTGGGAATAGCAGAACACAAAAAGGGTATTTTAATAATTCGATATGCTGGGATGAAGCTTTTAAATGGGTTGAGGAGAAATAAAATTTACTCTCTTGTAATCAAGAAGAATTTTGAACCACACATCTTCGTTGGGAGCTCACTTCTTGACATGTATGCCAAAGCTGGTAGAATCCATGAAGCACGAGGAGTCTTTGATAGGTTGTCTGAAAGGGATGTTGTTTCTTGCATTGGAATCATTGGTGGATATGCCCAACTAGATCTTGATGAAGACGCATTAGAATTATTCATCCAGTTACAGAAAGAAGGGATGGAATCAAATTGTTGGAGGAAGATGCTCTTGTGGAGATTATTGGTGAAGATCCTTCAGAAGGTACCATCCTTTCTGTTGCTTTGTGGAATCTCAATTAGTGAGGTCCTTTTTAAAAAAATAAATGTAAGGCTATTTTTGATGGTTATGAAATTGAGACCCTTGAAATCCAGAAATTCAGACGTAGTCCGAAGTGGAGCTCATAAGGAATGACAAATAAAGGGAAGGAAGTTGCTGCTTATATACTATTCAGTTGCCTTCCTGCAACAAGGATCAGGTTTGTTGGGTATTTTGAACCTTACCACTTTTATGATTATGATGTTTTTTACCAGTGGATTTTTTGTAGATCTGTTAGGGATAAGATTACATTTAAATTCTTCATTGATATGTCAATTTGGTCCTTTTCCTTTCTTTTCCATTTGATAGTTTGACGATCTATATTTTCCTTATATATGCTTATATGCCAGCTTATTTCTAAGGTAGGACTGGTTTTTTGGATATTTGTCCAATTACATACACTTAAATTGCTATAATTAGTTGAAATTAATGCAGCAATAAAAGTTCTAATTTCATTGCAATATGGGTTTAGCTTAGCTGTTTTGTGGAAAGGATGAAATGTTAAGGCCACAAATAAATTGTGGATATAATACAAGTAAAAGAAAGTGGGTCTATTAAGATTTTAAGGATTGGCTGATTCTGATCCGGATAGGGGTAGACTGGGACTGTCCAAATAAATAATACGGTGTTGATCGGCCGTGCACTGGCAAGATCAGATTGTATTATAGATTGACTGACCTGACCTGGCTTGGATCAGTTGGGAGTCTTGGGACCAATCTGTTATGGAATCCTGAATCTGTAATCCATGAGATCTATATTCAGTCCTTTTTGTTTGCCTATTGTGGAGTGAGTTAACAAATTCAGATTCTAACTTATGATATCTAATGACTGGATTTTGAAATATTTGTGGTTAAGTGTTACTTAGAAATTTATGAAACACAGTCAACATGGTTTTTGGTTAAACTAATAAGTCTGTTCTGCACAATAACTGGTGGCAGAAAATCAAAAAGAGCTGACCATTAGCAGTTACCAGCCAAGGTTGAACTGTGAACAGCATACCGAAACATCTGGATAATAACAGACCTTAGAATCCTGAGTGGAAATACAGGGTTAGCAATGAGTTGGTCTTCCTATCTGTTCACAACTGTATTAATATTTCAATCATGCATATGCTTATAGCCTTTCTTTTTGGGTACAGTATTATTGGCATAGTGCTTTTACATTTTCTCTTGTAGTACATTGAGCTGCCAAAGGACGTGATATCATTTCTCCTGTAGAGAAATTTTCATTGCCTTATTGTTTATTATGTGTTCAATCCATAATTTATCTGGACTGTAATAAAAATAGGACTCTTAATTGGATGATGAGAATTTGATGTAGATAGATACAAATCATATGTTTGAGAATAATCCCACATCAACTAACTTTGGAGTTTTGGATGACCTTTCATCAGTTGGGCCTCCGAGCCTAATAGCTTACATTTTTGGTGGGTAGTTCACATGGTATCATATCCATCACAAACATTACTTTGATAGTAAATCTGTTGCTCTTCTTCCATCAAAATCAACGTGTATTACCTATTTATAAGGGGCCAAACTTATAATGTGTGGCAATGGAATAGTCTCACATAAACTAGGTTTGGAATGTTGGATGACTTCATATACCAGTTGGGTCTCCTCCTAATAGCTCAAGTTTTTGGGTTGGATAATTCAACACCTCAATGCACTAATTTTTTATACCTACATTCAACTATAAATGAAGAAGCAAAAATAGAGGACGATGTTGAACATAGATTTAGATTAAAGTTTAGAGGTGCTTTGGGACAGTACTGTGATTGATATTCTTTTACTCAAAGAAATTTTATAAGACAACTTTAAGAATAGAAATTTTATATGGAGTTGAATGTTGGACGGTGAAGAAACAAAATATTAATAAATTGATGTAGAAGAGGATGTTGAGATTAATGAGTGTAAACCTAGAAACGATAAAGTAAGGAATGAACACATTATAAGTAATTTGAGAGTAACTCCGTTACATGATTGGTTCAGAAAAAAGTCATTTGGGATTACATAAACATGTGCAATGAAGACCTTTGGATGCATTGGTAAGGAGGAGTAATAGTTCAAATTGGAGGAGTTAAAAGAGCTAGAGGCTGACTGAAAATAACTTTGGGAGCAATGAGAAATGACATGCATATGGATTTGGATTTGCAACACCTATGCCTTTGGATAGAATTGAATGATGAAATACTATCAATTTAGCCAGCCACATGTACTTAGGTTAAGGCTTAGCTTGAGTTGAATTGAAATCCGAAATTATAATCTCTGTACTGTCACTTCCAGATTGCAAAAGAGAATGATTAATTACATTTCTTACTGTATTTCATCCGCCTTTTGAAATGGATTGAATTTTGGCATTCCTGGAAATTATTTCACAAACATATTGTGAAATTTGAGATATCTTTATGGGAATTTTGTAGCTGAATTATGTTTATTTGCTAACCAGGTTGACCTGGATGGATATTTAGGCAGAAAGTAAGACAAACTAGCATAGTTTGTCTTAAATTATTATCTTGAAGCTAAAATGGACCAGTTTTACATCTTTTAGTATCGACTCAGGTTACTTCAGATGAACTTGATATGACACTGAGAGGGGGGGTGAATCAGTGTCTAAAATTTTTTCCTGATTATTTACTGCTGCCCAGAGCTGATGGAGATATATTCTTTTACACACACACAAGCGCATGCAAATCTACCTCGCTACTACTCAGTGGCCAAGTCTACCAGATTTGCACACCCATCCTGTAAGTCATTCCATGCACTCCAAAATATATAGGAAAATAAAGACAGTCCACAACACATGATATACGTGGTTCACCAACACAGTGTGTGATGGCTAGTCCACGGAGTAATGCCCAACGGGCTCCGTATATACTCAATACACTTCATTTTGCTATCTACACAGTAGGGAGTACATACACCCAATTTACCCAGCATAAAACTAGGAGGGCACACATGTGCCAGGAATTCAGGTAACAAGTACCAGTGTTCAGCACACGCTACACACCACACTTAACCCGCACCCACGGGAAGCAAATAACAAATTTTTTTAGGCTTATTAATTTGCCTTACAGTTTTCCCCCACTAGCTAGGTATTCAACAATTGCACCTACGCTAGCATACAATTAATTGAAAGCATAAATAGATAAGGGAATTGAAAAATCTCACAAACTATGTTTTCGAATGGCCAAAAATCTCTCTAAAGCTTCACACTGCTCTCAGGTACTTTCCAACAGTCTTCAATGTTGATAGAGATCGATTCAGAGAGCACACCTTGCTCATAGGCTTCAAATCTCTTCCACACAACCCATAATCACCATGAATATGAAAATAAAAGCTCTACTGATCTCTCACAGAGATTTAGCACTCCATTGATGCACAGAGAAGAGGTAGTTGGTGATTGATCACTCCTACAGGCCTGAAACCCTAGAAAAACCCTTTGTTAAGCTTCAAAACCCTATTTTTGATTTTTCTTCACGTTTTTACGACTCCCAATGGTGCCCAATGTATAGAGCATCAAAAAATATAGAAACTACAACTTGAACGGACTGATTTGGAACTCGGATGAAGAAGTTATGGCAGTTTAAAGTTCGGTCAGTCACAGATAAGGAAAGAGAATCTTTCCTTTTATAACCGCGCACCCGCGCCGCACCGTAGCCGCACCGCCGATGTGCTGTCGCGATATGATTGGTCGATCAAAGAATCTTCAGCACGGACCGTCAGATTGACTTCAAAAAGGCAAGATTGAATATGAGTCCTTGGATCTGGATAAATCACGCCTCCGAAAATCGGAGATCACTTGAAGCGCTGGATCGGAATCTCTTCCGTCATCGCACGATGAACGCGCCACACCGAATAAGGTTCCGATTCCGTAAAACACGAACCACCTTTTTAAACTGCCTCCTTCCAACCAAAAGCCTCGCGATGGAATCTAAACGGAATCTTCGCATCACACCTTAGCCTGCAACTTTGAAGGTCGTCCATTTGGAATCTAGCCTACGTGGCTTCATTTGGGAGGCCGATTTCGGATCTTCTTCTTTTTTCTTGACGAAATTACACCTTAACAACTTGTGAAATGCCAAAATTGCCCCTAAACAACTTGTGAAATGACTTTTTCGAGCGATCCGACAGAAACTGCGATATCTCGCTCATCCGACGTTGGAATTGAGTGATTCAAGTTGCGTTGGAAAGATAACTCGACGATCTACATCTTTCCACTGTCGGATTTCCATGAACCTGCTGCGGGACTCATCAAAAATAGGCCCAAAGATAAAACTCTGTCAAACCTTGGAATTTGAACCCGAAACTTTGCGTGCATGCATGCCAAGTGCCGTAGGCTGCCGTGTTGGCATGTCACCTTGCCACCACACCTGTGGGTCCCACCCATAGTCTCTCTCCTCTTTCTCTTTTTAGTTTCTCTCTCTACAGCTTCTTTCTTCATGTAATGCTTCAATTTCTTCATGTAATGCTTCAAGATGCCGCAACACTGTCTCATCATCAAAAACTTGGCCACATCACCAGAAACACTGTCAGATCATCAAATCATCAGTTTCTCGTTCCTCTTGTTGACCACACCATCAGTGGGGCCCATAGACAGTCTCTCTCATCAAACTCAGTGTAGAATATCATTTAACTCTCTGCAAGTCATCTGAAACACATGTAGAACACTGTAGAACACACATGCAAGGTTGTCCCATCTTTGCCATTGCACTAACACTCTCTTTCCTCATTTCTTTGACTATATGCTTACAGACACTGTCACATCAGTCAAGTTGCCAACAATGATAATATAAAGTCCAACAATCTCCCCTTTTGGAATTATTGGCAACTCATTATGCACATGAGATCTTTCTCCCCCTTTGACAACAAATACAAAGGGGCATGCCATATAGGAGTGCCCACCGCATCTTTCCAATCCTATAGGCCAAAAAAAATAATAAACAATTATATCAACACATAACAACATCACCAGGCTCCCCCTGAGTTCAACATAAGGAGATGAAGGATAACAAACATATGCATACACCACTCAACATATAAATACCATAGGACTCCCCCTGAGTCTATCATCGGGAGCAAAAGGATATAGCAAATACACACTGCTCCCCCTCACTCCAAGCACCTCACTGCTTGGTGAGCATGGTCATGCATGAATCTTTGACACTCTTTGTCAGAGTGTATAAGTTCCTTGAGGTTCTCTGTCCTGAAGCCACAGTCTTGCCACTGTTAACTCTTTCGATCTCACATCCCTGTTTGTTGAAGATCACTTCATGTCCTCTATCACAAATCTGACTGATGCTGAGAACGTTGAGCTTGAGTCCTGACACATAAAACACATCATGGAGTTTCACCTTTCCATTGTTGATGCTGATAGAAACCTTTCCAATTACCTTGGCCCCTTCATTGTTTCCAAACTTCACTGTACCTCCCTCAAACTGCTGAAGCTCCTGAAACATTTTCTTGTCACCTGTCATTTGACTAGAACATCCACTGTCAAGAATCCATGGAGATGGCTTGTTTTGTGTCTTGAGCGTTGTCTCGAAGCATGCAACACCATCACTTTCTCCTTCTACAAAATCTGCAATGATTTTCTTTTTCTAAACTTTTCTAACAACTAGTGGAGTCTTTTTGTTTACTCTCTGCTTAGCCTTTCTTTGACCATTCTCTCTTTGTTGTGTCACTTTTTGTCGAGGTGACATGAATGAAAAAATTGTTCTGCATTCTCTTGCAATATGCCCATAGTTATGGCAATTGTAGCACTCAATAAAATTTTCTTCAAGGGAAGCAAATTGATTTCTGCTTTCAAATCTGACTTCTCTCATGTTGAATTTGCAGGTAGCTTGCTTGTGACCATAAGTATTGCATTTATAACAATATCCCTGAAAATAAGATTTTAACCTAGAATGTGCCATGTACCTCATCTGTCTCTGTGGTGCATTGGGATAATTTTTTCTATAAAAGTTACTGTGCTTCACTCTCTTATCTTGTCTTGCATTAGTAGTCTGTGGAATAGGAACATGATTTTCTTCTTGAACATAAATCATAAGAGCTTTACCCTTTCCACTCTCTTTCACAAAAGAGATGGGACCTTTCTTCTTTGAGTTGGCATTGTTAGAATTTATAATTCCATCTAGCTTGCTGCTACTAGGGTGCACTGGAGTGTTTCTTGACTCATCAGGTTGATTCAACTTTTGATGTCTTTCAAGCTCTTCTTTTTCATATTCAGTCACTTTTTCTTTCAATTGAATAAATTCATTCTCAAGTTCTTCAAATTTACTCATCACAGGAGCTTGTATTTCAAGTTGAGCTCTCAAACCTGCATTCTCAATCATTAATTTGTAGTGGCCTGTAGATACCTGTTCAAGCTGAGTCTTGAGACTGTCAATAATTTTCTTGGACTCTACATATTGAACTCTCAAGTCTTGAATCAATCAGTTTCGCTTTTAAGTTCTCTTGAGACAAACTTGTTATTCTTTCGTTCCTTGTTAAGTTCCTTCATAGCTGCTTGAAACTCTGCTTCAAAATTTATTTCACCTTCTTCGTCACTGCTTGAGCTTGATTTTTCATTTGTGTTATCTTTTCGTTCTTCAAGAAAAACCATGAACAAAGCCTCACTAGACTCACCCTCGGAAGTATCATCTGAGTTATCATATGAAGTGTCACTGTTTCTCTTGAAAATAAAGCTTTTTCTTTTAGGCTTGTTCTTTTTGAAGCTTTTGGCCTTGTAACTGTCATTGCTGTCATCTTCATCATCACTATCAAATTTATTTCTCTTTGGACATTTTGCAGTAAAGTTTCCAACCTTACCACAATTGAAGCACTTGAATGGGAGTTTGTTCTTGTACCTTCCTGTACCCTTCTTCAATTTTCTAGTAAAGTGAGCTGTGGCTTCATCTTCACTTTCTTCTTCATCTGGATTTTTAGAAATTTTTATCTTCTTCATGGCTTTGAAAGCAACTTGCTTATCAACAGAGGTTTTTGGATCTATTCTCATCTCAAAAGCTGTTAAGGCTCCATGAATCTCATCAATAGTCACCTGTTCTAAATCCTTAGTCTCTTCAAGAGCTGATACTTTTGACTCAAATTTAGGAGTAAGAGACCTTAAGATTTTTTGACAAACAATATGACCTTTTAGGTCCTCACCAAGTCCTCTAATGAAATTAACCACTTCATTAACCCTGTTCATGTACTCGTCAATGGTCTCATCTTCATACATCTTCAGGTTCTCAAACTGATCTCTGAATATTTGTAGCTTGACTGTCTTGATCTTCTTATCTCCTTCATATATGTTGATCAATCTATCCCAGACCTCTTTTCTGCCTTGCAGTCCATTACTTTAGCCAGTTCACTGTTTGTCAGTCCCCCTTGAATAGCATTTAAAGCCTTTATATTGTTTTCAAAAAATTTCTTGTCTACTGTAGTAGGAGCATTCGTATCATGAGGAGTGTAGCCATTCTCAATAAAAGCCCATACATCAAATCCAAGAGATCCAATGTATATCTCCATTTCTCCATTCTTCTCTTCCAAAATACAAATTCTGTCCCATCAAACAATGGGGGCCTGTTAAAACCTTCTCCTGGTACCATATCTTTATTCTGATATTCTCAGTTGCTGATTAAGCTGTCATTGAGCCTAGTGCTCTGACACCAATTGTTGAACTTGATATGACACTGTGAGGGGGGGTGAATCAGTGTCTGAAACTTTTTTCTGATTATTTACTACTGCCCAGAGCTGATAGAGATATATTCTTTTACACACACACAAGCACATGCAAATCTACCTCGCTACCACTCAATGGCCAGGTCTACCAGATTTGCACACCAATCCTGCAAGTCATTCCATGCACTCTAAAATATATAGGAAAATAAAGACAGTCCACAACACAGGATATACGTGGTTCACCAACACAGTGTGTCATGGCTAGTCCACGGAGTAATGCCCAACGGGCTCCGTATATACTCAATACACTTCTTTTTGCTGTCTACACAGTAGGGAGTACATACACCCAATTTACCCAGCATAAAACTAGGAGGGCACACATGTGCCAGGAATTCAGGTAACAAGTATCAGTGTTCAGCACACGCTGCACACCACGCTTAACCCGCACCCACGGGAAGCAAATAACAAATTTTTTTAGGCTTATTAATTTGCCTTACAGTTTTCTCCCACTAGCTAGGTATTCAACAATTGCACCTACGCTAGCATACAATTAATTGAAAGCATAATTAGATAAGGGAATTGAAAAATCTCACAAACTATGCTTTCGAATGGCCAAAAATCTCTCTGAAGTTTCACACTGCTCTCAGGTACTTTCCAACAGTCTTCAATGTTGATAGAGATCGATTCAAAGAGCACACCTTACTCATAGGCTTTAAATCTCTTCCACACAACCCATAATCACCATGAATATGAAAATAAAAGCTCTACTGACCTCTCACAGGGATTTAGCACTCCATTGATGCACAGAGAAGAGGTAGTTGGTGATTGATCACTCCCACAGGCATGAAACCCTAGAAAAACCCTTTGTTAAGCTTCAAAATCCTATTTTTGATTTTTCTCCACGTTTTTACGACTCCCAATGGCGCCCAATGTATAGAGCATCAAAAAATATGGAAACTGCAACTTGAACGGACTGATTTGGAGCGCGGATGAAGAAGTTATTGCAGTTTGAAGTTCGGCCAGTCATAGATAAGGAAAGAAAATCTTTCCTTTTATAACCGCGCACCCGCGCCGCCGATGCGCTGTCGCGATATGATTGGTCGATCAAAAAAATTTTCAGCACGGACCGTCAGATTGACTTCAAAAAGGCGGGATTGAATATGAGTCCTTGGATCTGGATAAATCACGCCTCCGAAAATTGGAGATCACGTGAAGCGCTGGATCGGAATCTCTTCCGTCGTCGCACGATGAACGCGCCACACTGAATAAGGTTTCGATTTCGTAAAACATGAACCACCTTTTTAAACTGCCTCCTTCCAACCAGAAGCCTCGCGATGGAATCTAAACGGAATCTTCGCATCACACCTTAGCCCGCAACTTTGAAGGTCGTCCATTTGGAATCTAGCCTACGTGGCTTCATTTGGGCGGCCGATTTCGGATCTTCTTCTTTTTTCTTCACGAAATTACACCTTGACAACTTGTGAAATGACTTTTTCGAGCGATCCGACAAAAACTGTGATATCTCGCTCATCCGACGTCGAAATTGAGTGATTCAAGTTGCGTTGGAAAGATAACTCGACGATCTACATCTTTCCACTGTCAGATTTCCATGAACCTACTGCAGGACCCACCAAAAATAGGTTCAAAGTTAAAACTCTATCAAACCTTGGAATTTGAACCCGAAACTTTGCGTGCATGCATGCCAAGTGACGTGGGCTGCTGTGTTGACATGTCACCTTGCCACCACACCTATGGGTCCCACCCACAGTCTCTCTCCTCTTTTTATTTCTAGTTTCTCTCTCCTCATTCTCTCTCTACATCTTCTTTCTTCATGTAATGCTTCAATTTCTTCATGTAATGCTTCAAGATGCCGCAACACTGCCTCATCATCAGAAACTTTGTCACATCACCAGAAACACTATCAGATCATCAAATCATCAGTTTCTCGTTTCTCTTGTTGACCACACCATTAGTGGGACCCACAGACAGTTTCTCTCATCAAACTCAGTGTAGAATATCATTAAACTCTTTGCAAGTCATCTGAAACACATGTAGAACACTATAGAACACACATGCAAGGTTACCCCATCTTTGTCATTACACTGACACTCTCTCTCCTCATTTCTTTGACTATATGCTTACAGACACTGTCACATCAGTCAAGTTGCCAACAATGACAACATAAAGTCCAACAACTTCCTCCTGTTTATTCTTTTGGTGTGTATTACTAACTCCTACTTCTTTAATTTGTCTCAAGCTTTAGAGAAATACTTATGTTTTTCGGATTCTTTGCTATTAAATTTATTATCATGGAAGAAAGTTTTGTTTGAATACCAATGCAACTTTTGAAACTTTACTTACCCAAACAATACTTATCGGAAGTTGAAGTAACTGCTGATAAATGCTGTTCATAATACTGTTGTAATCAGTGATCTCTTTTCTTTCTCCTTGCAAGCTATCGAGTATTAACTATTAACTGATTGTTTGTATTGCTCTTTTTATTGCAATCTACCCTTACCATGACATACAGTGGTTGTGATACATATCATAGCATTTAGAGCCTATGAACATATATATACCATGTCAGTCAGGAAGACCGCCTATGAATTGAACCACACTGTTCATTAAATGATTCACATATTATGTAACCTGGAAATAACCTAAAACAACTCCATATTGGTCAGGTACTTCAATTTTCTAGCCATATGCTGATTCCTTTCTTTTCCTCATGGTTGTTGAAATGTGTTTTTGTAATTTTTATTCAACCAAGGTTTTAGTTGCATTTGCCATTTATGTAAGACCCGCACTCCATAAACTCGATCTAAACCTCTATTTCATGTCGTAACAGTTCTTCCAATCATAACCAGACCAGACGGGATGAGCGGATGACAATCAGGTACAAAAATGGACACAAATTTAAGATAATTGTCATACATGTCTCATCATACCGTTCTATATACCAATCGACCTGTATGTCTGCGCGGGTAGACTAGTTAGATCCGATAAAGGATCTCTGTGGGTCCTGCTTGCTAAATCTCGAGCCTAGAGACTTTCCTAACGTAGGAAAACTTTCTAAACTCCAACCTAGCCTATTTAAGGACCCTTAAACCTCTTTGACGATTCTCACAAACCCTAGAGAGGAGAAGGAGGAGCTAAGAAAGGTGGGAGAGGAGCTTCCGTTGGACGAAGAACACCAAAGTTCAAAGTTCGTGAACCAACAGTAAGTGACTGTACTTTCTCTAGGTTAAGGTTTGTGAATGATTGATCAATACCATGCAAGGCTAGGTATTGATCTAAAATCCCTTAAATTGCCGTTAAATCCTAATTGTTTGTTAAACCCTAGATTCGAATTCTAGGCGATGAATCCTAAGAACTAGGACTTGAATGGAACATAAAACAACCCTAACTCGTTGCTTAGGCCTAGAATGCATAGGAGAAACCCTAACAGTCATAATGGGTGACCAACGGAAGGCGAACATCAAGTTGGTGGTCTTCCGGAGGCATACCGGTCGACTATACCGGTTGCACTATGTGCCACCGGTACTGCAATCGGTACCTCTCGGGAGCTGGTCATTGGGGGACCGGTTGACCATACCGGTCGCACCTTTCCCCACAGTGCCGCGACCAGTACCTGTGATCAATATGCACCAAGAGGGATGTTTTTGACCCAGTTGGTTTTCGACCAACGTAAACCCTAAGGAACAAATTCTAACTAAACCCTAACATCGTGTAGGATCCTGTGATAGCAAGATTAGACACTGTAACATGGAACAAACTGGAAATCAGCCATCAGGTAAGGGAATAAGACTCAAACCCTAATTAACTAATAACAGTAAAACGTTGTTAATAACTATTGTTTTATGGAGTATTGCTTGTGCATATTCACATGTCATCTATACTTTCGATTTTTATATTGTTCATGCATACTCGCTATGCTAGGATGTGATTGTTAAGCATATGATTGTTTTCGTTGGTGTGTGGAATGGGAAGGGCCTGGGGTCTTAGATCATTCCTCACATTAGCATATTTTTGTATCGCTACTGCCTTAGCATGCTTGGTGCAAGTAGGGTATCAGGGGGAGGATGTGGCACTGTGGCCTTCGGCCTGGCCACCAGACTCTAGCCCTATCTCTATGCCGCAGGGAGTTATGCTGGGATAGGGCCTACTGTGATGACATATAGGATTGGTTAGTTGCGAGCCCAGTTTGCAAGCCCTCGCCAACAGGGGCTTACGTGTTGGTATGGGTAGGGCATCAGGGGAAGTGTTGACGGTGTATGATCCGGATACTTTAGCTTTATTCCTATTTCATGGTAGGTGCATGTGGGACAACAGTGGTGATCCATTGGGCAGATTCACACACTCGTGTATAGAGGTACGGTGGCAGCCAATCATTTCTATAGCACATTGAAAACTTAAAACTAGACCATAATGTGAATGTTATTCATGCATGTTGTTTGTTGCGTTGTCTGATTTTCTTACTGAGTTAAGTTGCGAGCTCACCTTTGTGTATACACCATTTTTAGATGTTGATGCAGGCTATACTGTGGAGGACTACGTGGACCCTCCAGTGTATGGAGGTGTTGCTGCTTTAGAAGTGCAAGCAGGGGAGGACGAGCATGACGCTTCATGCGAGTGCCCTTTCTGCGTGTACCTCTATGATATGTTAATTTAGTTAATTGGTTTATTTCAGTTGGAGTTTTATAAACAATGTAAAGATATTTTTATTTACGTTTTGGTGTGGAGAATAATTGGTTACTATACTTACAATAGAGAACTCAGTTCATTTAATTTAAAACTTTTACTGTATTTATTTATATTCTGATTATGATTATGTGCAATGGTTTGTATTAGTGGATACGATCTTATTGAGATCCTGATGTGAACCATTGGTTTAGTGGCGGTTCACTCACACTTTTGATTCAACCGGAATAGGGGTGTGACGATTTATAGCAATTAGGGTTGAAAACTGATGTGATTTTCAGCTTGGCTATGTATGAATATTTACGTGTGTGTTGTGGCATTATTACTTTTGGGGGAGACTGTTGTTCTACAAGATACATTTGTGCAATTATTTGTTGTTCCTGTTTAAATTGATTGTTATTGTTACTGATGAAGCAATATATTTATATTAATTAATTTGTGCATTGATTTAAGATATGTATAGCCACCGTAAAACGGTCGGAAACAATGCAAATTTCAAATGAATGATTCAGATATGGCTTCCCTTCAGGCAGAATCATCTCTATTTGAAATGCAGAGGACCCTCATCTATGATTTTCGGGGTTGTTCTAAGGAGCATGAGAGATGTCAATTTTATGAAAGCGTCTGAATAACAGTTAGTGAGATAGATTCTGCTTCAGTAGTCACTTGGGAGTGAGATGAAATGGAGTCTTGGGTCCTGGCTCAACCAGTCAATCGAACTACCATGCTCACTGAAAACCTTGCAATCTAAACAACTCAACGGAATCTTTAAAAAGACAAGTGATTGGAATGGGAATCGGTCTTCCTGTTTGGTGACCAAGTTGCCCAGTTCATGGTTAAGCCAACCAGTTTAGTTTTTGTTCTCAAAACAATGTCATGAAGACTTTGGGTAATTTATATTTCAGGTATTACCTTGTCATTGAGATCCTAATGTGAACTTGTCCGTTTTAGTTTGAAGCTAAGCACAATGGTAATCTTATCACTGTAATTGTACCTTCCTAACTGCCATCACAACCAGGGGGCCAGTCTGAAGTGGAGCTCAAATTCTACAAGAGGCGTGCTATGGAACTCCTGATTACTATTCTTCAATTTTACCATCATGATCGAGGATTATGGGGCCACAATGCTACTGAATTTGGCCAGGCCTAGTATCTGGAGATATGGTATTACTGCTAAATGGCATTCATAACTCTTGATTCAAGGCCCCATGGTCATCTTGCAGAGCAATTGCCATGGCTACTGCTGATGCTCCGCTATGAGTTGTGGTGCAACCGTCAACTTCTGTCATTTGTCCAGATTCATCAACTGTCATGGTAATCACGAGGGACATTTTTGCTAAACAGGCCAACTAGTAAATAAATATATGTCTATGGTTCTATTGAAAGAAAACTTAGTTACCTGGGTTTGGTCTAGGGTTTCATGCTTGCAGGTTTGACCCGACATTAGTACCTATGATAGTCTGGTGGATGCATTGTTCAAGTATTCGGTGTTCGGCTGGATTGATCTGATTGGCCAATTCGTTTCGATTTTGGTCCTAGTCGATCTCTGACACAATCTGTTTTAATATTATTTTAATGAGGATTGGAAACGTGTATTTTTTTCATTGGATCCGTACACCGATCTAAATCGGATTGGGTTGGTTTTGGAAATAACTGATACTGTGCCTGGCAACTAGATTTAGAACCATGGGTGGATGGAACATAGGCGATTGAATATTCTTCATTGAACATAGATCAATAGATCATTAATTCATTCATTAGTTCATTCTTTCCTAAACTTATTATTTGAAACTTTTACCCAAAAAAAAAAAAACTTATTATTTGAAACACAGAAACAGTCTTTCCGCATTACTGGAATAAAGTTGCGTATATTTTGTCAACTCCTCTTCAAGTATTGAGAATACAATATGGTAGATTAGTCCAACCCTCCTCGGATTGCAATTTTTCAAACCAAAATTTTCTAAAGAAGTGGTTAGATATGATGGAATTTAATTCTCCATCAGTCTCATATTCATCTAGTTAGGAAAACCTCAAAGAGAAGATTTCAAACAGTAATCTTCTTCTATAAACTGGGCAACAAAGTGGGTACACACCAGAACCTTTACATCGAAAGAGAAAACTTAAGATGGAAGGGTACTGGTGTTGGTGGTGAGAGAAGGGTTTTGGTTTTGGTTTTGATTTTGATTTTTCATTTAGGTTTTTTAAGTAAAATGTTAGAAAAAAAAATCTTAAAAATGAATTGAAAAAATGGAAAAAATTTTATATAAAATATTATTTTTACATAAAATTTCACAACAAAACAAATAGGGCTTTAATGAAATTTCTTTCTTCCAAAAAATATAAATTTTTTTGCGTAAAAAAAATTAATAGGTAATATTGCTGAAGCTTTGCTTTTAATTTTGAAATGAACGTAATTTTCAGAAAGAAAAGCAAATGCTTCAATCCTTTTTTTCCCCATGAAAATATCTATGTAACATTTTTCATCATTGGGCATATTTGGTCTCACCATTCAAGGATTCCTCAGTGAATACTATCAATCAATGGATTCAATAATCCATTAAGATTGGAATCCTGTGCAGTATCACCCACTCAAAATGAACTGGAAAGTATCCCGATACATTAAGAATGCATTAGGATATATGCCAATCCACATTGAGTGGCAAGGATTTTCATTACAGAGGTGGTCTCACTACAAAGGATTTTTTTTTCCCATCCAAGATGCCCAAAACTTCGAACCCTGTACTGGTATCCATATTTTAGATTACTTGGAGACTATTTCCCTCATCAAATCTCTAGGTATGAGAATCTTGGCGATGATTTGAGGGCTTGGATCCTCTTTAGCTCCAGCAGCTCTATCCCAACTATTGGATTGCATTAGTACACATGTAGATGCGCTCTCAACAACCTGGATGTTGCTACAGGGACTGCACGGGTGTACAGCCAATACTATAGCAGAATTTATATAGATACGAATTACAACAGAACATATGTATTCAAAAAATAAATAATCCAATTTAAGGTTCAACTCTATGCAACCAGTAGAATAGATATGGAAATTAATGGTTAGGTGTATGAGGGGGATACTTTGCATCGGGAAAAAAAGAGAGTAAATTGTAGATACTTCTCTTATAGTTTGCTCTGAAATTAGGTACGTCTCAAACCTGTCAAATAATTCAAAGACCCCCCTTAATAAAAGTAAATTCCAAAAAAACCCACAAAAATTAGTGAATTTCTGTTAAGTGACAAGAAAAGTTAAAAGTTAAAATTTTAATACATAAAACCTTCCTGCATAATTTAAAAGACCATTTTACTCCCATTTAAACCTTCCATTTACACAAAATCCACTCCCATAAGTTAATGGAAAGAAAAAGTTTCATCTACCATCCAGAAACTATGTCGAAATCCATTTACCTCCACAGATTCCAGATTCATCATCTACCATGCAAACTTTTAACACCATTAATCAACGAGACCCCATCTGTTATTAGAGTCCTGTTACTTGATGACGTCATCACTAATTGAAAATTATTAAGACAATAAAGTCCTTATTGTAATGTTGAAAGATAATTTTACCCTTACATTTTTTTTTAAATCTCAGAATCATGGAATTCCTGCAAATATCCTATCTGATCCGAATCCCCTTCTCACTAAAATCTTCTTCTTCTCTTCATACTTTTTTTCTCTATTACCCTCTTTTGAGCCGAACTCAATAAACACTCTGTTCTGTCCGCCTCCCTTCTCTTCTATTTCTTCTCATCTTCACGGCTTTCTACGGAGAAGAACCACCCTTTCTTTTTTTTTTCTTCTGCTATTTCATCAGTTAGGACACTCTCTTCCCCTATTTCTTATCCGTATTCTTCTCTCAATCCTTATTTCTCTCTTTCCCCTATTCTCACTTGATCTCACTTGAATACCATTTCATTTCAATCGGGTAAGGGAAAAAAAAAAACCAAACCCTCTCGGTTCTCCCTCTTCCCCTATTTCTTCTCTTTCCTCTCTCCCATATTCTTTTCTCAATCCCTATTTCCTCTCTTTTCTCTCTTACTTGATCTCCCTCCCATTTCATCTCAATCGGATGAAAGAAAAAAAAAAAAAAAAAAACTCACTCAACCTTCTCGGTTATCCCTCTTCCCCTATTTCTTCTCCCTATTTTTCTCTCAATCCCTATTTCTTCTCTTTTTTTTCTCTTTTCACTCCATCTCACTCCCATTTCATCTCAATCGGATAAGGAAAAAAAAAAAAACTCAACCCTCTCGATTCTCCCTCTCCCCCTACTTTTTCTGGATGCACATCGTCTCCTCCCAGTGATTTTGGGAGGACGCGGCAACCCATCTCGGATGGCTGCCACGTGGTTCCGGGGCCCCGAGATCCACGGCGCCGAGCCGACAACCCTTGTCGGCCGGCTTGTCGGCCGGGTGTCGGCTCGGGGGGGATTTACTTGAGAGCCACGTGGCGGCCATCCAGGGGGGGTTTGCCACCGGTCCTCCCAAAACCACTGGGAGGACAGGATGCGGATCCTCTTTTTCTCCCATATTCTTCCCTCAATCCCTATTTCCTCTCTTTTATCTCTTATCACTCGATCTCACTAATAGGGTAGGTTTTAGGTAAATAGGAGATTTAAATGGGATAAAATGATCTTTTAACTTATGTAAGAGGGTATTTTTAAAATTTTAACTTTTAGTTTTTATTATCGATTAATAGAAATTCATTAATCGAATGAGTTTTTTTTTTGAATTTATTTTGATTTAAGAGATGCCTTTGAAATTGATTGAAAGGTTTAGAATATATCTGATTTGGAAAAGTATTTATAATTTACTGAAGAAAATGCAAAAAGATGGGGATAGAGGAAGGAAAGGCCAACCGAAGGTTTATCATGGGTGGGGGAATGTTGCGGTATGAATTGGAGGGGAGGGGAAGGATTGTGGTATGATCAGAAATAAAAGAAAACAAAAATCGGGAGAAAAAGAACTGATGATTCCGTTGATCCTTCACAGATGGATTTGGATCGTCTCCCATTGGCATTTGAACAGATGAAATCCGGTTTTCGCTCAATGGACGACAACTGGAAACTATTAAATTGGACACTGCAGATAAGTTAAAGTGTTAAAAAGTTGATATGCCATGCATAACACACAATCAGCCGTTTTTTGAATGGTTGCTTGTGAAATACGATTGAGAAGAGATTATAAATAACCCGCGAACTGAAGAGAGAAGTTGCTGTAGAAAGAAAGCCAACAGATGTAAGGTGAAATCCGTTTCTATTTTTTCTTCTGCTGTAACTACATCATGGAGAGTTGAAGGTTGTAGTTCCCAAACGCTGCAGAGGAACGTATTTACTGCAGAAGAAGAAGCAGAAACGGTTTTCCCAATCTGCAGCGTCTCTAAACTTCAGGTTCATTCCTAAACTTTGGTCTTTTCTTAGGCGTAAACTTAAATCCATATTTACTGATCCCCACCAAAGTCTATGTGGAAACTGTTCCATCTACATCTATTTTCTTTAAATTATTTCATCGTACTAAGGTTCTTGTTCCTCTATTTTCTTTAAATAATTTGATAAAGCTGCACTCAAGGGGTTTGATTTTAAGATGTTGACAGTGAAATGGATCGGTGTGACTACTATGTTTGCTCAAGGTATTGACTCTCAATCGAAAAGTGCTTTAGCAAATTAGGTGACAGTGATCTTGAATTCCAAGCAGCTTGCCAAGTCTTTGACCTGGAAATAGCAGAACACCGCAAGGGTATTTTAATAATTCGATATGCTGGGATGAAGCATTTAAATGGGTTGAGGAGAAATAAAATCCACTCTCCGGTAATCAAGAAGAATTTTGAACCACATATCTTTGTTGGGTGCTCACTTCTTGACATGTATGCCAAAGCTGGTAGAATCCATGCAGTACGAGGAGTCTTTGATGGGTTGCCTGAAAGGGATGTTGTTTCTTGCACTGCAATCATTGCTGGATATGCCCAACTAAATCTTGATGAAGAGGCATTAGAATTATTCAGCCAGTTACAGAAAGAAGGGATGGAATCAAATTGTTGGAGGAAGATGCTCTTGTGGAGATTACTGGTGAAGATCCTCCAGAAGGTACCATCCTTTCTGTTGCTTTGTGGAATCCCAATTAGCGAGGTCCTTTTTAAAAAAATATAAATGTAAGTCTATTATTGACCCTTGAAATCCAGAAATTTAGACGTAGTCCAAAATGGAGCTCATAAGGAATGAGAAGTGAAGGGAAGGAAGGTGCTGCTGATATACAATTTCAGTTGCCTTCCTGCAACAAGGATCAGGTCTGTTGGGTATTTTAAACGTTCACTTTTATGGTTATGATGTTTTCACCAGTGAATTTTTTTTAGATCTGTTAGGGATAAGTTTACATTTAAATTCTGCTTCATTGATATGTCAATTTGGTCCTTTTCCTTACTTTTCCATTTGATGGTTTGACGATCTATATTTTCCTTATATATGTTCATATGCAAGCTTTTTCTAAGGTAGGAATGGTTTTTTGGATATTTGTCCAATTACATGCACCTAAATTACTATAATTAGTTGAATTTAATGCGGCAATACTTATATGTGCTTATATGCAAGCTTAGCTGTTTTGTGGAAATGATGAATTGTTGGGGCCAAATAAATTGCAGACAGAATACGAGCAAAAGAAAGTGGGTCTATTAAGTATTCAAAGATTGGCTGATTCTGATCCGGATAGGGGTAGACTGGACTGTCCAAATGAATAATATGGTGTTGATCGGCTATGCACTGGCAAGATCAAATTGGGTTATAGATTGACTGACCTGACCTGGCTTAGTTCAGTTGGGAGTCTTGGGACCAATCTATTATTGAATCCTGAATCTGTAATCCATGAGATCTATATTCAGTCCCTTTCCTTTGCCTATTGTGGTGTGAGTCAATAAATTCAGATTCTAACTTATGATATCTAATGACTGGATTTTGAAATATTTATGTTTAAGTGCTACTTAGAAATTTATGAAACACAGCCAACATGGTTTTTGGTTAAACTAATAAGTCTATTCTGCACAATAACTGGCGGCAGAAAATCAAAAAGAGCTGACCATTAGCAGTTACCAGCCAAGGTTGAACTGTGAACAGCATACCGAAGCATCTGGATAATAACAGACCTTAGAATCCTGAGTGGAAATATAGGGTTAGCAATGAGTGGGTCTTCCTATCTGTTTACTACTGTAATAATATTTCAGTCATGCATATGCTTATAGCCTTTCCTTTTGGGTGCAGTATGATTGTCATGGTGCTTTTACATTTTCTCTAGTAGTAAGTACATTGAGCAGCCAAAGGACGTGATATCATTTCTCCTGTAGAGAAATTTTCAGTGCCTCATTATTTATTATCTGTTCAATCCATATGTATGGAGCTGCATTTCATATGTTTGAGAATAATCCCACATCAACTAACTTTGGAGTCTTAGATGACCTTTTTACCAGTTGGGCCTCTCAACCTAATAGCTTACATTTTTGGTGTGTTGTTCAACATGGTATCAAAGCCATCACAAACAATACTTTCATAGTAAATCTGTTGTTCTTCTTCCATCAAAATCAACGTGTATTACCTATTTATAAGGGGCCACAATTACTATATGTGGCAAAGGAATAGTCTCACATAAACTAGGTTTGGGATGTTGGATGACTTCATATACGAGTTGGACCTCTCCTCCTAATAGCTCAAGTTTTTGGATTGGATAATTCAACACCTCAAAACACTAATTTTTTATACCTACATTCAACTATAAATGAAGAAACAGAAATAGAGGATGATGTTGAACATAGACTTAGATTGAAGTTTAGAGGTGCTTTGGGATGATTCTGTGATCGATATTCCTTAAATCAAGGAAATTTTATAAGACAGCTTTAAAAGCAGCAATTTTATATGGAGTTGAATGTTGGATGGTGAAGAAACAAAATATTAATAAATTAATGTAAATGACGATGTTGAGATTAATGAGCGGTAAACCTAGAAACAATAAAGTAAGGAATGAACACATTATAGGTAATTTGGTAGTAGCTCCATTACATGATTAGTTCAAAAAAAAAGTCATATGGGATTACATAAACATGTGCAATGAAGACCTTTGGATGCACTGGTAAGGAGGAGTAATTATTCAAATTGAAGAAGCTAAAAGAACTAAAGGCAGACTAAAAATAACTTTGGGAGAAGTGGTGAGAAATGGCACGCATTTGGATTAGAATTTGCATCACTTATGGCTTTGGATATAATTGAATGATGAAATACAATCCATTTAGCCAGCCACATGTAGTTAGGATTCATAACTCTTGATTCAAGGCCCTATGATCATCTTGCAAAACAATTGTTGTGGCTACTGCTGATGCTCCGCTATGAGCTGTGGTGCAACCGTCAATTTCTGGCATTTGTCCAGATTCACCAACTATCATGGTAATCTCAAGGGATATTTTTGCTAATTAAACAAGTCAACTAGTAAATAAATATATGCCTGTGGTTCTATTGAAAGAAAGCTCAATTACCTGGGTTTGGTCTAGGGTTTCATGCTTGCAAGTTTGACCTGACAATAGTACCTATGGTGGTCTAGTGGATGCATTGTTCAAGTATTCGGTGTTTGGGTGGATCAATCTGATTGGTCAATTCGTTTCGGTTTTGGTCCTAGTTGATCTCTAACACAGTCTGTTTTAATATTATTTTAATGTGGATTGGAAACGTGTATTTTTTTATTGGATCTGCGGGTGATTGACATCGATCTAGATAGGCCCGGATTGGATCGGTTTTGGAAATGATTGATACCGTGTTCAAATCTGATGCTGATAAACTACAATCTTTATTAGACCCAAGGGTGGATGGAATATGCATGAGCGATTGAATATTCTTCATTGAACATAGATCAATTGATCATTAATTCATTCATTAGTTCATTCTTTATTAAACTTATTTTTTGAAACATGGAAACAAATTCTCTGCATTACTGGAATAAAGCTGCATACATTTTGCCCCTCCCCAAATACTACAGTAGCGCACTAGGGCTCTCTTATTTTTTTTATTCATTCTTTCTTGAATGTACAAAGCTCAACTTCTCTTCAAGTATTGAGAATACAAGATGGCAGATTAGTCCAAACCCTCCTCTGATTGCAGTTTTTCCGACCAAAATTTTCTAAAGAAATGGTTAGATATGATAGAATTTAATTCTCCATCAGTCTCATATTCATCTGGTGAGGAAAACCTCAAGGAGAAGATTTCAAACAATAATCTTCTTTTATAATCAAGGCAGCAAAGTTGGTACACAATAGAACCTTTATATCGAAAGAGAAAACTTAAGATAGAATGGTATTGGTGTTTGTTGGTGACAGAAGGGTTTTGGTTTTGGTTTTGATTTTGATTTTTCATTCAGGTTTTTTAAGTAAAATGTTAGAAAAAAAATTCTTAGAAACGCATTGAAAAAGTGGGAAAATTTTTATATAAAATATTATTTTTACATAAAATTTCACAACAAAACAAATAGGGCTTTAATGAAATTTCTTTCTTCCAAAAAAAATAATTTATTTTTTGGGTAAAAAAATTAATAGATAAGATTCCTGATGTCAGGGTTTCCACTTTTTCTTAATCGATTGAAGCTGCTTTTGCTTTGAAATGAAAGTAATTTTCAGAAAAAAAAAAAAAAAAAAAAAAGCAAAAGCTTCAATCCTTTTCTGCCCCACCAAAATATCTCGGTAACATTTTTCATCACGGGGCATATTTGGTCTCACCATCCAAGGATTCCTCAGTGAACATTGTCAATCAATGGATTCAATAATCCATCAAGATTGAAATCCTCTGTAGTATCACTTATTCAAAGTGAATCGGCATGTATCTTGATACATTGAGAGTGCATTAGGATACATGCCGATTTACTTTAAGTGGTTAGGATCTTCAATACAGATGTGGTCTCACTATGGAGGATCTTTTTCCCATATAAGATCCCAAAACTTCGAATCCTGTAC
Organism: Protea cynaroides; assembly: GCA_028583415.1. Lineage (NCBI taxonomy): Eukaryota > Viridiplantae > Streptophyta > Magnoliopsida > Proteales > Proteaceae > Protea > Protea cynaroides. The sequence goes on along the minus strand of CM053267.1, from coordinate 53,404,030 downwards.
CGTTATCCATGTTTTAGATCACTTGGAGACTATTTCCCTCATCAAATCTCTAGGTATGAGAATATTGACAATGATAGAAGGACTTGGATCATTTTCAGCTCCAACAACCCTATCCAAGCCGTTGGATTGCATTAATACACATGTAGATACATTTTCAACAGCCTGGATGTTGCTACAGGAGCTGCACGGGTGTACAGTTAATACCATAGCAGAATTTATATAAATTCAAATTACAACAAAACATATATATGTATTAAAAAAATAAATAACCCAATTTAAGGGTCAGCTCTATGCAACCAGTAGAATAGATATGGAAATTAATGGTTAGGTGTATGAGGTGGATACTTTGCATTTGAAAAAAAAAGAGTAAATTATAGGTACTTCTCTTATAGTTTGCTCTGAAATTAGGTACACCTCAAATCTTTCAAACAATTTCAAAAACGCCATCTTAAATAAAAGTAAATTCTAAAAAAACCCACTCCATTAGTGAATTTCTGTTAACTGACAACAAAAACTAAAGGTTAAAATTTTAATACGTAAAACCCTTTTGCATAAGTTAAAGGATCATTTTATCCCCATTTACACAAAACCCACTCCCTTAAGTTAATGGAAGGAAAAAATTTTATCTATCACCCAAAAACTATGTCGAAATACATCTACCTCCACAGGTTTCCAGATTCATCATCTACCATGCAAATTTCTAAAACCATTAATCAAAGAGACCCCACCCGTTAGTAGAGTCCTGCTAGTTGATGATGTCATCACTAATTGAAAATTATTAGGATAATAATGCTCTTATTGTAATGTTGAAAGACCATTTTACCTTTACATTTTTTCTTTTTTAAATCTCAGAATCATGGAATTCTTGCAACTTTAATGGAATTCCTGCAAATATCCTATACGATCCAAATCCCTTTCTCACCGAAATCTTCTTTTTCTCCTCATACTTCTTTTCTTTGTTACTCTCATTTGAGCTGAACTCAGTCAACACCCTGTTCTGTCTACCTCCCTTCTCTTCTATTTCTTCTCATCTTCACGGTTTTTTGCAGAGAAGAACCTATTAGAAAAAACATCCTACATGAGTCTCAATGTTACTGTTAACCTCAATACCAAAAATAAAAATATATCACGAATATCATGTCACTTGTTTAATCTAAGAAATTAAGAAGAGTATCATACCTTTTATTGACGATTTGAAATTTTCTTTTGTTGAAGCACTCTACCTGTGATGAAGAACTCTTTCTTTTGTTGAAGAACTTATGATGATTAGACAAACAAAATCACTTGATATCCAAGGATCTCACAAGCAATCAGGGTGCTCACCCCAGCTGGACAGGTATACCATATCTTGGTATTTTGAGCTTTTTCCTCCCCTTGCCTGTGTGACCTTGAGATGTTTTATATCTCTAGGGTGGAGATGACCAGCCATAAAGTCCAACCCTAAGTGAGATGCTAGCCTCCTAATGTCATATCCAGATTGTCTTTTGGCATACCTTGACAATTACCACAAGTGCCCCTAAATAATAAATAGGGACACAAAATACAAAACTGCCATTTTTTATAAAACCAAAAAGATTTTGCAAAGAAAAATAAAAATAAATAATATTTTATATTTATAAATAAAAAACATATTTGATGCAAAATCAAACATGATAACATTATTCAAATTGGTAGTTTGTAGGTACGCGTACACTCTTATAATTGTCAAGTCACTGGCAATGAACATTAGGCACTAAGGTCACCATTCAACGTACACGTGGTCTTATCATGAAGGACTTCACAGACCATATGTGCACTGACCGTCGAGAGACTAATCCCCATGTCTCCCATAGTCTGAGCAATTTTGACTTGCACCCCTCAAACCTATCATGGTCCAATCAATGCCTATGTAAGTACATAGCGCATCATGATAGGTGCGGTCAAGCCAAGGACTACAAAGTGGCTCATTTGAATAATCATCTACAAAACCAGTCTATTAATACAATAGACAAAAAATAATGGTACCATATAACAAATTTATAAGCCACAAAACATATAAGCCACATGTCACATATATATACCTCAAAATAGAGATAGAGATGTCCAAAGAGAATACATAAAAATAACGTAGTCAACCTGTGTTGGGCCACACAAATCCAACAGTCTCCCACTTGGCCTAACACAATCCCAAAGCCATTACATGTTTAGTAAATACACCAAAAGGTAAACATTTTGTAAAGGGATCAGCCAAGTATGATTGAGATGACACTCTCTCAACAACTACCTCATTCTTCTTAATAACATTACGAATGTAATGATATCGACCTTCAATGTGCTTGGCCCGAGAATGATACTTTGGGTCTTTGGTGATGGCTATCGCAGAATAATTATCACACAAAAATGTAATAGATTTTTTCACACAATCTACTATCAGCAATTCCAATAGAAACTTTCGAAAGTACACAGCTTCTTTAGCTGCCACATTCAAAGCAATATATTTAGCTTCCATAGTAGACTGCACAATACATTCTTGCTTCTTGCTCTTCCAAGCAATAGCTCCACCACAAAAAGTGAACACAAAACCAGAGGTAGATTTTCTACTATCAATACATCATTGATAATCAGAATCAGAATATCCAAGGATATTCAGATGATCAGAACAATAAGTCAATCTAAAGTCTTTTGTTTGCTTTAGATACCTCAGGATCCATTGAATAGCAATCCAATGCATTTTACCAGGATTACTCTGAAAACGACTGATCATACTAACTGCAAACGCTATGTCTGGCTGAGTACAGATCATAGCATACATCAAGCTCCCCACAGCAGAGGCATAAGGACACAATGAGTCATTCAATTTTTTTTCGTTGGAGACTTAGGACTATCATTTTGGGAAATTAGTCTGAGATAATTATATGGAATTTTCCCTCCCACACAATCAGTCTTGTGGAACCTCGTTAGCATGGTATCAATATATTTCTCTTGAGACAAGCTTAGTTTTCTTTGCTGACGGTCTCGCTCAATTTTGATACCCAGAATATAAGAAGCTTCACCCAAGTCTTTCATTTCTAATGTGGTAAATAACCATTGTTTCACTTCCATCAACATGTGGACATCATTTTCTACAAGTAGAATATCGTCAACATATAAAGTAAGATATGCAACTTTATGCCCTTCCTTCTTCACATAAATGCAAGATTCAGAATTATTTTGTATGAATCCAATGCCCACAACTAAATCATGAAATCATAAATTTCATTGCCTTGAAGCCTGTTTCAGCCCATATATAGATTTATCTAATTTGCATACTTTGTCTTCATCTCCAGTGAAAATAAACCTTCAGGCTGATCCATATAAACATCTTCATCAAGATTACCATTCAAGAATGCCGTCTTCACATCCATTTGATAAAATTAAAAATCAAAATATGCAATCAAAGCCAACACAGCATGCACATATTGTATCCTCACTACTGGTGAAAAAGTTTCATCATAATCAATACCATATTCTTGAGGTAACCCTTAACTACAAGTCTAGCTTTGAACTTCTCAACATTTCCATGCATATCCTTCTTTCTTTTGAATATCCACTTGCAACCAACAACTTTAGTGCTCACAGACCTATCAATCAACCTCCACACACCATTCTTATGCACAGATTTGATTTATTCATTCATAGCACTAATCCATTGTTGAGAATCAACATCTGACATAGCTTGTGAATAAGTAATAGGATCATCTACAACTTCATTAATGGTCACTCTTTCATATGATTCTCCCAAATACACATAATAATCTGACATGTCTAGAGCTTTTGATGTCATTTCACTTCTTCTTAAGGACTCAAAATATTGCTTATCTTGATTGGTATTCGAAGAAATTACAGGAATTGATGACCCCTCAATGACAGAGTCTTGATGACATCCATTAGTGTCTACTAACTCCTCCAAAACACTTTTATCAACATCATCAGAACTTCCACTATCAAATCGATCTTCTAGGAATGTCACATTTCTATTTTCTAGTACCACCCAATCCTCAAGATCATATAATCTGTATCCTTTGGAGCGATGAGGATATCCAATCATGACACACCTTTTGGTTTTTGATAGTAATTTATTTCTATTTGGGTCAGGAATCAAAACATGAGCAATACAGCCCCAAACCCGAATATGAGCAATACTTGCTTGCTTACCATAAAATAATTCATATGGGGTAGAATTTACTGCTTTGGTGGGAACTCTATTTAAAATATGCATTGCTGCATATAATGCCTCTCCCCAAAAAGAAGTTGACAAATTAGCTCTTGCCATCATTGATCGAACCATATCTAATAGAGTTCGATTTCGTCTTTCTGCAAATACATTAGCCTCTGGAGTATGAGGTGGAGTACGAAAATGTTTAATACCATTTTCAAGACAATACAAGTCAAAATCATCAGACATATATTATCCACCTCGATCTGAATTTAGTGACTTAATCACTTGTCCAGTCGTCTTATCAGCCTCAAGACGAAATGATTTGAAAAACTCCAAAGCCTCAGACTTATGTTTCAACAGATGTACAAAACCAAATCTAGAAAATTCATCGATGAAAGTAATAAAATAACGAAAGCCACCTCTTGCACTAATGCTCATAGGTCCACATACATCAGTATGAACCTTTTCTAACACATGAGCACATCTTTCACCTTTTGTATAGGATTTTTTGGTCATTTTACCAGAAATACAACTTTCACAAGAGGGAAACTTTTTTTCATCATTTTACCAGAAATACAACTTTCACAAGAGGGAAACTTTTCTAGAGTCACTCTAGTCAAAACGCCAGAATTAATCAATCTGTCAATTCTA